>JANAVB010010796.1:6148765-6591754 GCA_029216955.1 Iris pallida | reverse complement strand
CTAGCCGCTTCCTTCTTCGTCCACGACTCCTGCTTGGCCTCTGGCCGGGCCGGCGTCCCTTGCCTGTGGAGACACTCGCTCCATCGGCTACCCTCCTTTTGATGGCTAAGACGTTTGCCGAGGCGTGGCGGGGGCCAACCTATCGCCTCCCCCTCGATCTCGATCAGAGCTCCTTCCTTCTCTAGAGGGATCCCGTGATCTTTTCTCTGAGGAGGAGAAACCATCCTTGCGGATCCTTTCCGATTCGCTCTTATTGGAAAGTTTTCCCATTCGCGCCCCTCTATGGACGTGATTCGGAAAGCTTTCATTAACTTCAAGTTTGCTGGTCTTGTTCAAGTTGGTTCTATTGATCCCAAGCACATCCTTATTCGGCCTCAGGAGGAGGTGATTTCCTACGCCTCCGTCCAAAGATCTATGGTTTATCATAAGGGCTCCTATGAGACTGTTCAGATGGCATAAAGAATTTCTCCCACGGAGGAATCCCTCTAGCTCCAGTCTGGATTTCTCTCCCAGGTCTACCCGTCCAATTTTTCAACAAAATGCCTTATTTTCTCTGGCCATGGGAATAGGTAAATATCCTCTTCGTCTGGATCGAGCTACAGAAGACTTGACGCGTCCTAGTGTCGCGCGTATCCTCGTGGAACTCGACGCCAGTAAATCACACCCCCCTCCTCTTCTTACGATTCAGCTATCTAATGGCAGAAATCTCTCAAAAATGGAATACGAGTCCTCTCCCAGGTACTGCTCGTTTTGTAAACACCAAGGCCATGTTCGTAGTTCATACAAAGCCATCCAGAAGGACAAACAGCCAATGAAGGAGACCCCTCTGCAATGTCATGTGATCCAGTAATATATTGACTAATGGTGAAGGCTCAATACAAGCCCCTACAGTAGCAGGCATTATTAATGTCAGGCACCCCCCTCTATGAATGACAACACCTACCAACGGATCCCAAGGAGGCTTTAATTACTTGCCCTCTCCACGTGAAACCCCTCCACATCTCCCCATGTTCCACCCAATATTGAGCTGCCACGTACTATATCCACTCTCCAGGTTCACACCAACCCCGATGTCCCACTATCTCCTGGTGACGGCGGCGTAATTTACTCCATCTCACTTCCAAAGGACTCGACGGCTAACGTCATCTTGACAGCGACGGACTCCACTGCCATGCCACCATCAACTGAAATCCCCGAAGACGCCATCATCCCTCCTTCACTTCTTCCAGTTCCCTCCTTACAACCTTCAATTCTAGAAGACGCTCCTCCTGATGACCAGCTCGAGGAGGGTGAGCTCGACACTCAAGAGAGGTCATGGGCTCTCCAGGTGGAAGACGAGGAAGCTCGTACAGCCCAAACAGCGGCTGAAGTTTGCCGCGTATCAGAACCCAGAGCTAAGAAGATGCCGCCGCCGCCGTCTTCTCGAGTCCTTCGATCTGCAGCTAAGCTCCCTACAATGCCATCCTCTTCAACCTCCTCTGATGTTTGACATACTTTTTTGGAATGTTCGGGGAATAGCTAATAATATGACTCTTAAAAGAATGAAAACTCTATGTCGCATTCATAAGGTCCATCTCCTTGCCATTATTAAACCTAAAGTCAGTCCTGACCAACTTCATTTTTACCAAGTTAAGCTCGGCTTTCACATGGCCTTCACAAACGACAAAGGGAACATTTGGATTCTTTGCAGCAAGGAAGGACAACTTACTCTGACTGATTCTACGGACCAATATATTTTTGTACTTTCTCTCACCCGCTTATTCTTTCAACTGCTCTTATCACTATTGTCCATGGAAGTAACACTAAGGAGGATCGTCGCATGCTATAGGAATCACTGCTTCAGCTCCAGACAGTCTTCCCCTACCCATGGCTGATTGGAGGTGACTTCAATACTATCACGAGGACTGATGAGAAGTTCGGAGGCTTACCTCCAAATGAGGCATCCATGCGGGAATTCAAAGAATTCTACATGGCTTTTGGTGTTGAGGAAGCTCCGTTCTTTGGCAATCGCTTCACTTGGGTCAAATAAGTTGAGGGCCCAGATCGACAGGATTCTCGACTTGATAGGGTGTTAATGGGCAGAAGATGGTGGGACTGGGCTCCTCTTACCAAATGTGATCATCTTAATCGCACGGAATCGGACCATGCTCCTATTCTCCTCCAGCTTCATGCTCGATCTGCTGTTCCTAAGAAGCCTTTCCGTTTCCTATCATTTTGGCCCAACCACCCCTCATTTCATATGACAGTTGAGCAAGCATGGACATCGGTTCATCACCATCACCCCATTATAAACTTGGGTATGCGGTTAACATCTACTAGAAAGGTACTATCTTCATGGAGTTATGCTACTTTTGGTGACATTTTTCAGGCTGTGAAACTTGTCGAAGATAGAGTGGTGGCAACTGAAGTTGCTTTTGAGAATGACCCTTCCCTGCGCTCAGATCTTCATGAGTCTCAGGCCCATCTCAAGCAAAGAATCCAGATTGAAGAGTCCTATTGGAAACAAAAGGCCAGGCTCAAGTGGGACTTGCAAAAGGATCGAAATTCTGGTTATTTCCATTCCTTTGTATCCAATAAGCGTCGCCGTTTGCTTATTCATCACATTACGGGTGACGACGGTTCCACTGCCACGGAGCTAGAGGCATTTAACAGATTGCTAATGACCATTATACGTGGGTGTTCCTTCCTGAACCTGTGATTTCTGATGAAGAGTTCATGTCAGTTCTTCCTACAATTCTAAATGAAGATAAAATGCTGCTTTGATTCAGAAGCCCACTATGGAAGAGCTGTTCAATACAGTAAAATCTATTGATCGACATAGTGCCCCTGGCCCAGATGGTTTTAATGGGGTCTTTTTTATCAAATGTTGGCAGATTATCAAGGATGATATCCTAGCTGCGGTTCATATGTTTTTTGATGGTTTCTCTTTGCCAAAAGTCATCACTAGCACCCTCCTTATCTTGATTCCAAAGAGTAAACATCCTACATCTATTGGTGATTATCGATCTATCAGCCTCTGTAATTTCATAAACAAGATCTTCTCAAAGCTCCTGGCTAATAGGCTTTCCCCTATGATGACTCGGATCATCTCCCCTGAGCAAAGTGGATTCATAAAGGGTAGGGAGACAGTTGATAATATTATCCTGGCACAGAAAATGTTCAATATGCTCGGGCATGATAATTGGGGACACAATGTAGCCATTAAACTCGACATAAGCAAGGCTTATGATTGGATTAATTGGAGATTTCTCTTCTCCACCCTCCGCAAACTTGGATTCAATGAAACATGGATCAACATGATACTACATTTGGTCAATAACGTATGGTTCTTGACCATGATAAATGGTAATATTTCAGGATATTTCCAGGCTTTTAGGGGATTACGCGAAGGTGATCCTTTATCTCCTATGCTCTTTGTGATTGCAGCTGAATCTTTGAGTAGAAATTTACAAAGACTGTCATTGTAACCTGGATTCACTCCCTACTACTCTCATAGTGGTTGCCCAAGAGTATCACATCTTGCACACGCTGATGATATCATTTTTTTCTTGAGTGGTGATAGGCGTTCGATACAAATGCTTATGCAGGTCCTTCAGCGTTACGAACGTGCTTCAGGCCAGCTTGTTAATTCATCTAAACTAGCCATATGTGTCTCAGATGATTTTCCAGAGAATAGAGGTATATCTTTGAGTGTGTTGACAGGTTATCAAATCAAACAACCCCCAATTATTTACCTTGGCTGCTCTCTTATGAATGATCGAAGGAATTCGGCTATGTTCGACGAACTCAAGGAGACAGTCTACAACAAAATTGAAGGCTGGCACAACAAGACTCTATCGCCTGGGGGTAAGTTGATTCTCATAAAATCAGTACTTTCATCCATTCCGATATTTTGTCTTGTTGCGTGCAACCCTCCTATGAGTGTTCTCAAGCAACTTGAAGCTATGCTCAGTAAATTTCTATGGGGATCGAAGGATGGCAATAGAAAACACTCATGGATTGGTTGGAATCAAATTGCTAGACCACATGGGGAGGGTGGCTTGGGTGTCAAGAGATTGAAGGATATCTACGACGCATTTACAGTAAAACTATGGTGGAAACTGAGATCGCAGAATCTCCTTTGGACCACATTCATGAAAAGGAAATATTTTCACATATTCATCCTTCCCAAGCTTCTATCAACTCTAATGCATCACACATTTGGCGTCGCATTCTTGCAGGAAGAGATATGGATGACAGGATCCAACTGCTTGCAGAAGATGGCCTTGGCGTACACTGGCTACCTGGATCCACCTTCACTGTGTCCTCGGCATGGAAAGCTATTCGACAGCCATTCCCTGTTGATACTAGGTTAAAAAATATTTGGAGCACTTGCATTCCCTCTAAATGGTCAATTCTTCTATGGCGGATCCTACTGGGGCGTCTCCCCACAGATGACAATGTTCAAAGGCTTGGTTTTCAGCTAGCATCATCTTGTCATTGCTGTCTTGATCCTCAGCCTGAAACTATAAACCATATTTTCTACGAAGGGGAGCTGGCTAATCAGGCTTGGAGTACAAATCAATCTCTTCTTTGAATTCGTGGTCGGGTGTCCAGCTTTGAGGAGTGCCTACAACTATGGTGGAGAAAAAACAATCTTCATTATAAGCAAATTTCTGTAGGAGCGATCTGCTGGGTTTTGTGGAAAAACAGAAACAAGTGGAGATATGAACAATACAAATACAATAAAAGGCAAATTAGCAAGGAGATCCAGCGACAAATCAGCAAGGCTACTGTTGCATGCTCACATGGGAGGAAAAAATACTAATGTTTTCTTATTTTTCGTTTTGGGATTCATATGAAATCCTTTGTACTTTTGTCCCTGCCCCAAACTCTGAATAAAGGTTCAGTCCTCTAATATATATATATATATATATGTATATATATATATATATATATATATATATATATATATATATATATATCACATAAAATATATATATCACATAAAATATATATATATTTATATATATATATATATATATATATTTTATGTGATATATATATATATATATATATATATATATATATATATATATATATATATATATATATATACATACCCTCATTGGGATGTCGCTCCCCAAACCGCCACACGCTCCGCGAAGCCCCCGACCCCAAGGGGAATCCTGCAGCGTTGGGAGAGAAAAGTCCACACCATCGTCGGAAGATCACTGTGGCAGAAGATGTGGTCCACAGTCTCCATTTGACGGTCGGTACAACATGTGCATGCGGATGCAAGGCTGTAGCTGAGTGCGGAGAGGTTGTCATCGGTGGGTAGGATCTTACGATTCGCTCTCCAAATGATGAAGGACCACTTCTTGGGGATGCATGTCTGCCAGAACGGAACAATGCTAGGGCAAGGTGTTGCTGGGCCATGAACCAAGTTCCTGGCCGATCTGATCGAAAGAATCCCGAGGCATCCTCCTGCCAACCGAACTTATTTTCGTTGGGGCCAATCGTCACCCCACCGCGACGGATGACCTCGATCGCCTCTGGGCTGTCCCAATCCCTTATGTTAGGCCAGTCCCAGTCATTCTCGATGGGGTCCCATATGTCCAAGATCTTGCAGTACCTGTGGGCTTCCGAGAGAATCGGGATTAAGGAGTCTCCCGTCCATCGATCGAGAAAAGCTGATGATTCACCGTCATCCACTATCAGCCTCATGACTGGTTCTGCATGAGAGCGGCCTTTAAGTGTACGGCGCCAAGCAGCGAAAGATCTGCTGTTGTAAATGGCCATCGTCGGATAAATGTGCCTGAAGTATCTTGCCTTCATGAATCTGGTCCATAAGTTCTCCACGGTGCGGATCTTCCACCACAGTTTCATAGAGAAGCTTTTACGATGTGGGAAAGTTTGTTGAATCCCAGACCCCCATCATCTGTTGGCCGTGCCATGGTATCCCATCTAGCCCAATGGTGTTTGTTATTGCCGTCACTGTGCCCCCAAAAAAAATTGCTGAAGATGCTCTCGATCAAATTGAGGACTTTCTTGGGAGGAGAGCACGCAGCTAGGGTATAGATGGGTATCGATATGAGGACGTGCTTGATAAGGATCATCTTGCCGTCCGGAGATAGCGTGGCGTTATGCCATCCTTCTAGTTTCTTCCTGATGCGGTTGATCAGCTCCTCGAAAATGCCAGAAATGGATTTTCCGTACACGAAGGGGCATCCAAGATAGTGGAAAGGAGAGTGTTTGATGGGGAAGGATGTGGAGCTGGCAAGGGTTTTAGCGTGCTCTCTAGAGATCTTGTGATGAGTGTAAACGATGCTTTTATCCGGGTTGACCTTCTGGCCTAAGCACCTGGCGTATCTCTGGAGAGTGTTGTGGACCACCTCCACCGACCCTACGTCCCCGGAGGAGAAGTTGAGGATGTCATCAGCAAAGGTGAGATGGGTGATAATTGGCCAGCCGCTGGCTGTATGGTAGTGGTGGAAGTTGGTAGTGCCAACCATTTTGTTAAGGTTCCTGCTCAAGGCATCGGCAGTAATGATAAAGATGGTGGAAGACAACGGATCACCTTGCCTAACCCTACGGCTTGATTTGAAGAATCCGTCGGCCTGACCATTGATCACCGTTAAAAACTAGGTGTTGCTGATCGATCTCCACACGATGTTGGTCCAAGATTCGAAGTAACCGAATGCTCTGAAGATCCAGATCATGAATTGTCAATCCAGCCTATCATAAGCCTTCTCTATGTCTAATTTGATATCGATATTGCAGCCTCTCGCCGAAAACTTCATACAGGTGATCATCTCTTGAGCTAGCATAATATTATCCTGAATGTTTCTGCCACGAATAAACCCGCTCTGCTCTTCAGAGATGATCTTGGAAAGGAGACACGACATGCGGAAGGCAACGATCTTGGATATGATCTTGTTGGTGAAGGTGCATAGGCTGATGTGTCAAAAATTGTAAAATGTCTCTGGGTTTTCTTTTTTCGGGATGAGGATTAGGTTGGTGCTCGAGATGGCTCTAGGGTACCTCGATCCTTGAAAGAAGGCAGTGACTGCTTCGTGAATGTCAACCTTAATAATATCCCAGCATAATCGAAAGAAAACCCCCAAAACCCGTCCGGACCGAGGACACTATGCTCGACGAGAGCCCTAACGATCTCTTTCACCTCTAGCTCGGACGGAGGAAGCTCTAGCCAGGTGTTGTCCTCGTCATTTATGAGGTGAGGAATTCCCTCAAGGAATGTTCTGTCCCTGATGACCGTCTCCTTGGTGAAAAGAGTGGAGTAGTACTCTGCTGCCGTCGCTTGGATACTCTTGTGGTCTTTGATGATGATCCCGTTGCTGTTAACAATTTGATGCCGGGTGAGGTTCTGCCTGCGACCGTTGACGAAAGCGTGAAAGTAGCTCGAGTTGTTGTCCCCCTAGCTGTCCCATTTGATCCTAGCTTTCTGTTTCCAAAAGTCAGTCTCCACTTTCAGGCGGAACTTGAGGATAGCTTTGGTGAGGTTAAGAGCAGCTCTAGCTTCGTGGGATCTATTGTTCAAGAACCTGATCTCGGCACGATTGACGTCATCCTCAGCCTCGCGGATGGTCTGAAAAATATCACCATATGCTTGCTTGCTCCATACCGGAAGGGCCTTCCTCGTGGCTTTGAGCTTGTTGGCCACCCGCGTGAGTAGTTCAACATCGTTCGTGCTGTTCCAGGCCTCCGTGACGTCATCCTCAGCTTGTTCCTCTATACCGGAAGGGCCATCCTCCTAGACTTTAAGAGGATGGCTCCTTGTGAGTTTCTGGTTACCGAAGGCATCTTCTATGTTGACGAGTGGTTAGAGGACATGGAGAGATTACTTCATCTGTCTAGGCTTCCAGAGGACCTCAAGATAGAGGCAACAAGATTACAGATGCATGACCTAGCCCGCAGTTAGTTTCGGAGTGAGCCTCAGCTCTTGGCACCAGGGCTCACCTAGGACCTGTTTGTGGAGATCTTTAAAGAGAAGTTCTTCCCCGCAATAGCTAGAGAGACCCTAGAGAGGCAGTTTCAGACCCTCGAGCAAGGGACCCGCTCATTAGATGAGTACGCAGCGGAGTTTGGCCGACTTAGCCGATTTACTGAGGGTAGGGCTAGAGACCCAGAGGTTAGAGCCAGGTGTAACCCCATGTTTTAGATTTTCCCTAGTTTTCTATTTATCCAAATTCCTAAGTTTTAGGTTTTATTTTCTAGATATTATTTGGAGTTATTTTAATAATTATTGAAATTGGAATAACATTTGAGTAATTTTTGGATTAGAAGTTGGCTAATTAGGAACTTATGAAGAGGGAGTGGCAAATCTGTAATTAACTAGAAGTTGAGTGGTTTATTCATATTTGAGAGTGGAGTGGCATTCTTGTAAATACTATTGTAGGGTAATTAGTTTTGGTAATTATGGTAGCCTAGGCTAAGAGTGGGAAGTTTCTAGATGGTTAATTAGGCATGAGTCTTAATTAATTAGTCATGTGACTAATTATCAAGTTAGTTATAACTAACTAACTAATTCCCTAACTTGTAACTAACCATAACTAACTTCTAACTACCAAACTTGGAACCCAAGTCTCTTTCTCCTATAAATACCCCTAACTATCATTAGTGCTAATCAATCTAATTCCTCATAAGGTCCTAACAATCGTGTCCTAATTGTGTTCGTGTCCACATCTATTTCATTGATATTCCTAGCTATTATATTTATATTTCCTCGTATCCAACACGACACGATTATACTTAAAAGCCACACAAATTACAACATCTTCTTCGTGTCCTCGAGTCCTACCTTGAGGACACAGATACACCACCTGTCACTACCACATTTCTAGTTTGAGGGTATTTTTGTCATTTTGAATTTATTTAAAATTAATATATATTTATTGGAATGGTGTGATTTTAATATTATTTAATTAGTTGCCATGTGGTGATTAGTCCTAACCTAGATTGGACCTAACCTAGATTAGTTATAGTTAGTCTTAGTTAGCCATGGTTAGTATTAGTTAGTCATGATTAATTTTGGTTAAGTCATGATTAGTTAGAGCTAACTAGGTTGCAACTTAGACAAGTGTGTAAACCTAGATTTTAGACCCTTGATTTGAATAGATGATAGGAGAGCCCTTGATCTATTTCCCAAAACCTTAAACCTAGAAGTAAGGGCCGGCCACCTAGGGATCAACACCCCTATTTAATGTCTCCCAAAAATACTTGCCTCTTTTGTTCATTTCTCCATTTTTTCAAGAGCAAGGTTTGTTCTTCCTTCAACCTCTTCTATTTTGATCAATACTCATCTATTTTCATTCAAACTTCTTGTATTGTAACCTAAATTCTGTTCTCCTACTGTTGGTGGAGGTTAACTTCAGTTTTGAACTCTATTGGGGCTTTGAGCTAGCTAGGAAGGATCTCCATTATTGAGCCTTCTTGAGGAGGAGCACCACATAGGTAACTTCCTATTGAACCATTAGATTTTCGATTTCTTAGCATGTTTGCATAGCCCTAGGTGTCCTCTAACTGTAGGAATAGGTTTCGTGTGGTGTCGTGTCCTTTACATTTCCGTATCGGACACGTATCAGCCTAGGTTTAGTAGTGTTCGACGAAATGCCACAATGGGCATTTCGACTCTGTTTTCGAAATATATTTGAATAGGAAATTAGGTTTTCATATGGCTTATCACTTTCTACATGACTGAGCTGGATTCCAGTCCAGTGTGTGTCGTGTTGGACTCGTGGACACGCCCCGCGCACGTGCTGGACTGTCCTGCTACTCGGGTGTATGTGTGGCTGATTCTGGACACGTGGACACGTGAGGTTGGACACAGAGCTTGGGGAAATGTTTGACACGACACCCCCAAGGCCTCGTATCCAATGAGCTTGTGTCGAGTGAGAACCTCGACTTGCACTGGACACTGGTACACTGTTGTCTGAACCTAGTTCAGTGTAATTGGATTTGTGTGAGTTCTTGTACATTCGTGTCCTATTTTTGGACACGATACTGCATGTATGACACGTGCACATATTAGTCATAAAATACCAACCTTTAATCTACTTGTTAATTGCTATTTCTATTTCGAAAATGGGAAATTTCTATTTTACTGATACTGTCAAGTATCAGTGAATTACATACCGTTTTCTCCATTTCGAGTTACTTTTAAATGATGTTATCCTATAATTTATATGGGTTAGTTGCTGTTATGAATGAATGTTCGAATTACATGGGAGTTTGGCATTTGATTTCCAGTTTTTCCTAAACCAAGTTCATGTACTGCATTCCTTTTTCCTGTTAAGTTCAAATTCCTATTAACTCACTGTTTTCTATTTGATTTGTAATTAGATATTGGTAACATGTAATTTAATGTGGTTTATTTATTGTTATATGTAGAGAACATGTTAGGGATTAGGTTGGCATGGAGATTAGTTCATATTCATTTCGAATTGTGTATTGAATTAGGATTGCCATAACTGAAACCTGGGTTCATCCTAGAATCTGAGAACCACATGAAATATATACACACACTGAAATCTAGGATTAACCCTATGCTAACCTCTACACACATCTAGCCTACCCACATGAACACTCACTAATTTTGCTCTCACATTGACACCGAGACACACTATTGACAATGTATCTAAATCTGAGAATGTTTCCTACCGAGATTCCTGTTTTGATTGAACTTGAGATTGTACAGAACACTCTCACACACGAGCACTGTTTGCCCTCAATGTACACTGAATTATGGGTAAACTATTATTCACTATTTTGTTGAATCTGGAAATTGAGAATGGGTAACAATTTTACTCACCCACCTACACTAAATCTGAGATTACACACCTTTACACTCACCTATATCCCACATTACAAATCTGAGAACCCATACACACATGTTCCTAACTGCTATACACACAGGACACTATTGCCACACACTGTTGAATGTGAAACTAGAATTGAACTGGGATAATATACCATGTGCACACTGTTTTTCCTCACTGGAAAACCCAAAATTCTGTACACACTAACTGCCTATTCACCTATACACACTCACAAATGCCTTGTTTTCCCCTCTCTATCTCTCTCTCTCTCTCTCTCTCTATATATATATATATATATATATATATATATATAACATATATAACTAAAAAAAAAAAAAAAAAAAATATAACATATATAACTAATGTGACTTGTAATACAATATAGGATTGCCTATGTGAATAGTGTGTGTATAAATGTATGAAAATTGAATGTGCATGGCCAATGGCATATAACCTAGGTAACATAGTCTAGGGTATCCTAGTGTGGTCTTGGCATATGGTAAATATGCACATGAGTGGTCATATAGACTTGTGTATGGTGTGTACTTGCTAAGGTAGACAGGTTAGGCCTAGTGAGACTTGATTAGGTCTAGGTTGACCTAGTTGACCTAGCTTTGACTATTAGTTGACTGAAGTTGATCAGGGTTGACTTTAGTCTAGAATTGACCTAATATCATGTAGACTGCATCATAGTAGCTTACTTTATTAGTTGGACATGTTACGACTTGTATTGTTCTGATTAGGAGCCAGATACCACTCCTCAGGAAGTATTTCATTCAGACGTTCAGGATATCAGACGAGTACATTCTCTGACCGTTTCATACATGCTAGGAGTATTTTCTTGCCCTAGATTATTTTACTTGATGCTGACACGATGGAAACACGGATTAGTACTATATGGATCATTTCATACGATGTTATCTCCCTCGGGAGCATTAGATACATCGTGTCATGTGCGTTTCACTTTCATCATGTATTCTTGTGCTTTAACTATTAATGTGCACTCTCGTGATTCATGTACTCTCATGATCACGGAGCCCCCATGTTTATATTCATGTGCACCCATTTATGGGCCCCATGTGAATTCATGTGCAATAACATAACTTGAACGGATCCTTGTGTATTGATTGGGGTACGGGGGAGTATAAATAGTCATGTGGACAATTTCCAAAGTAGTGTAGTCATGTGCAAACTCTCATTTTTATTATCAAGCCGTTCACATGTCCAGCTTGTACTCTAAATCACTAGTTCACTGTAGCTCCTTAAATATAGTAGATATTTCATTACAGCCTTCTCTTTTACTTTATGTATATTCTTCAGCGTTTCATGTATCTTACTCTATTGCCTGTATTTTATTTCTGTCATGATATGAACTGCGTGAGATGTACTGTGCTCGCTCTAGTCCTGACTGAACCTGTTGAAATATTACAGATGACTTCGAGGAGCTGTGTCCCACCTATTACGGAGCAGGCTTAGACGACACACTTGAGCTGGACCCTCAGGAGGACCCAGCACTTCCTGATGACACTACCCCTATAGACGAGGCTAGTTAGCTAGGCTAGTTCTATTTATCTTCATGTTATGTCAGATACACTTGTATATATTAGAGTTTGTACTCTGGATTGTGGAGATGTTTATCTTAAATTTTTAGCTCTCTCTCTATCTTGTATTTATCATCTGTGGATTATGTGTTTCATCTATTCTATCGCATTGTACTTTCTTTCTTATTTGTGATTGAGTTGTACTTATTTATGTCACCTTCATTCGGAGTGTATAACCTGTACATGTACCTTATAACTGTTAGATGTATGTGACCTAGGACAACGTTCTACCGCCCATACTGCGGTGTAGGCTGGACGTACCCACGTCTCGTGCTCTTATACTAGGTACGGATCGTGACACATTTTTAGTGGTAGCCCATGCAGGTCTAGTTTAGAAATGCAGTGGTATTCGAACTAGAGTATCACTGCAGCCTGCAGTAGGATTAGGATATTTTGAAGGTACTCAATCATATTAGAAAAAACTCTTATCAGATTTCGTACGTCTACACTTTGCTGCTATTTGTCTTCCTTTGAATATAAACTGTCATCCCTTGCTATTTTTTGACTCATTCTCAGTAATTGTTTCTTGTTTGATATGTGTCTCCAGGATGGTTGAGACGAGATCATATCGCCAGGGGGATGCCGATGAGAGGTCTGCCACCTCTCATTCTCAGCAGCCAGTCCCTGGTACCGCAGCTCCAGTCATGCCAACTGGGGTAGGCGTTTCAGCTACGTTCGGAGGAGCTCCTCCACCTGTAGCACATGGGCCAAGTCTGGTGATTCCGGAGGTACTCCAGCAGCAACAGCCACCATCGGGGACAGTTGACGCAGTTTAGCTATTCTCGTTCTTCCAGCAGTTCATGGAGGCCCAGCAGGCCCAACAGCAGAGGCAGACAGCAGAGTTTAGTCTGGGCATTGATCTGGCCCTGACTACAGTAGAGAGAGCAGCAGCTCAGCCAGCGGCCGTTCAGCAGCCGCACCCTCCGAGGGAGAAGGGCATCTAGGATTTTCAGAAGATGCACCCGAGGGATTTTTGGGGTACATAGGGGATCCTGTATGCCGACGAGTGGATAGAGCACATGGAGGAGATATTCAGATTGGCTGAGATTCCGGTGAGGATTCAAATTGAGGCAGCGGCCAACATGATGCAGGATCTGGCCCGCACTTGGTACCAGATGGGTTGGTACCCCAGGGCAGACTTGGGCAGCATTCAAGAAGCTATTCAAAGAGAAGTTTTTCCCAGATGTAGCTCAAGGAGCCCTCGAGACTCAGTTCGAGGCCCTAGTCCAGGGGAACCAGTCCGTGGAGGAGTATGTAGGGGAGTTCTGCCGTCTGGGCAGATTTGTCGAGGGATTGTCCGAGGCGACGAAGGCCCGGAGGTTCAGAAAGGGGTTGGTAAAGGAGGTTAAGTCCTATACCAAGAGTGCTCGCAGCACTACCTTTGAGGAGATCCTAGTGGATGCATTAGCCGCAGAGGATGATCTTGAGCTTAGGCTCAAGAGGGGACGAGACATCCAGGGAGCTAGTGATTGCAGAGGACCGACCAATAGGCCGCACTTTTAGCAGCAGCACCAGCAGCACCACCAGCAGCAGAGGTTCCAGCCGCAGCAGTTTCAGTAGCCGAGACATCAGCCAGTGCAGTATCAGCAGTCGAGGCAGCAGCAGCAGGCCCCGAGGCAGCAGACTATCAGTTGCACCTTCTACAAGAAGCCAGGGCACGAATGGACTGAGTGCAGAAAGAGGCTGGGGAAGTACCTCCTCTGTGGATCGTCAAAGCATTAGTGGAGGGACTGTTCCCTCTTTGCGGGCAGAGCAGCTCAGGGAGGCGGAGCCAAGGCTCTAGAGGGACCGCAGAAGGGACCGTTGCCGACTCAGCAGCAGCAGTTCCTACAGCACCAGCAACAGGCCAGGGAGGCCAGCAGGGGCGAGCTTTCGCCATTGCGATCGAGGATGCAGAGGCCATCAGAGAGTTGATTGCAGGTTCGGTTCTTCTCGACTCTATTCCAGTGTTCATACTATTTGATTTCAGGGCTTTCCACAGTTTTGTATCAGTATCATTTGCTATTAGACACCGCCTAGTATCTAAATCATTTCCTAGGACCTGCAAGATCACGACCGGGGGTGGTGTTAACCTCGTGAGTTATGTTTGCAGATGACGGAGTGTCATTTTGGGAGGCCGAGAGTTGGAGGTGAGCCTGCTCGTCATGCCACTACCGAACTATGTTATCGTATTAGGTATGGACTGGTTGAGCAGGCACTACGCTCGCATAGATTGCTGAGGGGGTAGAGTTCAGTTTGGGGCGCCAGGAGAGCCAGAGTTTGAGTACACCCGACGGCAGACAGAGTAGGAAGACAGACTTTTCTGTAGAGCTTCAGTTGAGGAGCAGGCGACATCCCTTGATTGTAGAGTTCATGGACATCTTCCCGGAGGAGTTGCCAGCGCTTCCAACGGACATGGATGTAGAGTTCTCGATAGACTTGGTTTCAGGTACGAAACCAATTTCTCAGCATGTCTATCGAGTGAACAACAGTGAGTTGGTGGAACTGAAGAAGATGGTGGATGAGCTGCAGGACAAGGGCTTCATTCGATCGAGTTTTTCACCATGGGGTACACCGGTACTTTTTGTACCCAAGAAGGATGGGTCGGTACGGATGTGTATCGACTACAGGGCACTCAACAACCTCACGATCAAGAACAGATACCCACTGCCGCGGATCGATGATCTCTTTGATCAGTTGAGCGGAGCTCGGGTTTTCTCCAAGATTGATTTGAGGTCAGGTTATCAACAGGTGAAGGTGAAGAGGGAGGATATTCCGAAGACCGCTTTCAGGACTCGGTACGGACAGTTTGAGTTCTTGGTTATGACGTTTGTGCTGACCAACGCCCCGACGGTGTTTATGAACTTGATGAACAAGGTGTTCCACCAGTACTTGGACAAGGTCGTGGTGGTCTTCATTGATGATATCCTGGTATATTCTAAGACTGAGGAGGAGCACGAGGAGCAATTGAGAGTGGTTCTGGGGACACTCAGGAGGGAGAGGCTGTATGGCAAGCTCTCGAAGTAGGAGTTCTTCTTGGATAGAGTTGACTTCTTGGGTCATATGGTGACTGGAGATGGGATCTCAGTGGACCCGAAGAAGATCACTGCAGTTGAGGCATGGGCAGCACAGCACCGACTTCAGTGGCAGAGATCAGGAGCTTCTTTGGGATGACAGGATACTACAGGAGGTTCGTACAGGATTTCTCCCGGATTGCAGAGCCGTTGAATCGGCTGATCCGGAAGGATGCTGAGTATGTTTGGTCAGAGGAGTGTCAGGCAGCTTTTGATGAGTTGAAGAAGCGGCTTACGACAGCTCCGATTCTGACATTGTCTTCAGGTTCAGAAGGGTTCACTATCTATAGTGACGCTTCAGGGAAGGGGCTGGGTTGTGTCTTGCAGCAGCATAGGAAGGTGATTGCCTATGCTTCTAGGCAGTTATGTCCCTATGAGAAGAACTACCCTATCCACGACCTGGAGCTTGCAGCAGTAATTTTTGCTCTGAAGTTATGGAAGCACTACTTGTATGAAGAGAGGGTGGAGATCTTCATGGATCATAAGAGCTTAAAATATATGTTTACACAGAAAGAGCTCAACATGAGGCATCACAGATGGTTAGAGCTGATGAAGGACTTCGACATCTCACTTCAGTATCACCCAGGGAAGGCCAACGTCGTTGCCGATGCCTTGAGTAGTTATCCGACAGCCATGTGTTTGACTATGGACCGTTACTTTCTTGCTGATTTGGAGAGCCTGGGGATTGAGGTGATTGTGCCCGGAGTTCAGATGCAGATATAGGGCCTACAGATTCAGTCAGACTTGGTGGAGAGGATCAAATCGACGCAGTTTGAGGACATTGCTCTGCGGTGTCTCCGATAGCAGGTTAGAGTAGGGCTGATGGATGGTGAGTTTTCTCTTGCAGAGGATGGTGCCTTGAGGCGCGGTTCCAGGTTATATGTGCCCGGTGGAGAGCTCAGGGAGCAGGTTATTCTGGAGGCCCACAGATCTCAGTACTCTATACACCTTGGTGCCAATAAGATGTACCAAGATCTAAGGGAGCATATCTGGTGGTACGGGATGAAGCGGGAGGTAGCTCGCTTCGTAGCTAGGTGCTTGGTCTGTCAGCAGGTCAAGGCAGAGAGGAAGAGGCCCGGAGGATTATTGCAGCCGTTGCCCATTTCGGAGTGGAAGTAGGAGCATATCACTATGGATTTCGTATCTGGATTGCCGCGTACACCAGGAGGGAAAGATACAATTTGGGTCATCGTTGACAGGTTAACCAAATCGGCCCACTTCTTGCCATTCAAGGTGGGTACGTCAACAGAGAGGCTTACAGAAATGTACATACGGCAGATAGTCAGGATTCATGGTATTCCGGTCAGCATTGTCTCAGATCTGGATAGTCGCTTTATTTTCCATTTTTGGAGGAGTCTGCAGACTAGCTTGGGTACTCATCTCAAGTTTAGTACTGCATACCACCCCCAGACGGACGAACAGTCAGAGAGGACTATTCAGACGCTCGAAGATATGCTGCGGATGTGCGTCTTGGATTTTGGAGGTTCCTGGGAGGATCATCTACATTTGGTAGAGTTTGCTTACAACAACAGTTTCCAGGCCAGCATTGAGATGTCACCTTTCGAGGCTCTGTACGGGCGTAGGTGTCGTACACCCTTATCTTGGGATGATGTTGGCGAACGAGCTTTACTGGGGCCAGAGATGGTTGTTGATGCAGCCGAGAAGGTGAAGCTGATCAGAGACAGACTTCGCGTGGCGCAGGACAGACATCGGCACTGGGTCGATAGCCACCGAAGGCCCTTGGAATTTGAGGTACAGATTAGAGATAGGGTTAGAAGTAGATTATTTGTTTGTTTTATTTATTTGATCATATTTGATTATTTAGTAACATGAGACCTTGTTTGTGTTTAGGTTGGAGACATGATTTTTCTGCGGATATCTCCGAATCGTGGTACCATACGTTTTAGTGGAGGTGGGAAGCTTAGTCCGCTCTTCATCGGACCTTTCGTGATCAGCGAAAGAGTTGGTGATGTGGCATACATGCTAGACTTGCCACCTGTACTAGTACGTGTCCACAATGTATTCCACGTATCACAGTTGAGACGGTACGTGGCTGATCCTAGCCATGTACTCGATCACTCGGAGATTGAGGTGGGACCTACTCTCAGTTATCCAGAACAACCAGTAGAGATTCTAGATCGTCGAGAGAAGGTGCTGAGAAACTAGGTGATACCCTTGGTTTGTGTCGTATAGAGGCATCATTCTCCAGGAGAGTCTACCTGGGAGCGGGAGGATGAGATGCGCGAGCGATACCCTTATCTTTTTGGATCTTGAGGTATGATTGTCTATCCTTCTCATCTGTTTAGTTTTGCCTTTCAATTTTGAGGAAAATTTTTTTTAGGAGGGTGGATTTGTCACTACCACATTTCTAGTTTGAGGGTATTTTTGTCATTTTAAATTTATTTCAAATTAATATATATTTATTGGAATGGTGTGATTTTAATATTATTTAATTAGTTGCCATGTGGTGATTAGCCCTAACCTAGATTGGACCTAACCTAGATTAGTCATAGTTAGCCATGGTTAGTATTAGTTAGTCATGATTAATTTTGGTTAAGTCATGTTAGTTAGAGCTAACTAGGTTGCAACTTAGACTAGTGTGTAAAACTAGATTTTAGACCCTTGATTTGACTAGATGATAGGAGAGCCCTTGATCTATTTCCCAAAACCATAACCCTAGAAGTAAGGGCCGACCACCTAGGGATCAACACCCCTATTTAATGTCTCCTAAAAATACTTGCCTCTTTTGTTCATTTCTCCATTTTTTCAAGAGAAAGGTTTGTTCTTCCTTCAACCTCTTCTATTTTGATCAATACTCATCTATTTTCATTCAAACTTCTTGTATTATAACCTAAATTCTGTTCTCCTACCATTGGTGGAGGTTAATTCAGTTTTGGACTCTATTGGAGCTTTTTGCTAGCTAGAAAGGATCTCCATTATTGAGCCTTTTTGAGGAGAAACACTACATAGGTAACTTCCTATTCAACCATTAGATTTTTAATTTCTTGGCATGTTTGCATAGCCCTAGGTGTCCTCTAACTATAGGAATAGGTTTCGTGTGGTGTCGTGCCCTTTACGTGTCCGTATCGTACATGTATCAACCTTGGTTTAGTAGTGTTCGACGAAATGCCACAGTGGGCATTTCGACTCTGTTTTCGAAATATATTTGAATAGGAAATTAGGTTTTCGTGTAGCTTATCACTTTCTACATGACTGAACTGGATTCGAGTCCAGTGCGTGTCGTATTGGACTCGTGGACACGCCCCACGCGCGCGGCTGGACTGTCGTGCTACTCGGGTGTTCGTGTGGCTGATTCTGGACACGTGGACACGTGAGGTTGGACACAGAGCTTGGGGCAATGTCTGACACGATACCCCCAAGGCCTCGTGTCCAATGAGTTTGTGTCGAGTGAGAACCTTGACTTGTACTGGACACGGGTACACTGTTGTCTGAACCCAGTTCAGTGTGATTGGGTTTGTGTGAGTTCTTGGACATTCGTGTCCTATTTTTGGACACGATACTATATGTATGACATGTGCACATATTAGTCATAAAATACCAACCTTTAACCTACTTGTTAATTGCTATTTCTATTTCGAAAATGGGAAATTTCTATTTTACTGATACTGTCAAGTATCAGTGAATTACACACTGTTTTCTCCATTTCGAGTTACTTTTAAATGATGTTATCCTGTAATTTATATGGGTTAGTTGCTGTTATGAATGAGTGTTCGAATTACATTGGAGTTTGGCTTTTGATTTCCAGTTTTTCCCAAACCAAATTCATGTACTGCATTCCTTTTTCCTGTTAAGTTCAAATTCTTATTAACTCACTGTTTTCCATTTGATTTGTAATTAGATATTGGTAACTTGTAATTTAATGTGGTTTATTTACTGTTATATGTAGATAACATGTTAGGTATTAGGTTGGCATGGAGATTAGTTCATATTTATTTCGAATTGTGTTTTGAATTGGGATTACAATAACTGAAACCTGGGTTTATCCTGGAATCTGAGAACCACATGAAATGTATACACACACTGAAATCTGGGATTAACCCTATGCTAACCTCTACACACATCTAGCCTACCCACATGAACACTCACTAATTTTGCTCTCACATTGACACTGAGACACACTATTGACAGTGTATCTAAATCTGAGAATGTTTCCTACTGAGATTCCTATTTTGATTGAGCCTAAGATTGTACAGAACACTCACACACACAAGCACTGTTTGCCCTCAATGTATACTGAATTATGGGTAAACTGTTATTCACTATTTTGTTAAATCTGGAAATTAAGAATGGGTACCAGTTTTACTCACCCACCTACACTAAATCTGAGATTAATGGGTACCAGTTTTACTCACCCACCTACACTAAATCTGAGATTACACACCTTGACACTCACCCATATCCCACTTTACAAATTTGAGAACCCATACACACATATTCCTAACTGCAACACACACAGGATACTATTGCCACAAACTGTTGAATGTGAAACTAGAATTGAACTGAGATAATATACCATGTGCATACTGTTTTCCCTCACTCGAAAATCCGAAATTCTGTATACACTAACTGCCTATTCACCTATACACACTCACAAATGCCTTGTTTTTCCCTCTCTAACTCTCTCTCTCTCTATATATATATATATATATATATATATATATAACACTAATGTGACTTGTAATATAATATAGGATTGCCTATGTGAATAGTGTGTGTATAAATGCATGAAAATTGAATGTGCATGGCCTATGGCATATAACCTAGGTAACATAGTCTAGGGTATCCTAGTGTGGTCTTGGCATATGGTAAATATACACATGAGTAGTCATATAGACTTGTGTATGGTGTGTACTTGCTAAGGTAGACAGGTTAGGCCTAGTGAGACTTGATTAGGTCTAGGTTGACCTAATTGACCTAGCTTTGACTATTAGTTGACTGAAGTTGATCTGGGTTGACTTTAGTCTAGAATTGACCTAATATCATGTAGACTGCATCATAGTAGCTTACTTTATTAGTTGGACATGTTATGACTTGTACTGTTCTAATTAGGAGCCAGACACCACTCCTCAGGCAGTATTTCATTCAGACGTTCAGGATATCAGGCGAGTATATTCTCTGACCGTTTCATACTTGCTAGGAGTATTTTCTTGCTCTAGATTATTTTACTTGATGCTGACACGATGGAAACACATATTTGTACTATATGGATCTTTTCATACGATGTTATCCCCCTCGGGAGCATCAGATACATCATGTCATGTGCGTTTCACTTTCATCATGTATTCTTATGCTTTCATCATTCATATACACTCTCGTGATTTATGTACTCTTATGATCACGGAGCCCCCATGTTTATATTCATGTGTTCCCATTTATGGGCCCCCATGTGAATTCATGTGCAATAACATAATTTGAACGGATCTTTGTGTATTGATTGGGGTACGGGGGAGTACAAATAGTCATGTGGACAATTTCCAAAGTAGTGTAATCATGTGCAAACTTTTATGTTTATTATCAAGCCGTTCACATGTCTAGCTTGTACTCTAAATCACTAGTTTACTGTAGCTCCTTATTTATAGTAGATATTTCATTGTAGCCTTCTCTTTTACTTCATGTATATTCTTCAGCGTTTCATATATCTTACTCTATTGCCTGTATTTTATTCCTGTCATGATATGAACTGCGTGAGATGTACTGTGCTCGCTCTAGTCCTGACTGGACCTGTTGAAATATTACAGATAACTTCGAGGAGCTGTGTCCCACCTATTATGGAGCAGGCTTAGACGACACACTTGAGCTGGAACCTCAGGAGGACCCAGCACTTCCTGATGACACTACCCCTATAGACTAGGCTAGTTAGCTAGGCTAGTTCTATTTATCTTCATGTTATGTCAGATAGACTTGTATAAATTGGAGTTTGTACTCTGGATTGTGGAAATGTTTATCTTAGTTTTCAGCTATCTCTCTATCTTATATTTTTCATCTGTGGATTCTGTGTTTCATCTATTTTATCGTATCGTACTTTCTTTCGTAGTTGTGGTTGTTTTGAACTTATTTATGTCATCTCCATTCGGAGTGTATAAACTGTACAGGTACCTTATAACTATTAGATGTATGTGACCTAGGACATCGTTCTACCGCCGACACTGCGACGTAGGCCGGAGGTACTGTTTGCCATTGATTATAAAAGTACAGAACAATTATCGGAGGACTGAACTTAGACTCATAATACAAACTCGCTTGTACAAAGAAAGCCTAGGGACGAAAACCTAGGTACAGCAATCTAAGTACAATTGTTTATTTTAGATTCTGGGGGTGACGATAGAGGCTCGGGAAGGCGACGACAGCCCTGCCTTACTCCTTGGACGATCGGTATGCAGCCTTGGCTCCTTGCGTGAAGATGGTTGGCGTTGACGAAGAAAGGCTCTTTTTGCTCCTCTGTTGCTCTCCTGGCTTCTCTCTCTCTGTGTATTTTCTCTCTGGCTCTATATTTTTTTATTCTTTTTGTTGCCGGGGTCTTCTTGCAGAGAAATGATGCTGGCTATTTATAAGAGTGGGGTATGATCATTAGGGTTTGCTAATGATCATTTGTTTGGAATGTCGGCGCTCCCTCAATCTATCTGAACCCTTGATCCTGATTACAATGAATCTAGGCCATTAATGTGGATAGCACCGAATCTTGTGAGCAATTAATGTTAACTGCTTTAAATCTTCATGATGGATTATACCAATGTCCGATTGCTCGCCACGTGTCCTATTGGCTTTATGATAAATGATATGCCTTGATCTCGGTAATTATGAGGATGACGTCAAATATATTTGTTGAGATTCGGTTAAATCCTTGATTGATCCGATGCCACGTGTTTTAATTGTGGGGCCTGCCAGAGTTGCATAGGATAGGCAAGACTTGAACCGCAGGGAGGTAATCTTCATGAGCCGTATAGGACAATACCTTATTGAGCCGCAGGGGATGAACTCTCAATGAGCCGCATATGCATAATCTCTACGAGCCGCATAGGCTAGCGTTGTATTGAGCCGCAGGGACTGGGCTCTCGGTGGGCCGCATATGGCTGATTTTTGCTGACCATATAGGGTGACTTCTTAGTGAGCCGCATAAAGCTATTCTTATTTAAGCCGCATGAGACGTACCACGTGTCAATCTAGGACCTCTGTCGGATCGGGTCAGAGATTTTCTTCTTTTTCCGAAGAGTCTGTCATTATGGCAGAACCATTATGACGCTTTATGTCAGAGCCGTCACGGTCGTCGAGTCGTGTCAGGGCATTAAATGAGGCCACTACTCAAATGGCCAGCTGTAGGGAGGGATCCCAAGGGGGGATGTGGCGTCGATCGGGCCGCATATTCCTGCTGAACCGCATACACTCTCGAGCCGTATGAGACTGAGAGTCTTCTTTGAATCGCATAAGGCAGCTCCTATATGAGCCGCATGGGCTTCTTCCCAGAGCCGCTTGGACCATTACTCTGATATTTTCCATGCTTCTACAGGACCCCCTTCAAGGTTTTCAATTTGCAAAATTGAAACACTTTGAATAAGAAGCATGGCCCCGTTCATGCCTCATAAGTGTCTCAGCCGCATAGACTCATCTGGCCACATGGGCTCTTTGCCACGTGTCCTGACGACATGTACAAATCTTCATTAAATGCTCTTGATTCGTTTTGAATTAACGCCGTCTTTTGGGGAAGGATCCCAAGGGTCGGTTTTGCCTTAACCGAAGCATTTTTGCCTTTATCTTTTGAAGCAGCGCGTAATTTGAGGCGTAATCCGAGACGTTTGTTTGTTTTATGGGTCTCTTTCGCCTATAAATAAGAGTCTTTTAGTCCCTTGGGGGTTTCTTTACCTTCTCTCTTTGCTTAAATTCCCTGTTGCCGACTTTGCTCTTCGTCTTCTTCCTTCAACGATCGACAATGGCTCCCAAGAAGGCTGCTGCTGCTACGGGCAAGAAGGCCACATCATCTTCTGCGGCAGCGAAGGGCAAGAAGGCCGCGTCTTCACCGACTGCGGCGGCGAACGTGGCGGCTCCTCCGCCGACTGGCGTGCCTGCTTTTCACCCCGACGTCCACCCGCCTATCGATGGTAAGGGTCGTCTAGAAACCCTAACTGTTGCCATGGCTCTGCTGCATACTTTATGCACAAGCCGTATGTACGAGGCTTATCGATGTGATCGCATAAGCACTTCCCTCCATGGGGTCGCATGAGCTTGTTATACTCGATCTGAGCCGCATATGTGTTTTCGATTTGGGCCGCATAAGCGTCGCTAACTTTTGAACCGCATAAGCTCGCTTGCTTGTATCCGCATCAGCTCGCATGAGTCTGGCTTCGTAGGCGTGCTTAACCTGAACCGCATGAGTCTATAAGCTCGTCTGAATTTGATTTGCATGGACTCGGCTAAGTCGGAGGCACATGCGGCTACGATGCACAGAATCGCATGGACGTATCTAATGCTGAGTCGCATGAGGCTGTGACGACCCGAGCCGCATAGACTTAAATGATCTTTCCAATGCTTCTATTTTTTGACTATCTTCTAACCTCGTTTCTTTTGTCTTTATCCAGTGATTCTGCCCGTAAATCCTGCTGGCGAGCTTATAGTGGGTTCAAATCAATTTGCCCTGGGCGTGCGTCTTGACGACTTAATTAAGCATGTGTTGAATCAATTCCCTACTGATGAGCCTTCGGAGAGGTTGAAGGCCATTGAGAGTCAGACCCTCCATTACCTCCGTTCCATGATGAATACTGGGAAGCTGGATGGAAAATACCTGAAGCCTTTGTTCCTTTTTGGTGATGCTTTAATCATCAAGAATCCCCGAGTTTTAGAGATTTCCGAGAACTGGGATTTTTCTTTGGATGGGGTGGCAATCCATATTCCTCTCATGGAACGTCATTATCCTCTGTCGTGGTTCAACATGGTGTTGTTGGACAGGAAGATGGTGTGTAATTTGACTCCTACTCAGTCAGGGATGTTGATGGGCAACATCCATTATAATCCGAACATGCTATCGGCGTACGCAGGTAAGGATTCCGTCCTCCGGTACATGATGGGTTTGGCCCCGGGCTCTTTCATGAATGTATATGGTCCCAACTTCTCATTCGCTCAAGCTGATACCTTCTTGAATCGGCTTATTCGTAAGAAATCCTATCCCGTTGGCAGGATAGCATTGCCGAACTGGATAAACCCTACTTCTACCTGGGTCCAGTTGACCACTTGGGTTCTGCAGACCTATGGAACATTCTTGCGGGAGGTGGGGCTTTACCATGCCATTCGGGGCACTTGTCACGGGCTTCCCATTAATAAACCACTGTTTGTAGCGCTCTTGGAGATGTATAGCCGGCGAACGGGGACGTTCTTTGCACCAGCGGGGGAGCTGGGGCTTGCTCTTCATGAGATGCATACTGTCTCTAAACTTCCGTGGGGGAATGAGCCTTTCGAGGTGTATACCCCGTCGAATGAGGAGTTCGAGGCCTTGGACAGGCAACTCCCAGGCTCTGTTGCGGTGTATCGGGAGCTGTTGTGCCACCATAGTGCTTGTCATCAGATGGCTATAAAAACGACGGATAGCTCCGAGGGGACCGCTCCCCATACCACATCCTGGATTAATTATCTTTTTAGAGTTGATCCTTCTGGCGAAGTTACTCCTCGAGCCCCTCGAACGTATGCAGAGGTAAGGGATCTGATGTCAAGTGTCAAGAAGTCGCGATCCAAGAGCGATATATTCGGGAGTCAAGCTGACTCTCTTAGTTATTTTCACTACGGGACCGTACAGATGTCGGAGAAGGTACTTCTGGCTGGATTTTTAATGATATAGCTACGGAACTGCGTAGTCTCGGGAGGAGCGGGTTCTATCGAGAGGATTGGTCGTCATTTCATCCTCCCTGCCATTAAACTAGTATTCGGAGTTAGACTGGCCCTCCTTCCTGCTATGGTGTGCAGCATACACCATGGTCTTCGAACATTCTCGTCCAAGGTTATTGCTCGCAAGAAGACTTTGGATTTTGAGCGCGTAGAACTGCCTTTCCACTACTTGATGGGGTGGTTGGCGATGCACTACAGGTCTTTGATGGGTCCCGGGATAGCGGAAGATGCTACAGATGAAGATGCTTTCCTCTTCAAATGCCATCGCCGGTCTTGGGAATACAACACTATGCCAGCTTGTCGAAGGGCGCTGGCGAGGGTGGATAGGTGTGACTTCTTTGTGTCTGTTCCTCCCTTTTCTGATGAGGACGTGAGGAAGGTACATCTTGATGGTACCGGGCCTTCTCACTTTCTATCTCCGGATATGCTTGCTTGGTTGCGCAATATCCGCCCCGCGCATCTGGTTTATCGCAACCGAGATAGTGTGTACTTGGAGCCTTACCTACCTAGTAGGTTTTTCTGCCAATTTGGTTATAGCCAGTTGTTCCTTGATTGTCCCAACCCTTGTTTGGGTTTTGAAGGCAGCGTTCTTGATGGTGTCCGAGCATGGAATTATTATGACGCTTATCATACTCGGGCCAGCTTCTCGGTTCCTGATGCTAAGGCGCCGAGGGAAATTTTGTACGTGGCTGCTTTGTATCACGTTATGGCGAACAAGCCTCCTATTAACTTCGATCCGAGTACCAGTTTCATCGTGGGTACCGGTTTAGAGGAGAAGTCCAAGGGGCTAAGGCTAGAAAGCAACTGGCGCTCCAGATTCCCCTTCCTGAATCAGAACCTTCCGAGTCGGCTGAGGAGGAGGATGATCATGATAGCGAAGGCTCCCTTTCTGGTGGGGGTGAAGAAGTAACGGATCAACCGCTTCCCACACCCGATGAACTGGCGGAAGATCCGTTGCTTACTGCACAAGAGGAAGTAGTGAGAGAAGTAACGGATCAACCGCTTCCTCGCATAAACGAGTCAGACACGAGTCTTCTGACGGTAGAGCGACCTTTTCCGTGAAGAGAGCTGCCGTTAGGTCTCGCGGATTACTTATTACCGAGAGGGGTAAAGATACAGACGCTATTCCGGAGGTAAGGCCAAGTCGTAGCCATCTCTTTGTTGTAGTTTTCTTTTCTCTTGGAGATATGACTTAATCACTTTTCTTTGTAGGTGTCCGATGAACCGGCCTCTCCTGAATCGTCTACCACCTCTGAAGCTGATCCGGCCCTTGCTGCTTTGATTAGCGATATGTGTGCTGCGGTCCTTTCTGCGGGGGCTCTCTCAGCGGCGGCTGGAAGCTCCCAGGTTGCTGAGGTCTCGGCCAGGGGTGACGAAGGTTTCCTCGGACCCGTCTCCGAGACCGCTGATCTTCAGCAAGGCGCCGTCGATCTCGGTGCATCCCCTCCCGAGGATGTAAGGGGGGAGGAGTCTGTTATACCTGACTCGGAAGCTGTTGGTGAAGAGGCTGCGGTGGCTGCAGGCGAACCTCGGCCTCCATACTCCTCAACTGGTAAGATAAGCCAGATATTGACTAGTGAGGGGGCTTATTTGCTCTATCAACATATCCTCCGGGCCAAATCGATTCATGGTTGCCTTGGCCCTGCAGGTCCTGATCCTTTACTTCCCGCCGTGGATGTTCTTGGGGAAGGCTCGGCCTGCCGTGATATGGGAGGAAGGAGCGTTCCCTCTCCTTTGCCGTCTCATGTCGAGGGGCCTTCCTCCAGCTCTAGACAAATGGGAATAGAATTGGCGATGGTCTCCGCCTCATCCTCCGCAGATTATACGGCTCCGGAGACTGACCTCTCGATCCTACCGAGTATTCTAATTCTGTAGGCTGCCGATGAGGAGTTGGCCGCTGTTCAAGCGTCCTTTCGTACGGAGTTTACTTCTCTTATGGCAGGGGCGGCAGATTCTGTTGTGTCTTCTTCAGTGCTGCCAGCCACACTCCCGCTGACACCGGCTTCCTCGGAGACTCTGGACGAGGTGACGCAGGACGTGGTTAACAGCTTCTATCGCCATTTAAAAAGGTGCGTAGACGCTGCTGTGGAACGGGGGACCCCTTTTTTTCTATCTCTCCGGTGCGCTCGGGGTCAGGTTGCAACTTTGAAGTCCCTTCCTGGTGGGGTGGGGTTGGCTGTACTGCTGGAGCCTACGCTGACAGAAGCTGATCAGCTTGTGACCCAACTACTGGCGATACGACAGGCAGGCTTGCCTGCTGCGATTGAACGGGAGCGGGGCTTCCTTATTGCTGCCCGCGATAGGATCAAGCTTGCCCGAGATACTGCTGGGCCAGTTGTACGGGGAGACCTTGACAAGTTCTCCGCTTCGTATGACAGGTTGGGTCGTCGGAGTCAGGCTTGTCGTGCTAGGGAACAGTCTGCTTCTCGTGGAATCGTTGATACGAAGGAGCGGATCCTCGCACTCCAGAAAGAATTGGCCTTCTTAGAGTCAGAGCTGGAGACTGCTCAGGCGGAACAGGAATCCATCGTTCGGGAGGTCGAGAAGGTTTCCCGATCTTCTGATAACCTGGAGCGGGCTTTTAAGAAATTTGAGGATAACTGGCAGGCTCACGCTCATCTGGAGGATGAGGCGGTGCTGACCCACGAGGCAGAGCGTCGAGCCTCCCAGAGGTTTGAGCGGTCGGTTGTTTTGCTGACAGACCATCTCAGGGCGTTATGTGCCCCAGAGCAGTGATCAGCTGTCTGTTTTCTTTGTTTTCTCTTTTTTTTCTTTGTAAGGGATGTGATCCCAAATGAAGTGGTACGTTGAATTTTGAATAAATAAGCCTGTTTCAACTCATCATCTCTTTCTTGTACTTATGGCGTCTGTGGAATTGGACTTGCTGGGGGATTTATTTGTGGACCTGTTATCCTAGGCGTACCTAGGTTTTAGGTACGGATAACAAGTTTGGACAGGATGTCCGGAACAGCCGTGGCAAAGTGGTCATGGATGTTCTCGGTGCTAAAAAAAAGGAATACCGTAGAGCAGCTGGGCTCCCGGGGCATGGTGGGGTAGTGGATTTATGCTAAGAAGCTTAGCAAAGGAATATTTGTAGACCTATTATCCTTGGCGTACCCTGGTTCGGGATACAGATAATAGGGTGAAAGGAAAACCAACATATTTGCTCAGAGGTCATGAGGACATGGCAAGCATGAGGGTTTTACCGTAGAATCTTCCTGCTCAGAGGTAATGAGGACATGGCAGGGGAGGTTTCACGAAAGATATTCGTGGTCAACAGCGGACATTTGTGGACCTATTATCCTTGTCGTACTCCGATTGTGGGTACAGATAATAGGTCGAAAGAAGACCGACATACTTTTCAGAGGTAATGTGGACATGGCAAGCATGAAGGTTTCTTCGACGGAGCCTTCCCACTCAGAGGTAATGATGACATGGCAGGAGTGGACTCAATGAAGAGGGGGTACATAGAACGACTCAGAGGTAGGAGAACGTGGAAGTTCTATGTGAGGGGCGGTTTGTTTTTGGTGGAAGTAAAAACGACTCAGAGGTAATGAGGACATGTCCGTTTTCAAAAATTTGTGGATCGATTACCCTTTTTGTGCACTGGGAGTGCGGGTATTGGATCATGAGGGAGGATCTCTTCCGGGAAGAAAGTTCAGAGGTATAATCATACATGACTTACTATCTGAAAGAGTGACCGGAATGTGAGTTCAGAGGCACCAGCGGGTACATAACTTGGTAAATTAACATATTGAGGAACGAGAGTCCAGCGGCACCAGCAGGTACATGACTCGATAATCTGAAGGGGATGTGGGGTGAGTTCAGGGGCACCAGCAGGTACATGACTCGATAATCTTGAAATATTGTGGGTGTGAGTTCAGTGGCACCAGCCGGTACATGACTCGATAATCTGAAATGCTGAGGGTGTGAGTTCAGTAGTTCCAGCGGGTACATGACTCGAAGACCTTGTAGCGAATGTCGTTTAGACATAATATTTCTTCAGGAACTTGCCGTTGACGGGCAGCATGAGCAAGTCTCCGTTTTGCTTTGCAAGGCGGTAAGTACCGTTGGAGAATACCGTCTCAATAATAAATGGGCCCTCCCACTTTGGCTGGAATTTGCCGGCAGTCTTGTGAGTCATGACCATTGGCCTCCGGACTGCCAAGACGAGATCGCCTACCTGGAATGTTCTAATTTTGACCTTCTTGTTGAAGGCTCCTGAGATGCGTGCTTGGTATAGCTCGATCCTTTGCTGAGCTAGGAGGCGCTTTTCATCTAAGGCCTCTAACTCTTGCAGTCGACGTCGGTAGTTATCATCGGTTGTCAATTAATGTGTGAGGACGATCCGTAGTGAGGGGATCTGTGTCTCCAAGGGGAGGACTGCCTCACTCCCGTATACCAGGAAGAATGGTGTATTTTCAGTGGCTGTTCGGACCGTTGTGCGATAAGCCCATAAGCACTCGCCGAGCTTCTCGTTCCAGTCACGTTTGTTGGAGGAGACAAACTTCTTGAGAAGTTTGATGATTGTTTTATTGAACGCATCTGCTAACCCATTTGCTGCCGGGTTGTACGGCATCGAGGCGATATTCTGAATACGGTGCTTATCGTAAAACCGATAGAATGCGTGGCTTGCAAACTGTGGACCATTATCATGGATGATCCTTCGGGGTAGTCCAAAGCGGTATATGACATGGTGTTTAAGGAAGCTGATCACGTTTGAAGTCTTAACTTCTGCGAGCGGGACAGCTTTCGCCCATTTGGAGAAGTAATCAGTGATTGCAAGTATGAAACGATATCCTCGGGAGTGTTTGCCATTGATTGTAAAAGTACAGAACAATTATCGGAGGACTGAACTTAGACTCACAATACAAACTCGCTTGTACAAAGAAAGCCTAGGGATGAAAACCTAGGTACAGCAATCTAAGTACAATTGTTTATTTTAGATTCTGGGGGTGACGATAGAGGCTCGGGAAGGCGACGGCAGCCCTGCCTTACTCCTTGGACGATCGGTATGCAGCCTTGGCTCCTTGTGAAAAGATGGTTGGCGTTGACGAAGAAGTGCTCTTTTTGCTCCTCTGTTGCTCTCCTGGCTTCTCTCTCTCTCTGTGTGTATTCTCTCTCTGACTCTGTATATTTTTTTATTCTTTTTGTTCCCGGTCCTTTGCAAAGAAAATGATGCTGGCTATTTATAAGAGTGGAGTATGATCATTAGGGTTTGCTAATGATCATCTGTTTGGAATGTCGGCGCTCCTTTAATCCATCTGGACCCTTGATCCTGATTACAATGAATCTAGGCCATTAATGCAGATAGCACCAAATCTCGTGAGAAATTAATGCTGATTGCTTTAAATCTTCATGATTGATTATACCAATGTCCGATTGCTCGCCACGTATCCCATTGGCTTGATGATAAATGATATGCCTTGATCCCAGTAATTATAACGATGATGTCAAATATATTTGTTGAGATTCGATTAAATCGTTGATTGATCCGATGCCACGTGTTTTGATTGTGGGTCCTGCCAGAGCTGCATAGGACGGGCAACACTTGAACCGCAGGGAGATACTCTTCGTGAGCCGCATAGGACAATGCTTCATCGAACCGCAGGGAACGAAGTCTCAATGAACCGCATATGCATGGTCTTTGCTAGCCGCATGAGCTAGTATTGCATTGAGCCGCAGGGGCTGAGTTCTCAGTGGGCCGCATAGGACAATGCTTCATCGAACCGCAGGGAACAAACTCTCAATGAGCCACATATGCATAGTCTTTGCGGGCCGCATGAGCTAGCGTTGTATTGAGCCGCAGGGGCTGAGCTCTCAGTGGGCCGCATGAAGCTGTTCTCTATTTAAGCCACATGAGATTTGCCACGTGGCAACCTAGGATTTCTGACGGATCGGGTCAGAGATCTTCTTCTTTTCCCGAAGAGTCTGTCATTATGGCAGAGCCATTATGACACTTTATGCCAGAGCCGCCACAGTCGTCAAATCGGGTCAGAGCATTAAATGAGGCTACTACTCAAAGGGCCAGCTGTAGGGAAGGATCACAGGGGGACACGTGGCATCGATCGAGCCGCATATTCCTGCTGAACCGCATACACTCTCGAGCCGCATGAGACGGAGAGTCTTCCTTTGAACTGTATAAGACAGCTCCCATATGAGCCGCATGGGCTTCGGATCCGGAGCCGTATGGACCATTATTCTGATATTTTCCATGCTTCTACAGGACCCCCTTCAAAGTTTTCAATTTGCAAAATTGAAACACTTTGAATAAGAAGCATGGTCCCGTTCATGCCGCATAAGTGTCCCAGCCGCATAGATTCATCTGTCCGTATAGGCTCTTTGCCACGTGTCCTGACTACGTGTGCAAATCTTCATTAAATGCTCCTGATTCGTTTTGATTTAACGCCATCTTTTTTGGGGGAGGATCCCAAGGGTCGGTTATGCCTTGACCGAAGTGTTTTTGCCTTTATTTTTTGAAGCGGCACGTAATCCGAGGCGTCATCCGAGACGTTTGTTCGTTTTATGGGTCTCTTTCGCCTATAAATAAGAGTCGTTTAGTCTCTTGGGGGTTTCTTTACCTTCTCTCTTTGTTCGAATTCCCTGTCGCCGACTTTGCTCTTCATCTTCTTCCTTCAATCTATCAACAATGGCTCCCAAGAAGGTCGCTGCTGCTACGGTCAAGAAGGCCGCCTCATCTTCTGCGGTAGCGAAGGGCAAGAAGGCCGCATCTTCATCGACTGTGGTGGCGAACGTGGCGGCTCCTCCGCCGACTGGCGTGCCTGCTTTTCACCCTGATGTCCACCCGCCTATTGCTGGTAAGGGTCGTTTGAAAACCCTAACTGTTGCCATGGCTCTGCTGCATACTTTATGCACGAGCCGTATGTACGAGGCTTATCGATGTGACCGCATAAGCACTTTCCCCATTGGGGTCGTATGAGCTTGTTTATACTCGATCTGAGCCGCATATGCATTTTCGATTTGGGCCGCATAAGCGTCGCTCACTTTCGAACCGCATAAGCTCGCTTTCTTGTATCCGCGTCAGCTCGCGTGGGTCTAGCTTCGTAGGCGTGCCTAACCTGAACCGCATGGGTCTATAAGCTCGTCTGAATTTGAGTTGCATGGACTCGGCTAACTCGGAGGTGCATGCGGCTACGATGCACAAAACCGCATGGACGTATCTAAAGGCTGAGCCGCATGAGGCTGTGACGACCCGAGCCGCATAGACTCGAATGATCTTTCCAATGCTTCTGTCTTTTGACTATCTTCTAACCTCGTTTCTTTCGTCTTTCTCCAGTGAATCTGCCCGTGAATCCTGCTGGAGAGCTTATAGTGGGTTCAAATCAATTCGCCTTGGGCGTGCGCCTTGACGACTTAATTAAGCATGTGTTGAATCAATTCCCTACCGATGAGCCTTCGGAGAGGTTGAAGGCCATTGAGAATCAGACCCTCCATTACCTCCGTTCCATGATGAATACTGGAAAGTTGGATGGAAAATACCTGAAGCCTTTGTTCCTTTTTGGAGATGCTTTAATCATCAAGAATCCCCGAGTTTTAGAGATTGCCGAGAAGTGGGACTTCTCTTTGGATGGGGTGGCAATCTATATTCCTCTTATGGAACGTCATTATCCTTTGTCATGGTTCAACATGGTGTTGTTGGACAGGAAGATGGTGTGTAACTTAACTCCTACTCAATCAGGGATGTTGATGGGCAACATCCATTATAATCCGAACATGCGGTCAGCGTATGCGGGTAAGGATTCCGTCCTCCGGTATATGATGGGTCTGGCCCCGGGCTCTTTCATGAATGTATACGGTCCCAACTTCACACTTACTCAAGCTGATACTTTCCTGAATCGGCTCGTTCGCAAGAAGTCCTATCCTGTTGGTAGGCTGGCACTGCCGAATTGGATAAACCCCATCTCTACGTGGGCCCAGTTGACTACTTGGGTTCTGCAGACCTATGGAACATTCTTGCGGGAGGTGGGGCTTTACCATGCCATTCGGGGCACTTGTCACGGGCTTTCCATTAATAAACCACTGTTCGTAGCGCTCTTGGAGATGTATAGCCGGCGAACAGGGACGTTCTTTGCACCAGTAGGGGAGCTGGGGCTTGCTCTTCACGAGATGTATACTGTCTCTAAACTTCCATGGGGGAATGAGCCTTTCGAGGTGTATACCCCGTCGAATGAGGAGTTCGAGGCCTTGGACAGGTAACTCCCGGGTTCTGTTGCGGTGTATCGGGAGTTGTTGTGCCACCATAGTGCTTGTCATCAGATGGCTATAAAAACGACAGATCGCTTCGAGGGGACCGCTCCCCATACCACATCCTGGATTAATTATCTTTTTAGAGTTGATCTTTCTGGCGAAGTTACTCCCCGAGCCCCTCGAACGCATGCAGAGGTAAGGGATCTGATGTCAAGTGTCAAGAAGTCGCGATCTAAGAGCGATATATTCGGGAGTCAAGCTGACTCTCTTAGTTATTTTCACTACGGGACCAAACAGATGTCGGAGAAGGCGCTTCTGGCTGGATTTTTGATGATATGGCTACGGAACTGCGTAGTCTCGGGAGGAACGGGTTCTATCGAGAGAATTGGTCGTCAATTCATCCTCCCTGCCGTTAAACTAGTATTCGGAGTTAGACTGGCCCTCCTTCCTACTATGGTGTGCAGCATACACCATGGTCTACGAACATTCTCGTCTAAGGTTATTGCTCGCAAGAAGACTTTGGATTTTGAGCGCATAGAACTGCCTTTCCACTACCTGATGGGGTGGTTGGCGATGCACTACAAGTCTTTGCTGGGACCTGGGATAGCGGAAGATGCTACATCCGAAGATGCTTTCCTCTTCAAATGCCATCACCGATCCTGGAAATACGACACTATGCCAGCTTGTCGGCGGGCGCTGGCGAGAGTGGATGGGTGTGACCTCTTTGCGTCTGTTCCTCAATTTTTTGATGAGGAAGTGAGGAAGGTACACCTTGATGGTACTGGACCTTCTCATTTTCTATCTCCGGATATGCTTGCATGGTTGCGCAATATCCGCCCCGCGCATCTGGTTTATCGCAACCGAGATAATGTATACTTGGAACCTTACCTACCTAGTAGGTTTTTCCGTCAGTTTGGTTATAGCCAGTTGTTCCTTGATTGTTCCAACCCTTGTTTGGGTTTTGAAGGCAGCATTCTTGACGGCATCCGAGCGTGGAATTATTATGATGCTTATCATACTCGGGCCAGCTTCTCAGTTCCTGATGCTAAGGCGCCAAAGGAAATTTTGTACGTGGCTGCTTTATATCACGTTATGGCAAACAAGCCTCCTGTTAACTTTGATCCGAGTACCAGTTTTATCGTGGGTACCAGTTTAGAAGAGAAGCCCAAAGGGGCTATGGTTAGAAAGCAACTGGCGCTCCAGGTCCCCCTCCCTGAATCAGAACCTTCCGAGTCGACTGAGGATGAGGATGATGATGACAGCGACGGTTCCCTCTCTGGTAGGGGTGAAGAAGTAGCGGATCAACCGCTTCCCACACCCGACGAACCGGCGGAGGATCTGTTGTTCACTACGCAAGAGGGAGTAGTGATAGAAGAACAACCTTCAGCCGTGTCTGGTCCCTCGTGTAAACGGGTCAGACCCGAGTCTTCTGACAGTAGAGCGACCTTTTCCGTGAAGAGAGCCGCTGTTAGGTCTCGTGGATTACTTATCACCGAGAAGGGTGAAGATACAGACGCTATTCCGGAGGTAAGACCAAGTCGTAGCCCTCTCTTTGTTGTAGTTTTCTTTTCTTTTGGAGATATGACTTAATCACTTTTCTTTGTAGGTGTCCGATGAACCGGCCTCTCCTGGATCGTCTACCACCCCTGAAGCTGATCCGGCCCTTGCTGCTTTGATTAGCGACATGTGTGCTGCGATCCTTTCTACGGGGCCTCTCTCAGCGGCGGCTGGAGACTCCCAGGTTGCTGAGGTCTCGGCCCGGGGTGACGAAGGTTTCCTCGGACCCGTCTCCGAGATCGCTGATCTTCAGCAAGGCGCCGTCGATCTCGGTGCCTCCCCTCCCGAGGACGCGAGGAGGGAGGAGTCTGTTATACCTGACTCGGAAGCTGTTGGTGAAGAGGCTGTGGTGGTTACAGGCGAACCTCGGCCTTCATGCTCCTCCACTGGTAAGATAAGCCAGATATTGACTAGTGAAGGGGCTTATTTGCTCTATCAACATATCCTCCGGGTCAAATCGATTCATGGTTGCCTTGGCCCTGCAGGTCCTGACCCTTTACTTCCCGCCGTGGATGTTCTTGGGGAAGGCCCGGTCTGCCGTGATATGGGAGAAAGGAGTGTTCCTTCTCCTTTGCCGTCTCACGTCGAGGAGCCCCCTGCCAGCTCTGAGCCGATAGGAATGAGGTTGGCGATGGTCTCCGCCTCATCCTCTGCAGATTATACGGCTCCGGAGACCGACCTCTCGACCTTGCCGAGTATTCAAATTTTGCAGGCTGCCGAAGAGGAGTTGGCCGCTGTTCAAGCGTCCTTTCGTACGGAGCTGGTTTCTCTCGTAGCAGAAGCGACGGATTTTGTTGCGTCTTCTTCGGTGCTGCCAGCCACGCTCCTATTGACACCGGCCTCCACGGAGACTCTGAACGAGGCGACGCAGGACGTGGTCGACAGCTTCTATCGTCATTTGCAAAGGGGCGTGGAAGCTGCCATAGGACGGGGGACCCCATTTTCTCTATCTCTCCGGTGCGCTCGGGGTCAAATTGCAACCTTGAAGTCCATTCCTGGCGGGGTGGGATTGGCTGCACTGCTGGAACCTAAGTTGACAGAGGCTGATCAGCTTGTGACCCAACTACTGGCGATACGACGGGCGGGCTTGCCTGCTGCAATCGAACGGGAGCGTGGCTTCCTCATTGCTGCTCGGGATAGGATTAAGCTAGCCCGAGATACTGCTGGACCAGCTGTACGGGGGGACCTTGATAAGTTCTCCGCTTCGTATGACCAGCTGGGTCGTAGGAGTCAGGCTTGCCGTGCTCGGGAAGAGTCCGCTTCTCGCGGAATTGCTGATACGAAGGAGCGGATTCTTGGGCTCCAGAGGCAATTGGCCTTCTTAGAGTCAGAGCTGGAGGCTGCTCAAGCAGAGCAGGAGTCGATCGTTCGGGAGGCCGAGAAGGTTTCCCGATCTTCCGATAGCCTGGAGCGGGCTTTTAAGAAATTTGAAGATAACTGGCAGGCTCACGCTCATATGGAGGATGAGGCGGTGCTGACCTACGAGGCAGAGCGTCGAGCCTCCCAGAGGTTTGAGCGGTCGGTTGCTGTGCTGACAGATCGTCTCAGGACGTTATGTGCCTCAGAGCAGTGATCAGCCGTTTGTTTTCTTTTGCTTCTCTTTTTTCTCACTTTTTTTTGTAAGGGGTGTGATCCCCAAATGATGTAGTACGTTGAATTTTGAATAAATGAGCCTGTTTCAACTCATCATCTCTTTCTTGTACTTGGGTGTTTTATGGACTGGGACTTGCTGGGGGATTATTTGTGGACCTGTTATCCTAGGCGTACCTTGGTTTTAAGTACGGATAACAAGTTTGGACAGGATGTCCGGAACAGTCGTGGCAAAGTGGTCATGGATGTTCTCGGTGCTTAAAAAAAGGAATGCCGTAGAGCAGCTGGGCTTTCGGGGCATGGTGGGGTAGTGGATTGGTGCTAAGAAGCTTAGCAAAGGAATATTTATGGACCTATTATCCTTGGCGTACCCTGGTTCGGGATACAGATAATAGAATGAAAAAGAAAACCAACATATTTGCTCAGAGGTCATAAGGACATGGCAAGCATGAAGGCTTTACCGTGGAACCTTCCTGCTCAGAGGTAGTGAGGACATGGCAGGGGAGGTTTCACGGAAGATATTCGTGGTCAACAGCGGACATTTGTGGACCTATTATCTTTGTCGTACTCCGGTTGTGGGTACAGATAATAGGTCGAAAGGAGACCGACATACTTGCTCAGAGGTAATGTGGACATGGCAAGCATGAAGGGTTCTTCGACGGAGCCTTCCCACTCAGAGGTAATGATGACATGGCAGGAGTGGGCTCAATGAAGAGGGAGTACATAGAATGACTCAGAGGTAGGAGAACGTGGAGGTTCTATGTGAGGGGCGGTTTGTTTTTGGTGGAAGTAAAAACGATTCAGAGGTAATGAGGACATGTCCGTTTTCGGAAATTTGTGGATCGATTACCCTTTTTGTGCACTGGGAGTGCGGGTATTGGATCATGAGGGAGGATCTCTTCCAGAAAGAAAGTTCAGAGGTATAATCATACGTGACTTACTATCTGAAAGAGTGACCGAAATGTGAGTTCAGAGGCACCAGCGGGTACATAACTCGGTAAATTAACATATTGAGAAAGTGGGAGTCCAGCGGCACCAGCGGGTACATGACTCGATAATCTAAAGGGGATGTAGGGGTGAGTTCAGGGGCACCAGCAGGTACATGACTCGATGATGTTGAAATGTTGTGGGTGTGAGTTCAGTGGTACCAGCCGGTACATGACTCGATAATCTAAAATGCTGAGGGTGTGAGTTCAGTGGTACCAGCGGGTACATAACTCGATAATCTGAAATGCTGAGGGTGTGAGTTCAGTGGTACCAGCGGGTACATGACTCGACGACCTTGTAGCAAATGTCGTTTAGACATAATATTTCTTCAGGAACTTGCCGTTGACGGGCAGCATGAGCAAGTCTCCGTTTTGCTTTGCAAGGCGGTAAGCACCGTTGGAGAATACCGTCTCAATGATAAATGGGCCCTCCCACTTTGGCTGGAATTTGCCGGCGGTCTTGTGAGTCATGACCATTGGCCTCCGGACTGCCAAGACGAGATCGCCTACCTGGAATATTCTAATTTTGACCTTCTTGTTGAAGGCTCCTGAGATGCGTGCTTGGTATAGCTCGATCCTTTGCTGAGCTAGGAGGCATTTTTCATCTAAGGCCTCTAACTCTTGCAGTCGACGTCGGTAGTTATCATCGGTTGTCAGTTGGTGTGTGAGGGCGACACGTAGTGAGGGGATCTGTGTCTCCAAGGGAAGGACTGCCTCACTTCCGTATGCCAGGGAGAATGGTATATTTTCGGTGGCTGTTCGGACCGTGGTGCGATAAGCCCATAAGCACTCGCCGAGCTTCTCGTTCCAGTCATGCTTGTTGGAGGAGACGAACTTCTTGAGCAGTTTGATGATTGTTTTGTTGAATGCCTCTGCTAACCCGTTTGCTGCCGGGTTGTACGGCGTTGAGGCGATATTCTGAATACGGTGCTTATCGCAAAACCGATAGAATGCGTGGCTTGTAAACTGTGGACCATTATCATGGATGATTCTTCGGAGCAGTCCAAAGCGGTAGATGACGTGGTGTTTAAGGAAGCTGATCACGTTTGAAGTCTTGACTTCTGCAAGTGGGACAACTTCCTCCTATTTAGAGAAGTAATCCGTGATCGCAAGTATGAAGCGATGTCCTCGGGAGGAAGGTGGGGTGATTGGACCAATGATGTCCATTCCCCATGCTTCGAATGGCCAGGACGCCACCGTCGAATGTAAAAATTCGGATGGTTGGTGGATGAAGTCCGCGTAGACTTGGCAAGGTTTGCATTTTCTAGCATAATCTATCGCGTCTGCCACCATTGTGGGCCAATAGTAGCCCATTCGGCGATGGCGGTCTTGCAGTTTCGGGCCGGGCTGGTGGGCCCCGCAAATACCGTCATGGGCTTCTCGTACGGCTTCTTTGGCTTCTGTGTTTGACAGACGCCAAAGTAGTAATCCGTCGTAGGAGCGGCGATACAGCATTTTCGTCTCTGTATCGTAGAAGAATCTGAGAGAACGCCTTCTGATGGAAATGGCTTCCTTCGGGTTCTCAGGCAGGATATCGTAGACGACGAAGTCGATGAATGGTTGTCTCCAATCTGGGGCGTCATCGATCGTCTGTGTAGAATAACTTGCGACGAATTGTACATTATTTTTAGGGCAGACCAGTTCATGGCCTATCACTTTCACTGATTGTCGATCATAATTTGGAACTGCTAGGGAAGCGGTGAGACCAGCTAGGGCATCGGCTTCAATATTTTGGAGTCTGGGGACGTGCTTGATGAAGAACCCCTCAAATACCGAGATAATATTAATCGCTATTTGATGATAAGGGATCATGTCTTCATGGCGGACCTCGTACGAACCCCGGATCTGATTGACGATTAGTTGGGAATCACCGTATGCTTCAAGGTATTCTACCCCCAGCTCTCTTGCAAGTTGGAGGCCAATGACCAGAGTATTGTACTCGGCCATATTGTTAGAGCAGGGTTCGGTGAGGGAATAAGCGCGGTTAATCACCAATCTGGAAGGAGAGATTAGTACTACTCCGACTCCGACGACTATATTGCCTTTAGGTCCGGTCCTCGAAGCACCGTCGAAGAACATTCGCAATATATTTTCGTGGGAGGTTGTATGCGAGTCGGCGACCTCATCTGGGATCTCTTCGTATATCCTGGAGGACTCCGAGCCTGGGTGGGCTGCCAAGAAATCTGCGAGGGCTTGACCTTTGACTGCCTTTTGGGGGACGAAGATCATATGATAAGGGGACAGCAGTATTGCCCATGTAGCAAGGCGAGAGCTGAGTGCCCCTAGTTTAGTCATGAGGACCCTGAGAGGGTTAACTCGTGAGATCACATGTATCGTTTGTCCGATGACATAGTGCCGTGTTTTCTGAATGACGAACACCAGAGCGAGGCATTCCTTTTCCACAGCGGTGTATCGGTGCTCTGGTCCAATCATCATTCGGCTGAGGTAATATATGGCCTGTTCATGGCCTGCATCGTTATTCTGTGCCAGCAGAGCACCGAGGGAGTGTTCCATTGCTCGTACATAGAGCAGGAATGGTTTTCCAGGGACTGGGGCTACCAAGACCGGAGGATTTGACAGATATTCTTTGATGCTATCGAAAGCACGTTGGCATTCCTCGTCCCATACGAATGAGACCCCTTTCTTCATGAGGTGCGTGAATGGTCGGCATCGCCCAGAAAGGTTGGAAATGAACCTCCTGATGTAAGCTAGCCTTCCCTGAAGGCCTCTGAGTTCGCAGAGATTTCTCGGGGGACCCATCTCCATGATTGCTTTTGTCTTTTCAGGGTCTACATGGATACCCTTTGCAGTGATGATGAAGCCTAAGAACTTCCCGCTGGATACACCCAGGAAGGACTTTGTAGGGTTCATTTTCAAATTGTGTGTCCGTATTAGGTCGAATATCGTCCTTAGATCCTGCAGATGGTCTCCTTTGCTACGGCTCTTGACGGCTATATCATCAACATAGCACTCCACCGTCTTGCGTAAGTGGTCTCTGAAGATGATGCTCATTGCTCTTTGGTATGTGGCGCCAGCATTCTTTAAACTAAAAGGCATGACTGTGTAGCAGTACGTGCCAATCGGTATTCGGAATGATGTATGCTTTTCGTAGTCAGGAGACATTTTGATTTGGTTGTACCCTGAGAAGCCGTCCATGAATGACATGCATTCGAAGCCGCAGGTGTTGTCGATCATGATGTCTGTGATAGGGAGGGGAAATTCATCTTTGGGGCATGCCTCGTTTAGGTTGCGGAAGTCGATACAGATTCGAATCTTTCCATTCTTCTTGAGGACAGGTACTATATTGGCGACCCATTCAGGATGTTGCTCCTCACGAATGAAACTGCTGGCTATCAATTTGTTGACTTCAGCTTCGATTGCGTCCATGATGCCTGGACGGAAGCGTCGTTGCTGTTGCTTGACCGGCTTCGCGTCTGGTCGAATGTTAAGTTTGTGAAGAGCGATGTCAGGATTTAACCCTGGCATGTCTTCATAGCTCCAGGCGAACACATCAATGTAATCTCTGACAAGTTCTAACAGCGACTCCCGTTCTTCGTCGGTGAGGCTTTTACTGATGAAGATCGGTTTTGGAGAAGATTCGCTGCCGAGATCCACTTGTATGACCTCATATTCAGTAGGGGGTTCTCTCAATTCGAACCGCTTTTCCTATTGTGCGTCTAATTGTTGGGCCCATGGCTCTAGCTCGAGGATTTCGGGGATGTCTTCGTCTTCTTCGTATGCCTCGGCGAATGCCATGTTGACTGACATGACTTGTCTGAATACATCCCCGATGCTGGTATCTGAGTCAAAAGTTGGTGATCCGGTTGAATGTGACTGCCAGTCGCATTCTTCATCTAAACTTTCAGGGGTCGTAGTAGGTGTTACATCCCCCAACCCGCATCGAGTTTTGTTATAGTAGTTCCGTGGTTTGCCCGCCGGGACTGGCGGCTTCAAAGGTAATCGTCGCCCAGTGCCATAGTTCAATCCTGGCGTAGTCTCCAGATCATACCCCTGTTTCTGCATGAGATATTTGGATAGAGGGCTATAGAGATACAGAGGCAGTCTCCCGACATCTGACCCGAGGTCGTCTTCTTCTATGGTGCGGGGATGAGGGTTGTTCGTCCGGCCGAAGATGACTGGATGATCTTCTCCCTTGTGTATTCGGTAAGCGTCTTCTACTGGAGTAAGCTGGATTACGGTGTACACATTTGTCACCTGTGTGTGTAGGTGAGCGCCTATACCGTGTTCCATAGCATACATCGTACATAGCTTATCGAGCTCGGTATAGTTCAAAGATAACCCTTTATTGATGAAGTAAGGTATCTTTTCTAGGGGGATTACATCATCAGCGGAGGGGACATTAGTGTGAGCGGCCACATACTTGGCTAGCTCCGGTTCCTCTTCGGCTACCCCCTGTGTGAACGAAGACTTAGAGGACGACCTAGGAAGCTTGATCGTCAGTGGTCCAGTTGATGGAGCAGAGCGTGAAGTCGTTGGCAGACTAGCGACCCCCAGTTTGGCATTCGATGTGGAGCGAGGAGTGGCTGGTTCGCTGAAAGTGTCAGACCTTGCATTGTGTTGACAACCCCTCTTGGGAAGGCGTATCGTCATGGGCCTGTCAGAGGGGTTGAGCTTCCCAGCTTGTGGTTGGCTGACTCTTGGTAACCTGATTGTTAGTGGCTCCGTAGTGGGTCCCGGCGCTTGGCCGGACCTTGGCAGCCGGATTATCATCTGCTCCTCTTGTACCGAGAGGCTGATTGCGTCCTTCCGCAGAGTGGCGGTGAGGGGTGCATACTTGCCCGGTTTGCGAGCTTGGAGGTGGATCGTCAGGGGTCCTTCCGATCCCGTGGCTGTCTCAGTATGAGCTTGTGCGTCTCCTTCATCCAGGTGCCTCTTCGACTTTTTGTATAAACAGGAGTCCGAGTAGTAAGATTCGACCCCTTTGAAGGGATCGATATCAGCAAACTCTGTCTTCACGAAGCCGTATTTGTCGACATATTTGAAGCACTGGTGTAGCATGGAAGGCACGATCATATAATCGTGTATCCATGGGCACCCCAAGAGGATGTTGTAAGAAGTGTCTGCATCTATGACGTAGCAAGTGACCTCGGATTAGAGATCGCCAATCTGATACTTCAGACGAATCTTCTCGATAGGGTAGCTTCTGCCCGAATTGAAACCGCTGATGGCGGTGCTTGTAGGTGTTAGGCGGTGCATTGGGATGCGGAGATGATGTAGCAGACCTTTCGAGATGATGCTTATGGAAGAGCCAGGATCAATGTGCATCCGATCCACCTTCACATCGCCGATGTATCCCGTGTAGTATAGCGGGCGATCATGTAGGTTGGTTTTGATGAGCATGTCCTGTGGAGTGAAGACGATGTTGGGCATTGCTCCCGTGTAGGCACTATCTTCGAGATCCGTGGGTGAGTCCTCCCCAGTGAGGTTAGATTGAGCGAGATAGGCATCGGCATTTTGGAGTGCTTTGCTCAATGCAATACGAACGTCTTTGGAGAGCCTCAGAGTTCATATAATAACAATTTGGCCGGAGTGTTAGCCAGTTGTGCTAAGATGTCAAAGTTGTAGGGCCTCTCTAGCCCTTGGGCTGCGCCCTTTCGGAGAGATTTGTCGAAGCGAGTCTCCTTCGGCCTAGGCTTGTCGGTCGTCGAAGGCTGAGCCGATCCCAGAGTATCAGTCGCAGTGGGTTGATGATTTTCAGCTGGATTATCAACCACAGGTTGGGATTGCGCTCCGGACCGCGTGACGACGGCTGTAGCTTCCTCGTTGTCTGCTGAAACTGTACGGCAGGTCTTGATTTTTCTACTCTTTTTGTTGGTGGGAGATGGTGTGGGCCGAGTCACTTCTGACACCAAGTCTGGATGGACCCACATGACCTCTCCCCGTGAGGTGGTGAGAGGTACTAGACCAGCAGCTTGTTCTCGGGGCGGAGGAAGATTGGTAATCTCCATTGTCGCGAGAGGGACGGGGATTACCCCGTCTTGAGTCTCCGTTGGAGGGAAGTTACCGAATTGTACTGATACCATATTAGCTGCTACGGTCACCTCTTCGAAGTCGATGGCCAGGGCGTTCGAATCGATGAGGCTTTGGATGTACCGTTTCAATTGGTGGCAGTCATGTGTAGCGTGGTGTACATAACGGTGGTAATGGCAGAACTTCGGGTTCTCCAGATCAGCCGGCCGAGGCTCCCGCCTTGGTGGAGGAAGCTGAATTCTACCTCCTTGTATGAGCATGTCTAAGATAGGCTTGACGTGGCCATCTTCGAAAGAGTAAGTGATTTGAGGCCATTGCTTATCTGCTGGTTGTGGCTCAGGCTTCTGGGCCGTGTCGGCCACCATAGCATGTTTTCCCTTGCTGTCCCGATTGTTGGAGGGGTTACCCCCATTATCGTTGTTGAGACGCTTGCCCTTATTTTTCCCTTCTGAGATGTACAACTCCAGTTGGCGGGCCTTCTTCAGTCGTTCTTCAGCGCTTGTGGCACTGATGATGAACGCCTTCCAATCTTTAAATTGACTCTCGCCCATCCAGAGACTGATCGTTGGAAGCAGTCTCTTTTGGCAGATTTCAATCAAAGAAGAATCCAGATTTCCGGAAGGCAGCTTCATGGCGGTCTGGCGGAACCGCTCAATGTAGTTCCTCGTTAACTCCTTCTCCCCTTGGACGATGTCCATGAGAGTGGACATAGTGACGTCTTGTCCTACTTCATAGAACCGTTCCAAGAACATGCGCTTGAAGCCGGCGAAAGAATGGATGCAGTTGTCCGGTAGATTGTGGTACCAATCGAAGGCGACTCCTTCCAATGCTCCAATGAATAACCGTGTGAGGATTGCATCTTCATGGGGCAGATGGTCGGTGGTGACCTCAAAGTAAGTGATGTATCGACTTGCTGAGGTTTTGCCATTATATGGGTTGATGTTGAACGGCTTATATCTTGGTGGGAATGGAACATCCCTCCACTCAGCAGGGTATGGTTGCCGCATTCTGAGATCTTGAGCATTTTCTCGGGCATGAAACATGGCACGGAGCTCCTGGACCTCCCTTCTTACTTCTCGGGTCTCATCTGTCGTGGCGGGGGCTGTTATTTCGGGAGGATTATTGCCCTGGTTTGGTGCCGCTGAGTTCGAATCTACATTGACCGCGGGGCCCGTATTTGTTTGACCAGGCGCTCCTCCTTGTAAAGTGGGCAGGGCCGCTTTAATCTCATCTACAGACTTGACCAAAGCAAGTAATATGGCTTCGAGACTGTCGATGCAATGGCGATCACTGGAACTACCTTGATCGCTGTCTGTCATGAATACCGTCCTTACGTGAGGAGTGATGGAAGGAACGGTAGAGGATGTGCCCTCTGAGTCGTACCCATGCACCAAAAAGTCATCGGGATAGGTAAGGATGTTCTCTTCGGGCTCGGACTCGGAGGGGATGGTATCCCCAGCTTCAGAGCTTGCCTTGTCTTGAGAGTCATGGATGTCCTCGGGGACATCGGCATTTGTTGCATCTGACGGGAGAGTCGTTTCTCCGGGCTCGTCTCCTCGAAACATCGGATTATTGTGGACGTTCGGAGGAGTGCTACCCCCAGTTCCTAAGACCCCCAGCGACGTGGACGATGAATCTCCCGTTGCAGCAGGTTTTGTCTTCGAACGGGTGTGTTGGAATACTCCGGTGGAGGACAACCGTTTAGCCGACAATTTCTTAGCTGTAGTGTTTGATATCTTCGGACTTGATATGCTCGTTTTCTTCCTCCTTTCTTCGGCGGGGACTCTTTGAGCAGAATTGTAGGAGACAACAGGAGGTGCCTCATCTTCTGAGTTCGGGTGCTGTAGCCTTTGGAAGACGGATGGCCGAGCTTCCGTCATTGCCGCGTTGTTGCAGCAGCAATTGACGATGATTTGGGTGCAGCGATGTCCAAGCGAGGACTCTTTGCACACCGACACTCCTTCTCTTTCCTTGCGTTTGTGGAGGATCGTCTCCCGCAGGTTAGAGAAACCACTCTGTCTGCTTGCCGCGGGGGGCTGGACTTGAGTGGTTGTAAACAACTTTCCATCCGAGGCCCGTGTGATAGTCAACGGGACGCTCCGATAGTCAGAGGTTGGGACAGCTGACTGGGCTCGATGAGCCCGCGCTGCCCTAGACTTCCTCCTTCTAGCACTTGTGGGTGCGTAATAGGAGGAGCCCAAGTTGAACGCCACAGAGTCTGGCTTATCATACAGAGAATCATCAGGGTCGGGACCGTTTGAGAGACGATCAAAGACCGATCGAAAGAAGCGTGGAACGGACGCTATGCTGCTAGAGTTGGGTACCGTGCAGGCTGTCTGCATACGGTCTATCGGATGAGTTGTCTTTGGGCGTCTAGGAGTCACGACCGTACAGGCTGGCCGCATGCGATTGGCAATAGTGGCCGCATGGGTTTTCTGTAAGCGACTGACTCCTGTAGCCTTATGTGTTTCATCCATGTGATTGGTGACTGTAGCTGCATAAACTATACGGTTGCCAGATGTGACCGCATGATTCTTCTTCATGCGGCTAGCGACTGTGGCCGCATGGGGTTTGTCTATGCGGCTAGCGGATGTGGTCGCATGAGCCTTTTTCACTCGGCTAGCACCCCTATGCGGCTCAATTCGCGTAGAGTTCCTCTTTGCCCCTGTAAGTCCAGCATCATAGTATTTTTTTCTGCCGGACTTGGGGACAGCAGAGTTGTCTACGGTTTGAAGTGGGGCCGCAGAAGAGTCCTTCTCTCCGTCTTGAGCAACAGAGGGTACACCGTCGGGGGCTTGGGGAGGAGCAAATGATTTTGGCCTCCACTCTCTGCGAGCCTTTGTCGTGCGGGTGCGCTTCTGGACCGGGCCAGAGCTTCCTTCGGAGAGCATCTCTTCAAACGCTTGTTGGTCGAAGCGGATGACCATCTTTTGTTGCGTGGAGCCAAGTTTGGCTGCATCCGATTGCGTCACCAACTCCTCAGCCGTGGAGAAGTTAGTCCCCAGCAGAGTCGCCATCGTGTTTGCCATTGATTGTAAAAGTACAGAATAATTATCGGAGGACTGAACTTAGACTCACAATACAAACTCGCTTGTACAAAGAAAGCCTAGGGACGAAAACCTAGGTACAATAATCTAAGTACAATTGTTTATTTTAGATTTTGGAGGGTGATAATAGAGGCTCGGGAAGGCGACGGCAGCCATGCCTTACTCCTTGGACGATCGGTATGCAGCCTTGGCTCCTTGTGAAAAGATGGTTGGCGTTGACGAAGAAGTGCTCTTTTTGCTCCTCTGTTGCTCTCCTGGCTTCTCTCTCTCTCTCTGTGTATTCTCTCTCTGACTCTGTATATTTTTTATTCTTTTTGTTCCCGGTCCTTTGCAAAGAAAATGATGCTGGCTATTTATAAGAGTGGAGTATGATCATTAGGGTTTGCTAATGATCATCTGTTTGGAATGTCGGCACTCCTTTAATCCATCTGGACCCTTGATCCTGATTACAATGAATCTAGGCCATTAATGCAGATAGCACCGAATCTCGTGAGCAATTAATGCTGATTGCTTTAAATCTTCATGATTGATTATACAAATGTCCGATTGCTCGCCACGTGTTCCATTGGCTTGATGATAAATGATATGCCTTGATCCCAGTAATTATGACGATGATGTCAAATATATTTGTTGAGATTCGGTTAAATCGTTGATTGATCCGATGCCACGGGTTTTGATTGTGGGTCCTGCCAGAGCCGCATAGGACGGGCAACACTTGAACCGCAGGGAGATACTCTTCTTGAGCCGCATAGGACAATGCTTCATCGAACCGCAGGGAACGAAGTCTCAATGAACCGCATATGCATGGTCTTTGCTAGCCGCATGAGCTAGTATTGTATTGAGCCGCAGGGGCTGAGTTCTCAGTGGGCCGCATAGGACAATGCTTCATCGAACCGCAGGAAACGAACTCTCAATGAGCCACATATGCATAGTCTTTGCGGGCCGCATGAGCTAGCGTTGTATTGAGCCGCAGGGGCTGAGCTCTCAGTGGGCCGCATGAAGATGTTCTCTATTTAAGCCGTATGAGATTTGCCACATGGCAACCTAGGATTTCTGACGGATCGGGTCAGAGATCTTCTTCTTTTCCCGAAGAGTCTGTCATTATGGCAGAGCCATTATGACACTTTATGCCAGAGCCGCCACAGTCGTCAAATTGGGTCAGAGCATTAAACGAGGCCACTACTCAAAGGGCCAGCTGTAGGGAAGGATCACAGGGGGACACGTGGCATCGATCGAGCCGCATATTCCTGCTGAACCGCATACACTCTCGAGCCGTATGAGACGGAGAGTCTTTCTTTGAACTGTATAAGACAGCTCCCATATGAGCCGCATGGGCTTCGTATCCGGAGCTGCATGGACCATTATTCTGATATTTTCCATGCTTCTACAGGGAGGAAGGTGGGGTGATTGGACCAATGATATCCATTCCCTATGCTTCGAATGGCCAGGACGCCACTGTCGGATGTAAAAATTCGGATGGTTGGTAGATGAAGTCCGCATGGACTTGGCAAGCTTTGTACTTTCTAGCATAATCTATCGCGTCTGCCACCATTGTGGACCAATAGTAGCCCATTCGGCGAAGGCGGTCTTACAGTTTCGGGCCGGGCTGGTGGGCCCCGCAGACACCGTCATGGGCTTCTCGTACGACTTCTTTAGCTTCTGCGTTTGACAGACACCGAAGCAGTAATCCGTCGTAGGAGCGGCAATACAGCATTTTCGTCTCTGTATCGTAGAAGAATCTGAGAGAACGCCTTCTGATGGAAGTGGCTTCCTTTGGGTTCTCAGGCTAGATGTCGTAGACGACGAAGTCGATGAATGGTTGTCTCCAATCTGGGGCGTCATCGATCGTCTGTGCAGAATAACTTGCAATGAATTGCACATTGTTTTTGGGACAGACCAGTTCATGGCCTATCACTTCCACTGATTGTCGATCATAATTCAGAACTGCTAGGGAAGCGGCGAGACCAGCTATGGCATCGGCTTCAATATTTTGGAGTCTGGGGAAGTGCTCGATGAAGAACCCCTCAAATGTCGAGATAATATTGATCGCTATTTGATGATAAGGGATCATGTCTTCATGGCAGACCTCGTACGAACCCCGGATCTGATTGACGATTAGTTGGGAATCGCCGTACGCTTCAAGGTATTCTACCCCCAGCTCTCTTGCAAGTTAGAGGCCAATGACCAGAGCGTTGTACTCGGCCACATTGTTAGAACAGGGTTCAGTGAGGGAAAAAGCGCGATTAATCACCAATTCGGAAGGAGAGATTAGCACTACCCCGACTCCGACGACTATATTGCCTTTAGGTCCGGTCCTCGAAGCGCCGTCGAAGAACATTCGCCATATATTTTCGCGAGAGGTTGTATGCGAGTCGGCGACCTCATCTGGAATCTCTTCGTATATCCTAGAGGACTCCGAGCCTGGGTGGGCTGCCAAGAAATCTGCCAGGGCTTGACCTTTGACTGCCTTTTGGGGGATGAAGATCATATGATAAGGGGACAGCAATATTGCCCATGTAGCGAGTCGAGAGCTGAGTGCCCCTGGTTTAGTCATGAGGACCCTTAGAGGGTTGACTCGTGAGACCACATGTATCGTTTGTCTGGCGATATAGTATCGCATTTTCTGAATGGCGAACACCAGGGCGAAGCATTCCTTCTCCACAGCGGTGTATCGATGCTCTGGCCCAATCATCATTCGGCTGAGGTAATATATGGCCTGTTCATGGCCTGCATCGTTATTCTGTGCCAACAGAGCACCGAGGGAGTGTTCCATTGCTCGTACATAGAACAGAAATGGTTTTCCAGGGACTGGGGCTACTAAGACCGGAGGATTTGACAGATATTCTTTGATGCTATCGAAAGCACGTTGGCATTCTTCGTCCCATACGAATGAGACTCCTTTCTTCATGAGGTGCGTGAATGGTCGGCATCGCCCGGAGAGGTTGGAAATGAACCTTCTGATGTAAGCTAACCTCCCTTGAAGGCCTCTGAGTTCACAGAGATTTTTCGGGGGACCCATCTCCATGATTGCTTTTGTCTTCTCGGGGTCTACATGGATACCCTTTGCAGTGATGATGAAGCCTAAGAACTTTCTGCTGGATACGCCCAGAAAGGACTTCGTAGGATTCATTTTCAAATTGTGCGTTCGTATTAGGTCGAATACCGTCCTTAGATCCTGCAGATGGTCTCCCTTGCTACGGCTCTTGACGGCTATATCGTCAACATAGCACTCTACCGTCTTGCGTAAGTGGTCTCTAAAGATGATGCTCATGGCTCTCTGATATGTGGCACCACCATTCTTTAAACCGAAAGGCATGACTGTGTAGCAGTACGTGCCAATCGGTGTTCGAAATGATGTATGCTTTTCGTCGTCAGGAGACATTTTGATTTGGTTGTACCCCAAGAAGCCATCCATGAATGACATGCGTTCGAAGCCGCAGGTATTGTCGATCATGATGTCTGTGATAGGAAGGGGGAATTCATCTTTGGGGCATGCCTCGTTCTGGTTGCAGAAGTCGATGCAGATTCGAATCTTCCCATTCTTCTTGAGGACGGGTACTATATTGGCGACCCAATCGGGATGTTGCTCCTCATGAATGAAGCTGCTGGCTATCAGTTTGTTGACTTCAGCTTCGATCGCGTCCATGATGCCTGGGCTGAAGCGTCGCTGTTGTTGCTTGACTGGCTTCGCATCTGGTCGAATATTGAGTTTGTGAGGAGCGATGTCAGGATTTAACCATGGCATATCTTCATAGCTCCAGGCGAACACATCAATGTACTCTCTGACAAGTTCTAACAGCGACTCCCGTTCTTCGTCGGTTAGGCTTTTACTGATGAAGATCGGTTTTGGAGAAGATTCGCTGCCGAGATCCACTTGTATGACCTCATCTTCAGTAGGAGGTTCTCTCAGTTCGAACCGCTTTTCCTATTGCGCATCTAATTGCTGGGTCCATGGCTTTAGCTCGAGGATTTCGGGGATGTCTTCGTCTTCCTCGTAAGCGTCGGCGAACGCCATGTTGACTGACATGACTTGTCTGAACACATCTCCGATGCTGGTATCTGAGTCGGAAGTTGGTGATCCGGTTGAATGTGACTGCCAGTCGCATTCTTCATCTGAACTTTCAGGGGTCATAGTAGGCGTTACATACCCTAACCCGCATCGAGTTTTATTATAGTAGTTCCGTGGTTTGCCTGCCGGGACTGGCGGCTTCAAAGGTAATCGTCGCCCAGTGCCGTAGTTCAACCCTGGCGTCGCCTCTAGATCATACCCCTGTTTCTGCATGAGATATTTGGATTGAGGGCTATAGAGATACAGAGGCAGTCTCCCGGCATCTGACCCGAGGTCGGCTTCTTCTATGGTGCGGGGATGCGGGTTGTTTGTCCGGCCGAAGATGATCGGATGATCTCCTCCCTCGAATATTCGGTAAGCGTCTTCTACTGGAGTAAGCTGGATTACGGTGTACACATTTGTCACCTGTGTGTGTAGGTGAGCGCCTATACCGTGTTCCATAGCATACATCGTACATAGCTTATTGAGCTCGGTGTAGTTCAAAGATAACCCTTTATTGATGAAGTAAGGTATCTTTTCTAGGGGGATTACATCATCAGCGGAGGGGACATTAGTGTGGACAGCCACATACTTGGCTAGCTCCGGTTCCTCTTCGGCTACCCCCTGTGTGAACGAAGACTGAGAGGACGACCTAGGAAGCTTGATCGTCAGTGGTCCAGTTGATGGTGCAGAGCGTGGAGTCGTTGGCAGACTGGCGACCCCCAGTTTGGCATTCGATGTGGAGCAAGGAGTGGCTGGTTCGCTGAAAGTGTCAGACCTTGCATCGAGGCGACAACCTTTCTTGGGAAGGCGTATTGTCAGTGGCCTGTCCGAGGGGTTGAGCTTCCCTGTTTGTGGTTGACTGACTCTTGGTAACATGATTGTTAGTGGCTCCGTTGTGGGTCTCGGCACTTGGCCGGACCTCGGCAGCCGGATTATCATCTGCTCCTCTTGCACCGAGAGGCTGATCGCGTCCTTTCGCAGAGTGGCGGTGAGGGGTGCGGACTTGCCCGGTTTGCGAGCTTGGAGGTGGATCGTCAGGGGTCCTTCTGATCCCGTGGCTGTCTCAGTATGAGCTTGTGCGTCTCCTTCATCAAGGTGCCTCTTCGACTTTTCGTATAGGCAGGAGTCTGAGTAGTAGGATTCGACCTCTTTGAAGGGATCGATATCAGCAAATTCTGTCTTCACGAAGCCGTATTTGTCGACGTATTTGAAGCACTGGTGTAGCGTAGAAGGCATGATCATATAATCGTGTATCCATGGGCGCCCCAAGAGGATATTGTAAGAAGTGTCTGCATCTATGACGTAGCAGGTGACTTCGGATTGGAGGTCGCCAATTTGACACTTCAGACGAATCTTCCTAATAGGATAGCTCCTGCCCGAATTGAAAACGCTGATGGCGGTGCTTGTAGGTGTCAGGCGATGCATTGGGATACGGAGATGATGTAACAGGCCCTTCGGGATGATGCTTATGGAAGAGCCAGGATCAATGTGCATCCGATCCACCTTCACGTCGCCGATGTATCCCGTGTAGTATAGCGGGCGATCATGTAGGTTGGTTTTGATGAGTATATCCTGCGGAGTGAAGACGATGTTGGGCATTGCTCCCGTGCAGGCACTATCTTGGAGATCCACGGGTGAGTCCTCTCCAGTGAGGTTAGATTGAGCGAGATAGGCATCGGTATTTTGGAGTGCTTCGCTCAATGCAATACGAACGTCCTTGGAGAGCCTTAGGAGTTCGTATAATGACAATTTGGCCGGAGTGTTAGCCAATTGTGCTAAGATGTCAAAGTTGTAGGGCCTCTCTAGCCCTTAGGCTACGTCCTTTCGGAGAGATTTGTCGAAGCGAGTCTCCTTCGGCCTAGGCTTGTCGGTCGTCGAAGGCTGAGCCGGTCCCGGAGCATCAGTTGTAGTGGGTTGATGATTTTCAGCAGAGTCGCCATCATGTTTGCCATTGATTGTAAAAGTACAGAAGAATTATCGGAGGACTGAACTTAGACTCACAATACAAACTCGCTTGTACAAAGAAAGCCTAGGGACGAAAACCTAGGTACAGTAATCTAAGTACAATTGTTTATTTTAGATTCTGGGGGGTGACGATAGAGGCTCGGGAAGGCGACGGCAGCCCTGCCTTACTCCTTGGACGATCGGTATGCAGCCTTGGCTCCTTGCGTGAAGATGGTTGGCGTTGACGAAGAAAGGCTCTTTTTGCTCCTCTGTTGCTCTCCTGGCTTCTCTCTCTCTCTGTATATTTTCTCTCTGGCTCTGTATTTTTTTATTCTTTTTGTTGTCGGGGTCTTCTTGCAGAGAAATGATGCTGGCTATTTATAAGAGTGGGGTATGATCATTAGGGTTTGCTAATGATCATTTGTTTGGAATGTCGGCGCTCCCTCAATCTATCTGAACCCTTGATCCTGATTACAATGAATCTAGGCCATTAATGCGGATAGCACCGAATCTTGTGAGCAATTAATGTTAACTGCTTTAAATCTTCATGATGAATTATACCAATGTCCGATTGCTCGCCATGTGTCCTATTGGCTTTATGATAAATGATATGCCTTGATCTCGGTAATTATGAGGATGACGTCAAATATATTTGTTGAGATTCGGTTAAATCCTTGATTGATCCGATGCCACGTGTTTTAATTATGGGGCCTGCCAGAGCCGCATAGGATAGGCAAGACTTGAACCGCAGGGAGGTAATCTTCATGAGCCGCATAGGACAACGCCTTATTGAGCCGTAGGGGATGAACTCTCAATGAGCCGCATATGTATAATCTCTACGAGACGCATAGGCTAGCATTGTATTGAGCCGCAGGGAATGGGCTCTCGGTGGGCCGTATATGGCTGATTTCTGCTGACCATATAGGGTGACTTCTTAGTGAGCCGCATAAAGCTGTTCTCATTTAAGCCGCATGAGACGTGCCACGTGGCAATCTAGGACCTCTGTCGGATCGGGTCAGAGATTTTTTCTTTTTCCGAAGAGTCTGTCATTATGGCAGAACCATTATGACGCTTTATGTCAGAGCCGTCACGGTCGTCGAGTCGTGTCAGGGCATTAAATGAGGCTACTACTCAAATGGCCAGCTGTAGGGAGGGATCCCAAGGGGGGATGTGGCGTCGATCGGGCCGCATATTCCTGCTGAACCGCATACACTCCCGAGCCGCATGAGACTGAGAGTCTTCTTTGAATAGCATAAGGCAGCTCCTGTATGAGCCGCATGGGCTTCTTTCCAGAGCCGCATGGACCATTACTCTGATATTTTCCATGCTTCTACAGGTACCCACATCTCGTGCCCTTATACTGGGTGTGGGTCGTGACACCACCATACCACAGTTATAATTCTCCATATCTGTGTCCTGTGTCCTTGACACGGATATGATATCCCCAAATCTGTCCAGAAACCCTAACCCAAAGTTCTTACTCAATCGCTGCCATGTTCGCTGCCGGCCGAGCCTTCGTCGGAGTGGCTCTTCGCCGCCGCAGTCCGGCCAGCCGTCTGGATCTTCAGATGTGAGCTCCGCCTCCCCCTCTAGTCGCGTTTTTCCTACCGGCAGAGTTGGTTGTCCATTGCAGCACCGCCTCGCTCCGACAGGTTCCTCGACCAGAGTGCCATCGTCTCTGGATGAGCAGCCACTGCCTCGACAAACCCTAGCTGCTGAGTATAGGACCGTTGAGCTCCTCTAGAGGGGGTGAATAGAGTGAGTGTGAGTGCATCAAAAAATAATCACCAATTTTAAAATTATAAACAAATAACAATGACAGTAAATAAGAGACAGTAAATAAATATAGCAAGTGATAGAGAGATCAAACTCAGTGACACAACAATGTATACTGGTATCCCTCTGAGAGGACTAATCCAGTCTCGAGTACTTTTGCTCGATGTTAATCTACTAAGGCACAAGCTAACTGAGAGCTTGCAGTCTCTTACCACACCGTGCTTGGTGACAAGTGCACAACCAACTTCATAACACTGTGTTTGGTGACGAGCGCACGACTGGCTCCACAACAGAGATAGTTTATGTATTTTGAACAACCTCTTTATAACTCTTGAGAACCAAAAGACTCTAGCTTGAAATAGATATTACTGGCTTTCGGCTAAGAGGAGTGTAGGTGAGATATAAAAGGTTTTGATCGAATGAAAACACTTATTGAATAGAAAAGAGAAGATGAAATTAATTGAGTGATTTGGAATGAAAAATTCTCTTCTATTTATAGATGTTTTTTGGGACTGAACTCGGGCAGAGTTTTGGCAGAGTTCTGATGCAATGATTTCGCATATGAACGTTGCATGCAGATTTGGAGGCAACAAATATTTAAATTTAAACTGATCGAACTCGGTTAGAGTTCATACCGAACTCGGGCCGAACACGGCTTGAGTTCTGTCTAGGTAAAAATGTTAAACATTTGTAAAGAATTGTTGCAGAATGGAATAGAACTTTTTGGTGGATGAAATATGGATAGGTAGGCTGTATAGAGAAGTGGACTATGATTAACGTAAGCCAGTATTACCCAGTCGATCTTACAATTTATATCCTAGACTCAATAAAGATAAAATACATAATAAATTGTAAAATGACTCGGACTAGATTCCAATGAAAGTAAGCTTCAGACTGATGCTTTACGTGCTTGATGATGCATTAGTACGCTTGTTGATATTGATTTCACAAGACATGAAATGATTAGCAGCAGTTCATATATTTTGTGTATTGACTTAAGTTTATGTCGATTATTAAAATCGGGTGTGACCATGGAATGGGCCAACAATCTCCTCCATTTTGATAATTGACAAACTTGAGTCTATACCAAAATATATCTAAAATAGGACAAATAAAATTACCTTAAAAAATGGTTTTGGTATTTCTTTCTTTGATTGTTAATTTTGGTATTGAGCTCTTTCTTTCCCTTTGTCAATGAAAAACATAGTTTTAGCTCCCCCGTAATGTGTGAAGCCAACAATATTCATCAAACAGACAAAGTAATACTTGAGAGAACCAAATAACAACATTGCCACAAATAGCAAGTGCATAAAAGAAATAACTAGTAGTGAAATACTAAAAATGTTATGCATAATATAAAGATACAACCATCATAAACATCACAAAGTGCTAATAAATGTCTAACTGTAAAGTTTAGACATAAAAAACTACATCAGAGATCATCATCTATCAGATCCTATCCAAAATCCACTAGCTTAAGTACTCATCACATCGGAGTGTCGTCACCTCCAGGAGCATCTGGTAGAAGCTATGCAGCAGTAGGTTCGAAGTAAGGAAATGCCGCCTCATCGTCGAAACTGGGTCCAGTGAATCTGGGGTGATGAAGTATGGTAACTGGATGTGATGGGTCATGAGAGAGACTCCAATGAAGATCAATAATGCAAATACGCAACACCTGAGCCTGGGTGATATGGCGGAACTCTGAGTCAAGATAGCCCTGATATCGATACGCAGAGAGGGCAACGAAATCATCAAAGCGTTGATAGAAGCCAGGGTCAAAACCGGTAACAGGGGCTGGAACAGCATCAGCAGGAGGAGCCTCGGGGCCAGCATCTAGAACAGGCTCAGCACCAGGAGGCAGAGGTGGAGTAGGATATAACCTAGACCTACTAAGCTCAATGGCAGTGGAGGAGTAAGAACAGGTTTGAAGATCGATTTTAAACCTTCTAAAGATAGAAGCCAAATGCATCGGATAGACGAGGTTGCGTCCTGTATTTCTGCAGTTGAGCATCCAAGCCATCATAGTCTTGGGAACAGAGAATGAAGTGCCAAAGTGAATATGGTACATGGCTGACAATTCCAAGAAGGTAATCTTATTAGAGGATCCCTTCTTCGGAAGAAGAACAAAGAATACAAACCTATACAGTTCATAGAAGTTTTGGTTGAGACGCTTGGAATAAACTCTTCTAGGAACAGGTTTGGTATGGCACAAAAGTTCTTTGAAGGAATCAAGAGGGACACCTTCAGGGAATTGAATGTGATGAATATCCACTAAAGCTTTACCTACATCAGGAACATGGAAGTATTCACTGATGTCGATGACGCTAAATTTTAGTTCTTACCCAGCAACGCAAGAATAGAAATTTCTGTTAACTTTTACTTGCAGGTTACAGTAAAACATATGGACAACATTGTCATAAATGTTCTCAGCTACTTCGAAAAAGTCACGAAAGTCGAGAAGGTCGAAAGTGGGAGCATATTCAGAAAAGATGGTAAAGTTAACACGTGCCCCAGCACAGATTCTACGACCAGAAAAAGAGTCAAACCAAAGTTCTGAAAATTCTTTGTCGGGAAAGAGACCGAAATCATAATCATCGGATCCCGTAGGTCTAGCTGGACTAAAGACATTAGTGGAAACATAGTCAGAGGAGGATGATCCTGCATGTGAGGAATAAACCTTTCTCTTTTGGTGCTTAGGTGCCATAGATGAGAAGGAGAGGATAATGGAATACCTTTGAAGAGGAGGAAGATGATGGAGAAGAATAGCCCACTAGACTCCTGAGAAGCTCGAATGGAAGGAGGAGGAAGAGTTCTTGGGAGTATATGAGGGTTTTTCTCGGTTGAAGGATGAGAAAAAGTGGAAGGAAGAAGAGGATTATATAGAGCTAGGGCCGGCTGTTCGGTTCTGGAATCTGAACAGCACCGACCGAACACGGTCCGAACTCGGGCATAATTTGGTCCGAGTTCGGCTGCTTGTATTTCCAATGCCATAAATGTAGTATTTGTTTAAAAATTTGAATTTATAACTGTTGTACTTCTTTATTTAATAACTTATATTATTTTGGATTAGCTGTAGGGGCCGGATCCTAGCTAGCAGTAGTCCAAAGACTAGTGCACCGTGTTGCTTCAGGCTATTTACACTTGTATGACAGAGGGACCCTTTCGGCTTGTACCCAAAATAATTTTCGTTAAATAAATTATGAAGTTTCGAGTTATAAAAATAAATTTAATAAACATACTACATTATGAATCTGAAAATTCAATTATGTCGAGTTCTCGCCTCATAATATTAAATCGGTCTTCAGCCAGTGGTTTTGTGAAAATGTCTGTTAGTTGATGATCTGTGTCAATAAACTCTAGGCAGATGTCCCCGTGTTGTTGGTGATCACGTAAAAAGTGATGATGAATCTCAATGTGTTTTGTGCGTGAGTGACATACAGGGTTCTTAGTCAGGTTAATAATGCTAGTGTTATCACAATAAATAAGAATCTTAGTGTAGTGCAGATTGTAGTCTTCTAGGGTTTGTTTCATCCACAAAATTTCAGCACAACAACGTCATGCGGCTATATACTCAGCCTGAGTATTTGATAATGCTACAGAATTTTGTTTCTTGCTAAACCATGAGACTAAGGACTTTTCTAGAAAATGACACGTACCGTTGGTACTTTTACGGTCTACTTTGCATCTTGCAAAATCCACATCCGAGTAACCTATCAGGTCAAAGGATTTGGTTTTAGGATACCACAAGCCGACTGTAGAAATTCCTTTAAGGTATCGGAAGATATGCTTAACAATACTTAGGTGTGATTCCTTAGGATTTGCCTGGTATCGTGCACAGATGTAAACACTGAACATAATATAAGGACAACTACAGTTAAATATAATAAGCTACCAATCATACCTCGATACTTACGCTGGTCGACAGGTTTGCCACTTTCATCAGTGTCAAGCTTTGTAGATGTTGCCATTGGAGTTCCAATAGGTTTTACATTATCGAAGTCGTACTTTTTCAGTATATCCTTCGTATACTTGGCTTGATTGATGAATGTTCCCTTTGAGTGTTGTTTGATCTGGAGTCCTAGGAAGAAGTTCAGCTCTCCCATCATACTCATCTCAAATTCACTCTGCATACACTTAGCAAACTCTTGACAAAGTTTTTCATTAGTAGAACCGAATATAATGTCATCAACATATTTTTGTACAGGAAGAATGCCATCATCTAAAGATTTGATAAACAAAGTTGTATCAACTCTTCCTTTTGAAAAACCATTATCAAGTAAGAAGGCACTTAGGCGTTCATACCAAGCACGAGGTGCCTGTTTGAGTCCATAAAGTGCTTTCGTAAGCTTGAAGACGTGATCAGGTTTTTGAAAATCTTCAAAGCCAGGGGGTTGTTTCACAAAAAATTCTTCTTTTAGAAATCCGTTCAAAAATGCACATTTCACGTCCATTTGAAAAATTTAAAATTATTAAAATATTCAAATGCACAAAACATGCGGATGGCTTCTAGTCTAGCAACAGGAGCATATGTCTCGTCACAATCAATACCTTTTTCTTGATTATAACCTTGTGCCACTAGACGTGCTTTGTTGCGTAGAACTTGTCCATCTTTACGTAGTTTATTTCGGAACACCCATTTGGTACCAATTATCGATTAACAAATAGGTTTAGGAACATGTTCCCAAACTTGGTTTTCTCTCAAATTGATTAAGTTTCTCTTGCATGGCATTAATCCAAAAGTCATCAGTAAAGGCATCTTCTATATTCTTAGGTTCTATTTGAGAAATAAAAGCTACATTTGCTGCTATTTCAGAATCTCTAAGAGAGGAGCGTGTACTTGCACCTTTTGATACATCGCCTATAATGAGTGTCTCTGGATGATCTGGTAAAAACTTCAATGATTCAAATTTATGAGTCAGATCTTCCACAGGACTCTTATCGGTTTTTGCTTGTACACCTTCATCATCACTGTCGCTAGATCTATGACTATTGAGCTCATCAAAAGTAACGTTAATAGATTCTTCAACAATCATAGACCTTTTATTAAAAATTCTATATCCCTTACTCTTAGCAGCATATCCGACAAATATTCCTTTATCTGCTTTAGAGTCGAACTTACCCAAGTTGTCCTTGGTGTTTAGGATAAAACAACGACTTCCAAAAACTTTGAAATAAGAAATGTTTGGAATCCTTCCAAAGCAAGTTTTATAAGATTTTTTTTCGAGATGGGTCAAATTAACACCCTATTTAAAACATGACAGGCTGTGCTAACAACTTCTGCCCAAAAATATTTAGGAAGATTATACTGATTCAACATGACTCTAGCCATCTCGCTTAGAGTACGGTTCTTCCGCTCTACAACACCATTCTGTTGAAGAATTCTAGGACAAGAAAATTTGTGCTAGTACACACTATCATCACAAAACTTTTTAAAATCAGTATTTACGAATTTGCCACCATGATCACTTCGGATACGAGTAATCATGTAGCCTTTTTCGTTTTGTACCTTTTTACAAAATAACTGAAATTCAAAAATAGCTTCACTTTTGTTTGATAAAAAGTAAATCCAAGTAAAATAAGAGAAATCATCAACAATAACAAAAGCGTAGAGCTTACCATCAAGACTAGTGACTCTACTAGGACCAAATAAATCCATATGTATGAACTGCAAAGGTCTCGAAGTACTTACAGCGTTGATGGATTTAAATGTAGACCTATGTGCTTTGTTCTTTTCATAGTCAGCACATACCATATCTCTCTTGAATGGAATCTCGGGGAGTCCTTTTACCAGCTTCTTAGTGCTCAGTCGTGGGATAGTATTCATATTTGCATGTCCTAGTCTCATATGCCATAGCTAGCTTTCATCTAGATTAGCTACTAGGCATCTTCCTGCATTATTAGTACTCTCCAGAAAGAAAACATAAATATTATCTTCTCTAATTCCTTCATATACGGGATTACCAGATGACATATCATATATGGTGCATTTATCTTTTATAAAGTTGATACCATAACCATTATCAGCCAAATGACTTATGCTTAGTAGGTTATGTTTTAATTCTGTAACTAGACAAACGTCTTTTATTATAGAATAAGGAGATATACCAACAATGCCATTTCCAATGATATCACCTCTCAGATTATTTCCGAAGGAGACGTATCCTTCTTTCTTCATCGATAGCGTGACGAACAAAGATGCATCACCAGTCATGTGTCGCAAACATCCGCGATCGAGGATCCATTTGCTTTTAGTATGAGAGGGTTGAGGGTCCACCAACAAAATAAGTAGATGAATCCTTTGGTACCCATTTACTGAAGGGTTCATATTGATTAGTCTTAGGTCTCCAAAATAAAGTGCGATTAACAACAAGTTTCTTTGCTAAACAATACTGTGATATGTGTCCATGAGTACCACAATATGTGCAAGTGAGTTTAGAAACAGTGGTAGTTGAAAATGTGTTGACATGCCTATTTGGTTTCTTTGAAAACCTATAAGTGAAAGCATGGTGATAATCGTGTTTCTTTCTCGCTTTCTGAGTTTTAGTCCTCTTAGGTGTATGCTTAGTATTAGGACTAAACTTAGGCTGTATCACAGGTATTGCCTGTTTGCCTAACTTGATTTCTAATTTTTTAGAAACCACAAAAGACTCTTCATATTTAGCAGTCATGCCTGAGAGTCTTTGTTCTGTGACTAAGTGCTTCTTCTTCTCTATGTCCTATAACTCTTGTATTTTGACATAGTCTCTTTCTTTCTTATCAACTTTGAGGATAGCCTAATGATAGTCTACTTTAAGTTTGGCTATCTCTTCCGTGTTATCGGTAGTAGACGTCTCTTTAATGTCTTCAATAAGACTGGACAGTCTAGCTATCTCGGTTGTGTATGCCTTAATCTCCTTTCAAGATTGCTTATACTTGTCAAGCACATTTTTGTGTTCTTCAAGTAGTTCGCTAAAGGCATTTTCTAATTCATCGAAAGTAAAGTCGTCATACAAAGGGTTTGAGGATACCTTATCAAAAGCCATAAGACAGACATTGGCGTTTCCACAGGGCCTGTCTTCTTCCTCTGTATCATTGGCATCACTTTCATGCCAGATACTTGTATTAGCATACTTTTGACTGGTTGTTGCTTTTCTGCTTGATCTTGATCTATCGAATGGACTACTTTTCTTCGAAGTTGGACAGTCCTTCTTCATGTGCCTTGATTTCTTGCATCTAAAGCATATTATTTTATCTTTATTGCTTTCTTGGATATCACTCTTCCTTCTGTTTGATTTCTCAAACTTTAGAAATTTTTTGAAGTTCTTCACTAGTAGAGCTTGTTCATCACCACCTGATGATTCTTCCTCAGAATCATTGCATGTAGATTTTCTGGCTTGAGCTTTAAAGGCGATAGATTTTTCCATTGGGGTTGCTTCTTCAAACTCTTGCAGATCAAGCTCATGGGTCATGAGCTTGCCCATCAATATTTCCAGAGACATGGTGGTGAGATCGTATTTTTAACGATTGCTGTTTCCTTTGGGTTCCAGTTCTTGGTTAGAGCCCGTAGCACCTTTTTGATCTTCTCATGATTGCTGTAATCGTTACCTAGAGATTGCAAAGGATTAGTAATATCAAGAAAACGTGTGAACATCTGTGTAATTGACTCACCAGATTTTATCTTAAAAGATTTATACTCCTGTGTTAGTCTAGTGATTTTGGATTCCTTCACTTGGGAAGTACCTTCATGAGTTACTTCAAGAAGTTTCCAAATCTCGTGAGACCTCTTATAGGTTGAAACTCTGTTGAATTCTATTTTGTCAATTGCACAAAATAGTACATTGATGGCACGAGCATCTAGACTAGTCTTTGCTTTTTCAGCCTCTGTATATTTGTCATGAGGTTTATCTACAAGCAGGCCATCAACTACTGTAGGTGCCGGTTTCTTATAACCGTCAACAACTATAGACTAAAGATCAAATTCAAGTGACTTTAAGAAGAAAGTCATCAGTATTTTCCAGTAGGTATAATTAGTACCATCAAATAGTGGAGGTCTATTTGTGGATTTCCCTTCACTGTTGAATATTGATTTCACGGCTGCCATATATACTCTCTGAGGTTTGTTATATTAGAATATAACCTGCTTTGATACCAATTGTAGGACCGTTGAGCACCTCTAGAGGGGGGTGAATAGAGTAAGTGCGAGTGCAGCAAAAAATAATCACCAATTTTAAAATTATAAACAGATAATTATGGCAGTAAATAAGAGACAGTAAATAAATATAGCAAGAGATAGATAGATCAAACTCAGTGACACATCGATGTATATTTGTACCCCTCTGAGAGGACTAATCCAGTCTCGAGTACTCTTGCTCGATGTTAATCCACTAAGGAACAAACTAATTGAGAGCTTGCAGTCCCTTACAACACCGTGCTTGGTGATAAGTGCACGACCAACTTCACAACACCGTGCTTGGTGACGAGCACACGACCGACTCTACAACAGAGAGTTTCTGTACTTTGAACAACCTCTTTACAACTCTTGAGAACCAAAAGACTCTAGATCGAAATAGATATTACTGGCTTTTGTCTAAGAGGAGTGTAGGTGAGATATAAAAGATTTTGATCTGATAAAAACACTTATTGAATAGAGAAGAGAAGATGAAATTGATTGAGTGTTTTGGAATGAAAAATTTTCTTCTATTTATAGGTGTTTTCTAGGACCGAACTGGGGCAGAGTTCTGGCAGAATTCTGATGCAAAGATTTCGCATATGAACGTTGCATGCAGATTTGAAGGCAATAAATATTTAAATTTAAACTGACCGAACTCGGTCAGAGTTCGGACCGAGCTCGTGCCGAAATCAGTTTGCGTTCTGTCTTGGTAAAAATGTTAAATATTTGTAAAGAATTATTGCAGAATGGAATAGAACTTTTTGGTGGATGGAATATGGATAGGTAGGCTGTATAGAGAAGTGGACTAAGATTAACCTAAGCCAGTATTATCCATCGATCTTACAATTTATATCCTAGACTTAATAAAGATAAAATACATAATAAATTGTAAAATGACTCAGACTAGATTCCAATGAAAGTAAGCTTCAGACTGATGATTTACGTGCTTGATGATACAGTAGTACACTTTGTTGATATTGATTTTACAAGACCTAAAATGGTTAGCAGCAGTTCGTATATTTTGTGTATTGACTTAAGTCTATGTTGACTATTAAAATCGGGTGTGACCATGGAATGGGCCAACACCGAGAGTCGCCTTCTTCCTCCTCGTCGAGATCACCTCACGATGGCCGTCACGATCACCCTCCGCAGCTAAAGAATCGCTATTGGAGCTTCTCTATTGCCGAACTCCTCGGGCACCACATTCTCGAGCGATGACCTCTACTTCTCGAGCCGCGCACTCGCCTCGAACAGTGCACCGTCGCGTCCCGATGGAGCGACGCGACCATCGATCGCCGCCACTAGCCCTGCATCTATCATCACCTGCAACCAGTGTAGGGGCACAAGTGCGTAACAGCACCCAGCCTATGCTACAGAATCGATGGTAGAACGCTGTACTAGGTCACTATCTAACAACTCAAGCAATTATATAATGTACCTGTCATGGATCTCAACTCCAAATGGAGGACAAGTAAAGATATAGTAAAACTCAATCACAGTCTAAGCACGATAAGATAAAACAAAAGTCTAGATAACTAATAAGACTAAACAAACAACAACTAAATAAACTACTAAATAATAATATCTGAAACAATCTCAAATACAAAGTCAATATCTCTATTTATTACAATTCAAGTTCAAACATGAAAATCTAGAATAAGTCCTATAACTAGTCATCTGGTCACTCCTGAAGGTCAGGGCTCAATGTGGCTAATTCCTCCCGAGGCCCATAGCAAGTAGGGCATGTATTCCCAGGACAAACATCTATAAAATATATTTAGTCAGGATGGAACGAGCACACCTCATCTAGCAATCCCAAGTAAATGACAAAGACTATAAAACAGTTATAGACAGTTATATTGATGAAACATGAAAGTTTGAGACATGTAATGAAGTAGAGCAACAGTTTAAAGAATAAGAAAAGTAATATAGTGAATCAGGAGAGCATGGCAATGAAGGCTGTAAAAGTAAAACTAACTGAACTAGAGCAATGTGATATGAGTCCACACAGTATAATATAGTAAAGTGTGATCACAGTGTCAGTCCAGTAAGTAATTCTAGTCCGTGATTCGAGTTAGTGATTCGATTTAGTGATTCGAGTATTGGTGATTCGAGTAGGTGATTCGCGTTAGTGATTTGAGTATTGATGTTTCGAGTAGTAGAGGTTAGATGAGTCAAATACATGTATTGCGAGTGAGTGAATCCAGAATACCAATACGTATTGTGACAGAGAATCAAATAGAACTAACTAGAACTGAATCACAGTAATCATCAAATAAATAAAAGAACTATCAGAGAATGTACTCGCCTGATACCTTAAGCGACTGATGTATACAGATGTCCGAACTGGTGTCGTAATGTCCTATTTAGAGTAATACAGGTTACAATGTGTTCAACATATAATAATTGAAATATATAATGCAATCTATATGATACTAGGTCATTCTAGGTCGAAGTCAACTCTTGTCAACCTTCTTAGTCAACTAAGTCAAACTTGGGTCAAACTTGGTCAATTATAGCTATTAGCCAACATTGGTCAACCTTAGACCATTGGGTCAATTATCTAGAGTTTGGTCAAACTCTAGTCAAAGGGGGTCAACTCTATTTAAAGCTATCTCATTCTAACCCAAAGCCATATCCCGTATAACCTTTATATATATATATATATATATATATATATATATATATATATATATATATATATATATATGTATATATATATATATATATATATATATATATATATATATATATATATATATATATAAAACTTGAGTCAAACTTGGTCAATTATAGCTATTAGGCAACATTGGTCAACCTTAGACCATTGGGTCAATTATCTAGAGTTTGGTCAAACTCTAGTCAAAGGGGTCAACTATATTTAAGGCTATCTCATTCTAACCCAAAGCCATATCCCATATAACATTTATATATATATATATATATATATATATATAAAAATATATATATATATATATATATATATATATATATATATATATATATATATATATATAATAGGTTGGTAAGCTACTATTTCATTCACCCTTACTCCTAGGTTAAACCAATACACCTATCCAATGGCTATGCCTATCCTTGTATTTCTTCTCTTGATACCAATTGTCTAATCCCAAATCATTCCTAGACCTACATGGAAAAAGAAGGATTGGCTCATACCTATAAAGACTAACATAACATTTTTCCATCTCTCACTTCATGTCACTCACACTATCCTAATTCTTGCATACACCCTTACCTGCATTGGACTGCTCACATGCAAAGTAGACCAACTGCTGCTATGTCCATGCATAGTGCAGGGCACAAACCTCACTACTTCTATTTGCATTGCTGCTTCCCACAGCATACCAATGACCCTGCTGACTGAATAAAGTAGGTATCAAGGCCCACCCATGTCTAATACATGGATGTTTCCCCCTAATTCAGGCCAAAACTCCACTGTACTACTTAATATCTGACATTGGCTTGCATACCTGCTGTTGTACCCCTTTTCCTGACTCTCTAAAGTCAGTTAGCTAAACAGATTATACATATACACTCACACTCACATACCAACTGTCACATGGACACTTGCTCACAGTCACATACTCACACACACACACACACACACACACACACACACACACACACGCACACACACAACACACACACATATATATAAATATATATATAACACATAAATCTCTCTAATATAGTTACCTACTAGCTGCTAAACCTCCTGGACATATAAAACACTCACACACATAATGCCACAACCTGGATACACTAGATCAAGGACTGAACTGAAATTATATGAATTGGATACTAAGTGAAAGTGAAGGCTAAACCAAATGGAAAAGAGAATGAATCCACATTAGGATTTGATTGAACAAAGGGGTAGGTAGACTGAACCAATATCATGGACTAAACTAAAAAGGAAAAATAGGACTAATACACTTGCAGGGATTACAAGGCTAACAGATACCTGATATAGAATTGAACAATCAAATCAAAGACATGAAAAATAGACTATCATGGAAGAACTCAATATCTTAGCCATCTGTTACAAGTCTCAACTGATACTAATATTAGTCTCATTGATACACTATCCAACTTACCTACACTAGTGATGTCTACCCACTTGTATAAACCTCCACAGGAATCCCATTTGATTCCTGATACAACACAGGCAATTGATACCTAGTATCTCAGATGGCAAGACACACACACACACACACACACACACACACTACTGACAATGGCAAATCCTCACATGTCCTGTACTTGAAATGCTAAGTACCTGCATTAGTGCAGGTATACCCTCTTTAGGCTCTCAAATGAAATGTTCTTTCTAATATTCATAAGGCATACTGTCCAGGCTGCCACTGCCCCTGCTCTTATTGATTTATTACTTACTATATTAATGTAAAAGGGTTCACCAAACTGTTGCTAACCCACATACACACCAATTATAAGTGCAAAATTGTGCACTCCTCCCCTATACCACTGATACAATCTATAAAACTATATTAAGATTGGTCTAAACCACACCCAAGTCTATCTAACCTTTATCACTAACCAACTCCTAATACCTATACACACTGATACACATGCATCTAGCTAAATCCAATGGGACAAGTGACTGGTAGTGGCCAAATGAGAGCAGGACAAGAACTATATGAACCTTGGACTACTACACAAGTAAGTCAGGACTGCACAGTAATTGGGATGCAAAGTAGTAGTGAAGTGTTCAGAACAGTGTAATGTGTCGAGCATGTGTCAAGTGTCATGGTGAATGTGTCAATGGAGTGTCACTATGGTATCCAAGTGTCAAAGTACAGTACAGTGAAGGATATATAAATGGTGCGGTAGACAGTAAGTAATGTGCAGAAATGCTTGACTACACAGAGCAAGATTTGCAGGCCATGCCATGGCTCAACATGGCCATGGCTCGAAGCCCAAAACTCAAAACCCCCCGTCAGTCACCTAGCCTACCTACCCAAGTGATTTGGTAGTGAAACTAAGGCGTAATAGTAAAGAACAGGGACCCTAGATGCAGGGCAGCTACTATTCATTGCTCAAATCTAGTCCAGTGTCCCCGTGTCCAAAACCACCCACCAAATCATTTTGATTCTACCTCAGTCCAATATACAATTAATCTACAATATATTAGCTACCCAAAAATGTAATTTATTTAGAAATTGGTGACAAAAACTTCCTATGTGGAATTTTATCGAACATTTGAGACACGTATCCGATACTCTTGCGATACGCACCCCAAATGGATTCGAATTCGAACCAAACTTATCCTAATGCTAGGGAAACCCTAAATGAATGCATCTATGGAAAGAAAATAGAAATTAGAAAGGTTTTGGGTGTTTTTACCAATTGGGAGTTGGAATCCCAATGAAAGTCCTCTTGAAAAGTTCTTCCACCAAATCCAATGGTCAAATTGCTCCAAATCCTTCCTAACTAGCCAATAGAGACCTCCTCTACTCAAGAGGAGTAGTTTGCAATTGGTTTGATTGAATTTAGAGTTGATTTTATGAAAGGAGCAAATTTGGGGAAGAACACCAATTTAGGGTTAGGGTTTACAAATGAAATAGACAAGGGGCTAATGTTGTTTTAAATAGGAAGGGGGAGGCTCCTTGTGGCCAGCCAAGGCAGCCCCTAGGATTAGGGTTTGGTGAAAATGGCTAAAAGCCTTCCTAACATGTCAATTTAAGGCCCCTTAAGGGAAAGGATCAATATGGCTTTTGTTTTAAGTCATTAATTAGATTCAAATTGACACACTAGCTAGATTAGAGTCTAACTTAAATTGTCTAATCTTTCTAAGAAGTTTCTATGGTTATGACTAACCTCTTATCAAGGCAGTTCTAAGGTTTCACTAGCAAATGACAAAATCATAATACATCAATTAAATAATAATAAAATAATCCAAAAATTTACCAATTATCAAAATACCCTTGCTCCAGAATGTGGTGGTGACAAATCTACCCGCCTTAGAAAAATTTTGTCCTCGAAATTTAAGATGGTCGTAGTCCTTCTAGGTTAACCCCCAATCAATCAAGGTCAAGAAAACTATATCTAATAACATACAAATCATGGTCCTACTGGTCATGATTTCACCATCTTGAACATGGTCACTATACTATCTAGCACAGCATAAAATATCTGGACAAGTACTAATGAAATCGTACATCAAGATAGAAAAGAAGGACATGAAAGACAAACTTGCTAACCCGTCACCCGCAGCGTCGGTCTCATCGACTGTCAGCGCAAAAGCCCCGCCCCTCTGGTGCTAGGCATGGTGCTGCGCCACAGGTTGCCTAGCTCCCTCTCTCGGACCCGGTGCTCCATCATATGGGGGTGCGGTAAGGCAATCCCTAACCTGGTGAGCAGTGGATCCACAGAACAGGCAAACCTTCAGCCTTTTCCTACAAACAACCCAAGCATGTCCCGGCTTCCTACAGTAGGCACAAATGGACATCCTCTGGTCCTGTCCCCGAGGATGATGCTACACCTGTGGAACGCTAGCAGGTGCCCATATTTGCTGGGGCTGATGTACTACCTTCTGTACAGTGGGACGCTTCGCACTGCCGCTCGCCCCTCCTGAATCATCCCGGCTCCTCTTGGACCTGAGCTCCAAGTCATCCTCTCCTGCCATGGCCCCTGCCAAGATCTGCTCGAAGGTGGCATCGCGGTCGCTCTTGGTCAGCGACTTGACCTCCTAGATCAAGCTCTTGCAGAACCTCCTCGCCTTTGCTGTCTCACTCAAACCCTCCACAAATCTGCCCAGACGGAAGAACCCCCGAGCATACTCCTCCACAGTCTGGTTCCCCTGAACCAGGTTCTCAAACTGTCTCCAATGCACCAAGTGCTGTATCGGGGAAGTACTTCTCCTTCAAAAGCTTCTTAAAGGCATCCTAAGTCTTCCCCTTAACACCAACTCTAGGGTCGGTGTGGTACCATGTCCGTGCAAGATCCTGCATCTGGCTGCCCGCTGCTTCAATTTGTATTTCGTTCGGGATCTGTGTGAGCCAGAATATCTCCTCGATATGCTCGATCCAGTTATCTGTATACAGAATGCCCTCTGTACCTCTAAAGTCCTTTAGCCTCATCTTCTGGAAAGCTAAGATGTTCCCGGCCCACGACTGTTGGATCTGACCTCCTTGGTCTCCCTGTGGCTGAGCAGCCACTCTCTCTACTGCCGCCATCGCCACCTGATGGGCATTATCGATGCCCGGTCTCATGTCTACAGACTGGTACTATTGTGCCTCTATCATCTCTCAAAACAGTGCAAAGAGTTGATCTCCATCAATTGGTACTGGAGGTGGTGGCGAAAGCACATCCTGAATCACCGTGGTAGGCCTCCGAACAGGTGGAGGAGCACCCCTAAAAGCTGTAGATGCTCCCATATGAGCAGCAATGAGAGGTTATATGGCTCCAGCGTCTGGTTGAATCGGACGAGAGGTGGCAAACTTCTCACCAGTATCCGCTGGACCGAAACAATATGACCTAGTCTTTGCCATTCTGAAGACATCAAATACGGAAATCAATACTGAGCAGGAAGCGATATCATCAAAAAAGGACAGTTTATTTCAAAGAAGGCAATTATCAGCAAGAATATATAGTTGGTAGTAATTAGATCAAAATTGTTTCCTAACTGTGATTGAGTACCTCTCAGCTGAAGCCTACTTCTTAATTCCTATCGCAGGCTCATAGCAGTACAACTAAGTCACTGCACTACCACGATATCACACTAATGCGAATCTCGACCAGCATGGGCCACCACTAAAAATGTATCATGACCCGTACCCGGTATTGGGGCACGAGTGCGTAACAGTGCCCAGCCTACGCCGCAGAGTCGGCAGTAGAACGGTCACTATCTAACAACTCATGTAATTATATAATGTACCTGTCATGGATCTCAACTTCGAATGGAGGACAAGTAAAGATATAGTAAAACTCAATCACAGTCTAAGCACGATAAGATAACACAGAAGTCTTGATAACTAATAAGACTAAACAAACAATAACTAAATAAACTACTAAATAATAATATTTAAAACAATCTCAAATACAAAGTCAATATCTCTACTTATTACAATTCAAGTTCAAACATGAAAAATCTAGAAGTCCTATAACTAGTCATCTGGTCACTCCTGAAGGTCAGGGCTCAGTGTGGCTAATCCCTCCTCAGGTCCATAGCAAGTAGGACACGTATCCACAGTACAAACATCTGAAAAATATATCCAGTAAGCATGAAACGAGCACACCTCATCTAGCAATCCCAAGTAAATGATAAAGAATATAAAATAGGTATAGATAGTTATATTGATGAAACATGGAAGTTTGAGACAAGTAATGAAGTAGAGCAACAGTTTAAAGAACAGAAAAAGTAATATAGAAAATCAGGAGAGCATGGCGATGAAGACTGTAAAAGTAAAACTAACTGAACTAGAGCAATGTGAAATGAGTCCAGACAGTATAATATAGTCAAGTGTGATCCCAGTGTGAGTCCAGTAAGTAATTCTAGTCAGTTATTCGAATTAGTGATTCGAGTATTGATGATACGAGTAGATGATTCGAGTTAGTGATTCGAGTATTGGTGATTAGAGTAGGTGATTCGAGTTAGTGATTTGAGTATTGGTGATTCGAGTAATAGAGGTTAGACGAGTCAAATACATGTATTGCGAGTGAGAGAATCTATAATACTAATACATGTTGTGACAGAGAATCAAATAGAACTAACTAGAACTGAATCACAGTAATCATCATAAATGAAAGAACTATCAGAGAATGTACTCGCCTGATACCCTAAGCGACTGATGTATACCGATGTCCGAACTGGTGTCACAATGTCCTATTTAGAGCAATACAGGTTACAATGTGTTCAACATATAATAATTGAAGTATATAATGCAATCTACATGATACTAGGTCATTCTTGGTTGCAGTCAACTCTTGGTCAACTCTGGTCAACCTTCTTAGTCAACTAAGCCAAAATTTGGTCACACTTGGTCAACTATAGCTATTAGCCAACATTGGTCAATCTTAGACTATTGGGTCAATTATCTAGAGTTTGGTCAATCTCTAGTCAAAGGGGGTCAACTCTATCTAAGGCTATCTCATTCTAACCCAAAGCCATATCCCATATAACCTTTACACACACAAACACACACACACACACATATATATATATATATATATATATATATATATATATATATATATATATATATATATATATATATATATTTTATATATATATATATATATATTTTATATATATATATATATATATATACAAGGTAAATAAGGATTAGCCTATATATATATATATATATATATATATATATATATATATATATATATATATATATATATATATATATATATATATATATATATATATATATATATATATATATATATATATAAAGGGTATGAGAATACATAGAATAGGATATCTAAGTAGATAATGGTTTAATATAGGAGATTATGACTTGATATAGGATAGCCTAACCTAGATTGACTAGGGTTTGACCTGGGTTGAGTTGACCAAAAGTCGACCGTGGGTCAACACTGGACTTAGTCTTGACCTAGATTGCATATCACACTAGAAGACCATGTTTAACGCTCTTTTAAACACTATTTAACCTATATAACTCATATTTAGGTTCTTTTGATTCCACTTTGGGCCTCGAATCACATACACTGCTAAGGACGACATGCGAGTACATTCTCTGATATTTTTTGTTATTTGATATTTCCTATGATGTATGTTATACTAGTGTTCTATCTTGATTTCCGACATGATGACTCATGGATTGGTATTTTATGGATTCCTTGACTTGAGATACGTAGTTTTATGCCTATACTGGACTAATAAAATACTGGACTAATGCATCTACTCTTGACTATTGAAATACGTATCAAAAACCTGGATCCATGTGTGCTAGTCGGGCGGAGAAATACCTAGAAGACATGTGAACATACCCATTCTATCCTATGGTCGTACTGGAATAATTACGGCCACACACTGACGTGTATGGTTTGCCGGATATCACACTCTAGCCGTTCACATGTGTAAGCCCACATCCCAAACTTTAATTTTTTTAATTTTATTTCTTTATGATTAATTTTATGGTCATTGGGAGTCATGCTGAAGCTTGTAGGTGGGCTATGACCATATTAAGGTCATATGACCTCTAGATAGCTTATATATATTATTTAGCTATTTTATATTTTTCTATAATTTTTGGATAATTATAGGTATTTAATATTTAAGGTTTTATTATTTTTAAGGACTTTCAGGATTTACTGTAAGGTCATACGGGGGTATTTCTGGACCATCTTGTGGTCGTATGACCTCTAGATAGGGTTTATAAGCATTCTATAGTTACATTATATTTTATTATCATTTTTAGACATTTTTATATATTTTTAAATATTTATTCTATGAAGATTTATATTTATGAATGACTTTCATAATTTATTTTGAGGCCATTTGTGACTATTTTGAGACCCAATATTTTTCTTAGGCTCTAATACCTTAAAAACTAATTTCTATATTTTCTAGGAATTTTTTGGAATTATTTTGATTATTAAATATTATGAAAACCTATTTTCTAGCACTTCTAGAATTTATTTTGCACGCATGTGAGTAAAGGTTGACTCCAAATATTTTTCTAGTCTTCATTATGTTATTTTACATTTTCTAGAATTTTTCCATATTTTTTGGGCTATTTTTAATATTTATTATAATTTTCTGTAATTAAAATTTCTTTAAAAACTATTTTCTGGATTAATTAAACCCTTTTTCCTAATTAATTACCTAGTCAGCACAACCCGGCCCACCTGCCATTCTCCGCAGTGTTGGAGAGCGGGCCCGCCCGTCAGTGACTCAGACCCCTGGGTGCGCTCTAGACTCGGTCTCCGAGTCGGAGTTGGAGCCGAGCCGCTCCTATTTCGAACCAGACTCGGGTTAAGCCGAGCTGGCTAATTCTTAGCCATTCGATTAGGGAAGGGCGTACGGCATGATGCCACGTGGCCCTTTAGTCGCCACCGAGCTGCAGCCGCTGCTCTAACCTATATACAGGTCTTATAATTTTGTAAAACCTTGAATAAAATTCTAGCAGCCTTTTTGTGGGAGAATTCATCTAGGGTTTCCGACTTCGCGGATCGATTTCCGACAATCCCGATGTGATTTTCGTGCGCCGTTTTTTTTGTTGGAAGCATATTGAGGTATATCTTCTGAATATGTAATTTATTTATATCAATTCTGAACCTTAATTTTTGTAAAATTCGTAGAGTGTTAGTTGTTTGAAACTTGACATGGTTTCGGTGTTTTCGAGATTCCAGGAGAACCAGGAATCCGAATCACGAACCGTTTGAAGATTTGGAAAGCTAAAATGGATCGCTACAACATATATTATTCCAGAAATTATTTCGTTCATATATTATTTTAGTTTTCTGTTGAACTCAGAATTGATAAGTTGATTACTATTTTGGTCACGATTAGCCATATCGGCGATATCTTTTGACTAAAGCGTGATTTTGCGGCACGGTTGATTCCAGCGCACTCGTGGCACTAAAATCTACCAAGGTGCACTTTCAAATTCTAGAGTTCACAGCATTTGACTAGATAGTCAATGGCACGCCTCGATTTGCGTGCCATGGGTTCCAAAATTGGAAACATGACTTTCGATGGCCGAACTTGCATGTTTAGATCATATTTAGATTATTATTAGGTTAAATAATGTTTTAAGTAATTTATTCCAGAATTAGTTATTATTAGATTAGTAACCCAACTAGCCACTGTTCCATGAATTTAGAATTAGAACATTAGAATTGATTTGTGGTTTTCGTGTACGGTTCGTGGTGCGATATGTGTTATAGGTTGTCAGCTTCTAGATCGGCGTTCCTCGCATCCTCGACTTGTGACTACGGTTTGTACAAGAATTCAGTCAAGTACAATATTGCATTTATGTTTTAGTTTATTACAACGTTTACTCTATTGTTTTCTTGTTTGATATCCAGTTTAGTCATTGCAAGATACTCCACTGAGACACGATTGTGATACCGTAGTTATCGTATCCTTCTTAGTATATCATTGACCGTTATTGATTGTTAGAGAGTCGGGAGGGAAAATACTCAGTAAGTACGTGAACAAACCCAAATATTTTGATTGTGGATAGCTAAGTCATACACCCCATGTATGAGTTAGCCGTACCCTATTATTATGGATAGCCATCGTATGATGTGCCGTATTAGCCCAGCCATTCACGTATTAAAAGGTATTTCATACACACATAGTTGTTCATATTTTTCCTTTATCTAGTTCTAGTTCATATTTTGTTAGTACATACCTTGCTAGTTACATTATGCTAGTTCATATCTTGATAGTTCATATCATGTTAGTTCATCTCTTGCTAGATCTTTATATACCCTTGTCATCATTGTTTCTCGTTGTTCTAACTTATTTTGGACTAACAACATTAATTGCAATATGGTTGTACTCTGCTCCTTTCCTGACTGGATCGTTGTTATAGGTGAGGTTGACGTGCCTACTTTTGTGCTATGGTCCATACGAGGGGGAGATAGAGATTCGAAGGCCAAACCATAGAAGACTAGTTAGTTGTGTGGTAGTTTTCTATAATTGTAAAAGCTTATATTCTTCTTCAAATGTAAAACTCCTAAATTTTGTAAAGTTGATTTAGTTGTTGTGAATGAGCAGTTAGCATTTATGAGCACTTTGTTTAGTGCGGGCTAGACAGCGTACTACCGCCAATACTGTAGCGTAGGCTGGGCTTGGACACGCACTCGTATCCCTAAAAATGGGTACGGTTCTTCTTGGTATTTCAAATCACTGGTCTTAAACACTGATTTACTGGATTGTCTATTGTATACCTTGCATGACAGGTTTCCTTTTATTAAATATTTGTTTGTTTTTATATTTTACATGTTCTCTACGTACATCTATTGCTCGATATTTACTTGTCTCTTCCTTGTACTTGTCTCTATAAATTGTTCATCAAGTATTTCATTATTATTACATTTTCATAGTGCTTGTCAATTATTTGGAACTGCTAGAGGCGATGTGCTCGTTCCATTCTGACTGGATACGTTGACAAAAATTTACAGATGATTTATATGAGTGTCCTACCTACTATGAGCAGGGGCATAGAAGGGTGGCACACAGGAACCTGAGGAGGATCCCGCACAGTGGAGAGTGCACTAGATATAGTTTAGAGTATCTAGTATTAATGTTGTATCGGATTGTTCTGATTATTAGTTGAAACTTATTTATATTCAGGATATGTATTTATTGTGTTGGACATCTAAACTTGAGTTGTGATAACTTTACCCTCTATTCAGTTATCTTCCTTATTATCTATTTCCATATCGTGCTCTATCTTCCTTAGACTTGTGATTGAGCTTTTACAGATGATTGTCATATTATTCCTCCGTGCGGAGATGACAGGTTTTATGATTCATATTATTAGTGTTAGATATTATAGACAACCTATACAGTGTTCTACCGCCGACACTACGGCGTAGACTGGAAGTAACCACGTTCTCGTGCCCCTAGATAGGGTGCAGGTCGTGACAGAGATGGAATCACCATTGTTTCGTTGCTGATCACTGAGACAACTGCATCATGCTCTGCTCGCAGCCACCAGGGATAGTGAAGTCATGCCTCTTGCCGCCCTCAATCACCGAGGAAGGATCGCTGGAGCTTATGGAAAGCCATGGTCGTGAGTTCGGTTTGGGATTCGAAGGAAGAAGGAGGAAGAGTGATGGAGAGAAATCCGGCAGGGCTTCACCAATGTAAGAGGAGTGGAGAACTGAGTCGAGAGAGGTTCTATTTATAGATACGGTGGCGGGGATCGCCGTTAGAAATGAACGACGGTGATAACAGGAGGTAGGTCGGTGGAAAGGGAACGGTAGAGATGGTCTAGCTTAAGTCGGTAGAGATGACTTCTCTAGAAGCCCCCAGAAGATCGGTCGCCTACCGGTACGCACGGCGAGATGACGTCCTCTGCTGACGAGCGATAACTTGCATTGAGTTTACAAAGAAGAAGTGGAAGAAGTAACTCAATGGGTCGGTTTGACCTAAGCTTGGGCTGTGCTTAACGGGTTATACAAATGGTGGGCTGGGCTAACTTAACAATAAAAATTGGCTTTTTAATAAGGTTACTTAATTCAAAATCCTATAGGCTGACTTGAAAATAGGTTGTGGGCTAAAGGGTAGCTGCAAATACAATCAGCCCATAGTGTAACACCCCAGTCCCAAAATACGTAGGACTAGGAACGTAGACATGCCAGCTGTAATCACACGAAGTACACTCCAATATATGGAAACCTCGTATGAGTACATAAGCCGTAAAATGCAGTAGAACCATAACTAATCTCATCCACGCAAAATAAATGAATAAAAGATATCATATAAAGATAATGAATTGTCTTGATACAATATGTTGGGATGAGACAAATCCACTACCAACAAAATAAGGAAATAAAATACATGGAAAATGAAATGAGTGGCGAGCGAAGCGAATACGATCCAAATACAATCATCCTCGAAGAAGTAGCGAAGCGATGATCACAGCTAAAGCTAGAACACCTGCAAAACACATGAGCATACACCTGGCAAGACAACCAGGTCCTCAGATGGACGTAACAAGACACATAATATCATGCCATATAACTGAATAAATATTGCTCAAATAATTAAGGGACACATACAATAGGGTACCTAGCCGTACTATAGTGAATATGCAATAAAGAACAAACCTTTGACGCATGGGCCGGATCAGGAATATCAGGAATCAGGAATCAGGACCGTACCTCCCACTGGAGATAACCGGCTATCAGGACCGTACCTCCCACTGGAGATAACCGGCTATCAGGACCGTACCTCCCACTGGAGATAACCGGCTATCAGGACCGTACCTCCCACTGGAGATAACCGGCAATCAGGACAGTGTATATATGACCCATATGCTAAGGAGATGTTCTTCCCACCCAATGCCTACCATGTTGTATCCACAACAGTAACCTCTATAACCGCTAAGTCAAACTAGCATGCAACCTCTATTAGCGGTTATTCCTATCGCACGGCTTATACGTACCGGTGGCCAGCCAGTCACGCATGTCCATGTTCTATATGCGACACACAACTTCGTGATACCACGTGTCAAGGCCATGAATGCAACACACAAGGTGGTCCCTTAAATCTAGGTTTAATGTGAGAAAAATAATACATAGCAGGAAAAATAAATGAACAGTAAGTTCTAACAGTTATGCCATGTATCACAATTTATTTTGCATAAAAAAAATAATGCATGAAATATGAGCTAAAATAAGTAAACAGCAAATGGCAAGGTGTCTTGCCTGATGTCCAAGTGAGGTAAGATGATGTCCTGGCGATGAATCAACAACAGCGCACAAAGAAGAAGGTGCAGGAACAACTTCAGATGCTGAAAATAGTTTATTATCTAATTATAATTAATACTGCACCTATTACATTTATTTAATAAATTCTGAAGTTAGGATATGGTATAGGTTTTCGTATTAGCTTTCCGAAAAACTAAACGGATCGCATTTTCGTTTCCGGAATCTCCCAAAATCGTAAAAATACTGAAACACATTTATTTTTGGGACACTAGATACTCAAACAGTTTTGTAGAAATCTACAGAATATTAAAATATGTTTTTGGAAACCTTACCTCGATACGCTTCTTTTAAAAAAAATTGGAGGCGAAACGGAGTTCGGAGCTAGGAGATATCGTCGTTCCAAGTTGCTCTTGCTACTAAAAAGCGGGACTGAATTTATGACGAAAAAAGAGAGAAATTTTGAAAAGGATGGTTTGAAAGATGATTTGTGGTGAAAATAATATGGAGGAGTACCTGCCTATTTATAGGATGTGGAAATTCCCAATTAGATAAGAATTAGGATTCCTTTAAACCCAATTTAGATATTTCCTAATTTAATTTAAAAGCAATCAAATCCAAATCCAAATCCAAATCCAAATCCAAATATAATTTAAATCAAATCAAATTCTCTTAGTTTAAAATCAAATCAATTAAATCCAATTTAAATCTATTTAAATTTTTAGCTCAAAATCAAATGGGATAAATAAATTTCGAATATTAAACTATTTAAATAAATCCAAAAATCAAATCAAGATTTAAATGGCCACCATAACTTCCAAATATATTTTTCAAAATACCAATAATAATAATTTCGAAAATAATAAATATTTTTAAATATCTTTTTGAATAATAAATCTCAAAAATTATATTTTTATTTAAATTAAACTAGCAAATATTTATGAAATATATGTATGCATGAATAATATTATTTATTCCAAATAAAAGGCCTTTCATAAATAAAATAATAAATTTAGTATATTTTGATAGCTAAATTAAATATTACATATATTATTTTGAAACTATAAAAATAAATAAAAAAATTTCTCAAAATATGTACGCTCGCACATATTCGCACTCGTCGAGCAACTACGAAAAATAAAATTTCGTGCACGACGTACAATACGACTATGCGACGTACAATACAAAAATTTTAAATCAGTACCAAATTTAATATATATAAAAATATAGTAGAAATTTAGGGGTTTTACATCCTACCCAACTTAAAAGAATTTCGTCCTCGAAATTAAGAATTTGGAGGGGGTGAGAAGGCACAACGGTAGATAGAAGGGTTTAAGGAAGTTTATATGGTCGTAGTCTAGGTTGAGGGTATGATTAAGAGACGATTGTAATAACTCTTAAATTCAAGTGATTAGAAAGTCAAGATTGTAAATTTAGTGTCGAGGGAAAGGTCGAGTAGTTCAAGACAAAGATATGGTTACATTGGGTGGTAATGGTCATGGTGATAGGACAATTAGAGGAGTTTTAGTGCGACGCTTTCGTCCTTCTAAAATAAGTGAAGGCGAACGCAATATAGAGTTCGAAGGAGGCGTTATCAAATACGAATACGTGGTTCAAAGGCGACCGAATAATTCAAAAGGAGTTGTCAAGGCAGTCGCGGATGGGACTATAGAGGACAAGTTTAGCTATGTCCCCATCCACGTAGGATAATATGTGATAAGCGAACCAAAGTGCAATAGGTTGATCAGACCATCATGTACCGGTTCTGATTAGACAATATGTTAGTGGGTGCACCCAATAAAATATGTCATGATCAAGCTTGATAACGAAATAAGCTTGCAAAACTGAAGCTACGTTAGCAGCGCGAGATAGTCAAAATATGAGCAAGGGAGGTACTGATGAAAGAAATTTTAAATAGTCCCAGATCTTTTAAGATCAAGGCTCGCCCGAAGTTCGGGCCTATACAGTTGTCTTGGTTGACTAGCTAAGTTAGGGTCCTCTGAACTTATAGGCTAAGCAAATTTATCCACATGGGTCACAAGGACAAAGGCTTTGTTGGGCCGTGAGGTATTCTACCCAACTTACAATAGTTAAACTAGTAATGGGATGAGACAATGGGTTAAGCAATCAAGATAAAGCACAAATTTAAGCATTTAAGGAACTAAGTAGAACAAAATTCACCTATCGGGTTAAGGGATTGAGTCAAGGTTGGATCTCTTAATTGAAGTCGGAAAGTATTTTGGTGTCATGCTAGAGGTTATAGTTTGGCCATTTTGACCAGAAGGTCTTATCATGAAAATAGTGTACAAGGAGACGTGTTTTAGTGGGACATAATATATCTACATAAAGGTGGACTTGTCTTTGTTGGAAGGAAAAGTGTAGTGTTGTACTCCAAATATACAAGTCACGGTAGGGGACGCCAGAAGATCAAAAATAGAAAGTGGGAGTTCACGAGGTGATAATTAATGCACAAAATAAAGAAGATCAAGTTAAAGCGTAAAATAAAATTAATTAAAGAATCTATTAAAAATAATTTAGAAACACAATTTTGGAGAAAAGATAGTCTTCTAGATGAATACAATTAAGGAACCATTAACTCATTATTCAAATTGCAAATGGGTTTGAAGGTCGCAATTAAAAGATCTAGAATTGAAGGAAGGTCGAGTAAGTCGAGGTAAAAATACAGTCACATAGCTGGGTAGATGACTAACAACACTTGTGTATATACTACTATCATGGTCATGAGTGACATGACAATTAGTGTGGAATACTTCTAACTCATTAGGGCTACCTTTGTGGCCTATCATTAATATTTTAACTCAAGTTTCCTCCAAAAGTTTTTAAAAAATAAACTTTCAAAAATATACCACCAAAATTTGTATTTACTCCAAGCCGTTCCAATTCATCAAAAAAATTTAAATCACTCTCATAAATCTCAAAGAAAAATTTTATCACGTTACTACTAACCTTTTCCAAAATTAACGTTTAAATTCAACTATTTAACTCAAGAGTTCATGATTTACGAATCCATAAAAATTTCACAATCAATCAAAAATTTAACACTCTAAAATTTTCAAATAATTTATAATAAAACTCTTAGCATATTAAAAGCAATCTCAAAAAATTAAGCTCAATGCTCTAATCAATTTTAACTTCTATTTATGCTATGTTATTCCAACAAACTCACAACTTTTAAATGGTAACTTCCTTTAATCAATCAAAATAACTTTCCATCACAGCCTTCGAAATTCTTATAAAAAAAATTTAATATTAGCAATCCCACATTAAACTAAATTTTCAAATAATCTTATCAGTCAAAATCTTTTATTTTACCAAAAATCTAAATAGATTTGTAAATCCTCAATCATAGGACACAATTTAAAATAAAAAAAATTCTCAAAAATTGTTTTCATAACTTTCAAATATTTTAAACCAAAATTCACCGTCATTACTTCCCCTTAAAATTTAAAATTTTATAAACACGAAAACCGTAAGTTGTACAACTCCATTTAAATAATTCCTACGACCATTTTTAAAAGCTAAGATCATTTTCAAACCAAATCTATAACTGTTCAAGGTGCATAACTATAATACAATAAATCATGAATATTAAAACTCGAAAATCAAAAAAAAATTATATTTGTTCAAAGATGTATATCTATCACCCAAACTCATAATTATCACAACTCGAAAAGCAAATCAACTTGTGCAAGGATGTATAACTATAATCCAATAAATCATAAATATCAAATCTTTGAAAATCAATCAATTTCTTAAACCAAGTATGAAGTTCTATAAATCCTCTGGAGTTTACTATTTAGAAATCTCAAGGTTAAAACTTTCCGTGGTAATATCCTACTTTACAAATTACTAATCATTAAATCACACTAAAAAAAACCCTTTAACTCAATTAGAGTCTTAAATGTATTCCAATTGCCAATATAACCATTCTAGCCATATATTTGACCTATGAGCATATACTAGTGTAGTCATCTTCCTAGTTGACACTAAGCACGAAAATAAGAATCAACGGTAGAATGGAATCAAGCAAGATGCAATTCAAGGAAGTCGAACGAGAGTTCGGAATTTAAAGCCAAGGGAAGAGGTCAAGCTGTATGGATGAGATTTCTATAATTCTAATCCTATGTTGCAGGTTCACATCGGTACAGTAACGTAACCGAAGTGACAAACTCGACCTGCATGGGCCACCACAAAAACATGTAACGCCCCAGTCCCAAAATACGTAGGACTAGGAACGTAGACATGCCAGCTGTAATCACACGAAGTACACTCCAATATATGGAAACCTCGTATGAGTACATAAGCTGTAAAATGCAGTAGAACCATAACTAATCTCATCCACGCAAAATAAATGAATAAAAGATATCATATAAAGATAATGAATTGTCTTGATACAATATGTTGGGAGGAGACAAATCCACTACCAACAAAATAAGGAAATAAAATACATGGAAAATAAAATGAGTGGCGAGCGAAGCGAATACGATCCAAATACAATCATCCTCGAAGAAGTAGCGACGATCACGGCTAAAGCTAGAACACCTGCAAAACACAAGAGCATACACCTGGCAAGACAACCAGGTCCTCAGAGGGACGTAACAAGACACATAATATCATGCCATATAACTGAATAAATATTGCTCAAATAATTAAGGGACACATACAATAGGGTACCTAGCCGTACTATAGTGAATATGCAATAAAGAACAAACCTTTGACGCATGGGCCGGATCAAGAATATCAGGAATCAGGACCGTACCTCCCACTGGAGATAACCGGCTATCAGGACCGTACCTCCCACTGGAGATAACCGGCTATCAGGACCGTACCTCCCACTGGAGATAACCGACAATCAGGACAGTGTATATATGACCCATACGCTAAGGAGATGTTCTTTCCACCCAATGCCTACCATGTTGTATCCACAACAGTAACCTCTATAACCGCTAAGTCAAACTAGCATGCAACCTCTATTAGCGGTTATTCCTATCGCACGGCTTATACGCACCGGTGGCCAGCCAGTCACGCATGTCCGTGTTCTATATGCGACACACAACTTCGTGATACCACGTATCAAGGCCATGAATGCAACACACAAGGTGGTCCCTTAAATCTAGGTTTAATGTGAGAAAAATAATACATAGCAGGAAAAATAAATGAACAGTAAGTTCTAACAGTTATGCCATGTATCACTGTTTATTTTGCATAAAAAAATAATACATAAAATATGAGCTAAAATAAGTAAACAGCAAATGGCAAGGTGTCTTGCCTGACGTCCAAGTGAGGTAAGATGATGTCCTGGCGATGAATCAACAACAGCGCACAAAGAAGAAGGTGCAGGAACAACTTCAGATGCTGAAAATAGTTTATTATCTAATTATAATTAATATTGCACTTATTACATTTATTTAATAAATTCTGAAGTTAGGATATGGTATAGGTTTTCGTATTAGCTTTCCGAAAAACTCAACGGATCGCATTTTCGTTTCCGAAATCTCCCAAAATCGTAAAAATACTGAAACACGTTTATTTTTGGGACACTAGATACTCAAACAGTTTTGTAGAAATCTACAGAACGAATTTTGTCTATTAAAATATGTTTTTGGAAACCTTACCTCGATACTCTTCTTTTAAAAAAAATTGGAGACGAAACAGAGTTCGGAGCTAGGAGATATCGTCGTTCCAAGTTGCTCTTGCTGCTAAAAAGCGGGGCTGAATTTATGACGAAAAAAGAGAGAAATTTTGAAAAGGATGGTTTGAAAGATGATTTGTGGTGAAAATAATATGGAGGAGTACCTGCCTATTTATAGGATGTGGGAATTCCCAATTAGATAAGAATTAGGATTCCTTTAAACCCAATTTAGATATTTCCTAATTTAATTTAAAAGCAATCAAATCCAAATCTAAATCCAAATCCAAATCTAATTTAAATCAAATCAAATTCTCTTAGTTTAAAATCAAATCAATTAAATCCAATTTAAATCTATTTAAATTTTTAGCTCAAAATCAAATGGGATAAATAAATTCCAAATATTTAACTATTTAAATAAATCCAAAAATCAAATCAAGATTTAAATGGCCACCATAACTTCCAAATATATTTTTCAAAATACCAATAATAATAATTTCGGAAATAATAAATATTTTTAAATATCTTTTTGAATAATAAATCTCAAAAATTATATTTTTATTTTAATTAAACTAGCAAATATTTATGAAATATATGTATGCATGAATAATATTATTTATTCCAAATAAAAGGCCTTTCATAAATAAAATAATAAATTTAGTATATTTTGATAGCTAAATTAAATATTACATATATAATTTTGAAACTATAAAAATAAAAAAAATGTTTTTCTCAAAATATGTACGCTCGCACATATTCGCACTCGTCGAGCAACTACGAAAAATAAAATTTCGTGCACGACGTACAATACGACTATGCGACGTACAATACAAAAATTTTAAATCAGTACCAAATTTAATATATATAAAAATATAGTAAAAATTTAGGGGTTTTACATCCTATCCAACTTAAAAGAATTTCGTCCTCGAAATTAAGAATTTGGAGGGGGTGAGAAGGCACAACGGTAGATAGAAGGGTTTAAGGAAGTTTATATGGTCGTAGTCTAGGTTGAGGGTATGATTAAGAGACGATTGTAATAACTCTTAAATTCAAGTGATTAGAAAGTCAAGATTGTAAATTTAGTGTCGAGGGAAAGGTCGAGTAGTTCAAGATAAAGATATGGTTACATTGGGTGGTAATGGTCATGGTGATAGGACAATAAGAGGAGTTTTAGTACGACGCTTTCGTCCTTCTAAAATAAGTGAAGGCGAACGCAATGTAGAGTTCGAAGGAGGCGTTATCAAATACGAATACGTGGTTCAAAGGCGACCGAATAATTCAAAAGGAGTTGTCAAGGCAGTCGCGGATGGGACTCTAGAGGACAAGTTTAGCTATGTCCCCATCCACGTAGGATAATATGTAATAAGCGAACCAAAGTGCAATAGGTTGATCAGACCATCATGCACCGGTTCTGATTAGACAATATGTTAGTGGGTGCACCCAATAAAATATGTCATGGTCAAGCTTGATAATGAAATAAGCTTGCAAAACTGAAGCTACGTTAGCAGCGCGAGATAGTCAAAATATGAGCAAGGGAGGTACTGATGAAGGAAATTTTAAATAGTCCCAGATCTTTTAAGATCAAGGCTCACCCGAAGTTCGGGCATATACAGTTGTCTTGGTTGACTAGCTAAGTTAGGGTCCTCTGAACTTATAGGCTAAGCAAATTTATCCACATGGGTCACAAGGACAAAGGCTTTGTTGGGCCGTGAGGTATTCTATCCAACTTACAATAGTTAAACTAGTAATGGGATGAGACAATGGGTTAAGCAATCAAGATAAAGCACAAATTTAAGCATTTAAGGAACTAAGTAGAACAAAATTCACCTATCGGGTTAAGGGATTGAGTCAAGGTTGGATCTCTTAATTGAAGTCGGTAAGTATTTTGGTGTCATGCTAGAGGTTATAGTTTGGCCATTTTGACCAGAAGGTCCTATCATGAAAATAGTGTACAAGGAGACGTGTTTTAGTGGGACATGATATATCAACATAAAGGTGGACTTGTCTTTGTTGGAAGGAAAAGTGTAGTGTTGTACTCCAAATATACAAGTCACGGTAGGGGACGCCAGAAGATCAAAAATAGAAAGTGGGAGTTCACGAGGTGATAATGCACAAAATAAAGAAGATCAAGTTAAAGCGTAAAATAAAATTAATTAAAGAATCTATTAAAAATAATTTAGAAACACAATTTCGGAGAGAAGATAGTCTTCTAGATGAATACAATTAAGGAACCATTAACTCATTATTCAAATTGCAAATGGGTTTGAAGGTCGCAATTAAAAGATCTAGAATTGAAGGAAGGTCGAGTAAGTCGAGGTAAAAATACAGTCACATAGCTGGGTAGATGACTAACAACACTTGTGTATATACTACTATCATGGTCATGAGTGACATGGCAATTAGTGTGGAATACTTCTAACTCATTAGGGCTACCTTTGTGGCCTATCATTAATATTTTAACTCAAGTTTCCTTCAAAAGTTTTTAAAAAATAAACTTTCAAAAATATACCACCAAAATTTGTATTTACTCCAAGCCGTTCCAATTCATCAAAAAAATTTAAATCACTCTCATAAATCTCAAAGCAAAATTTTATCACGTTACTACTAACCTTTTCCAAAATTAACGTTTAAATTCAGCTATTTAACTCAAGAGTTCATAATTTACGAATCCATAAAAATTTTACAATCAATCAAAAATTTAACACTCTAAAATTTTCAAATAATTTATAATAAAACTCTTAGCATATTAAAAGCAATCTCAAAAAATTAAGCTCAATGCTCTAATCAATTTTAACTTCTATTTATGCTATGTTATTCCAACAAACTCACAACTTTTAAATGGTAACTTCCTTTAATCAATCAAAATAACTTTCCATCACATCCTTCGAAATTCTTATAAAAAAAAATTTAATATTAGCAATCCCACATTAAACTAAATTTTTAAATAATCTTATCAGTCAAAATCTTTTTTTTTTACCAAAAATCTAAATAGATTTGTAAATCCTCAATCATAGGACACAATTTAAAATAAAAAAATTCTCAAAAATTGTTTTTATAACTTTCAAATATTTTAAACCAAAATTCACCGTCATTACTTCCCCTTAAAATTTAAAATTTTATAAACACGAAAACCGCAAGTTGTACAACTCCATTTAAATAATTCCTACGACCATTTTTAAAAGCTAAGATCATTTTCAAACCAAATCTATAACTGTTCAAGGTGCATAACTATAATACAATAAATCATGAATATTAAAACTCAAAAATCAAATAAATTTTATATTTGTTCAAAGATGTATATCTATCACCCAAACTCATAAATATCACAACTCGAAAAGCAAATCGACTTGTGCAAGGATGTATAACTATAATCCAATAAATCATAAATATCAAATCTTTGAAAATCAATCAATTTCTTAAACCAAGTATGAAGTTCTATAAATCCTCTGGTGTTTACTATTTAGAAATACCAAGGTTAAAACTTTCCGTGGTAATATCCTACTTTACAAATTACTAATCATTAAATCACACTAAAAAAAACCCTTTAACTCAATTAGAGTCTTAAATGTATTCCAATTGCCAATATAACCATTCTAGCCATGTTTTTGACCTATGAGCATATACTAGTGTAGTCATCTTCCTAGTTGACACTAAGCACGAAAATAAGAATCAACGGTAGAAAGGAATCAAGCAAGATGCAATTCAAGGAAGTCGAACGAGAGTTCGGAATTTGAAGCCAAGGGAAGAGGTCAAGCTGTATGGATGAGATTTCTATAATTCTAATCCTATGTTGCAGGTTCACATCGGTACAGTAACGTAACCGAAGTCCCAAAATACGTAGGACTAGGAACGTAGACATGCCAGCTGTAATCACACGAAGTATACTCCAATATATGAAAACCTCGTATGAGTACATAAGCTGTAAAATGCAGTAGAACAATAACTAATCTCATCCACGCAAAATAAATGAATAAAAGATATCATATAAAGATAATGAATTGTCTTGATACAATATGTTGGGAGGAGACAAATCCACTACCAACAAAATAAGGAAATAAAATACATGGAAAATGAGTGGCGAGCGAAGCGAATACGATCCAAATACAATCATCCTCGAAGAAGTAGCGATGATCACGGCTAAAGCTAGAACACCTGCAAAACACAAGAGCATACACCTGGCAAGACAACCAGGTCCTCAGAGGGACGTAACAAAACACATAATATCATGCCATATAACTGAATAAATATTGCTCAAATAATTAAGGGACACAAACAATAGGGTACCTAGCCGTACTATAGTGAATATGCAATAAAGAACAAACCTTTGACATATGGGCCGGATCAGGAATATCAGGAATCAGGACCGTACCTTCCACTGGAGATAACCGGCTATCAGGACCGTACCTCCCACTGGAGATAACCGGCTATCAGGACCGTACCTCCCACTGGAGATAACCGGCAATCAGAACAGTATATATATGACCCATACGCTAAGGAGATATTCTTCCCACCCAATGCCTACCATGTTGTATCCACAACAGTAACCTCTATAACCGCTAAGTCAAACTAGCATGCAACCTCTATTAGCGGTTATTCCTATCGCACGGCTTATACGCACCAGTGGCCAGCCAGTCACGCATGTCCGTGTTCTATATGCGACACACAACTTCGTGATACCACGTGTCAAGGCTATAAATGCAATACACAAGGTGGTCCCTTAAATCTAGGTTTAATGTGAGAAAAATAATACATAGCAGGAAAAATAAATGAACAGTAAGTTCTAACAGTTATGCCATGTATCACAGTTTATTTTGCATAAAAAAAATAATGCATGAAATATGAGCTAAAATAAGTAAACAGCAAGTGGCAAGATGTCTTGCCTGATGTCCAAGTGAGGTAAGATGATGTCCTGACGATGAATCAACAACAGCGCACAAAGAAGAAGGTGCAGGAACAACTTCAGATGCTGAAAATAGTTTATTATCTAATTATAATTAATACTGCACCTAGTACATTTATTTAATAAATTCTGAAGTTAGGATATTGTATAGGTTTTCGTATTAGCTTTCCGAAAAACTAAACGGATCGCATTTTCGTTTCCGGAATCTCCCAAAATCGTAAAAATACTGAAACACGTTTATTTTTGGGACACTAGATACTCAAACAGTTTTGTAGAAATCTACAGAACGAATTTTTTCTATTAAAATATGTTTTTAGAAACCTTACCTCGATACGCTTCTTTTAAAAAAAATTGGAGGCAAAACGGAGTTCGGAGCTAGGAGATATCGTCGTTCCAAGTTGCTCTTGCTGCTAAAAAGCGGGGCTGAATTTATGACGAAAAAAGAGAGAAATTTTGAAAAGGATGGTTTGAAAGATGATTTGTGATAAAAATAATATGGAGGAGTACCTGCCTATTTATAGGATGTGGAAATTCCCAATTAGATAAGAATTAGGATTCCTTTAAACCCAATTTAGATATTTCCTAATTTAATTTAAAAGCAATCAAATCCAAATCCAAATCTAAATCCAAATCCAAATCTAATTTAAATCAAATCAAATTCTCTTAGTTTAAAATCAAATCAATTAAATCCAATTTAAATCTATTTAAATTTTTAGCTCAAAATCAAATGGGATAAATAAATTCCGAATATTTAACTATTTAAATAAATCCAAAAATTAAATCAAGATTTAAATGGCCACCATAACTTCCAAATATATTTTTCAAAATACCAATAATAATAATTTTGGAAATAATAAATATTTTTAAATAGCTTTTTGAATAATAAATCTCAAAAATTATATTTTTATTTAAATTAAACTAGCAAATATTTATGAAATATATGTATGCATGAATAATATTATTTATTCCAAATAAAAGGCCTTTCATAAATAAAATAATAAATTTAGTATATTTTGATAGCTAAATTAAATATTACATATATTATTTTGAAACTATAAAAATAAAAAAAATGTTTTTCTCAAAATATGTACGCTCGCACATATTCGTACTCGTCGAGCAACTACGAAAAATAAAATTTCGTGCACGACGTACAATACGACTATGCGACGTACAATACAAAAATTTTAAATCAGTACCAAATTTAATATATATAAAAATATAGTAGAAATTTAGGGGTTTTACACATAGGCTATCTAACCCTAAATACATAAAGCCCCAAAATAACAATTCATAATTATGCTAGATAATATGACAATTAATATTATATGATAGATAAAAAAGTAAATATAATATAATAGATAAATATAATATAATATAATATAATATAATATAATATAATATAATATAATATAATATAATATAATATATAAAGGAAATTATATAATAGATGAATATGAGAAATGCCTATCCTTTATTTAGAGAAGGTGGAGTTACAAATATACACTCCTTAAAAAGTTTTTCCTCAAAATTTTAGGAGAGGTAGTGCACATCATATCTCAAACAGATAGGGATATCTCTCCCTCATCTTAATCCTCTTTGTCCCATGTTGACTCCCCAGGTGAGTGGTTCCTCCAAGCAATTCAGACTAGTAAAATTGTCTGACGTAGCCTCTTCTCCCTGTGGGCAAGTATATCTACCGACTGTTCTGGGTAAGTGAACCGCGTTCCACTACGAGCTCTGAGTGGTCTAACACATAGTTGGGGTCAGCTATGCACCTCCGAAGCTGGAAAACATGGAATAAATTATGTAATCCCTCTAGGTTAGACGGCAAAGCTAATTTGTAAGCAACTGCCCCTGCCTTGCTTAATATCTAGAAATACAAGTTCTCCAACTACAAACTCCAAATGTCTTCGACTGCTATCTGCCCAATGCTTCTATCTGTCCTGGGCAATCCTTAGATGATTTCGAATCTGTCTGACCTTGTCCACAGCATCCATAATCATTTCGGGTCCAAGCAGTGGTCTCTCACCAATATCATCCCACAACAAAGGTGTGCGACATCGACAATCATATAATGCCTCGAAAGGAGTCATGCCAAAGCTAGCCTGGTAACTGTTGTTGTAGGTAAACTCTACTAAATACAAGATCTTTAACTGCAAACTCCAAAGGTCTTCAACTGTTGTCTGTCCAAGGCTTCTGTGTGTCCTGGGCAATCCTCGGATGATCTCGAATTTGTCTGACCTTGTCCGTAGCACCCATAACCATCTCGGGTCCAAGCCATGGTCTCTCACTAACATCATCCCACGATAAAGGTGTGCGACATCGATGGCCATACAATGCCTTGAAAGGAGTCATGTAATACTAGCATGGTAACTGTTGTTATAGGAAAACTCTACTAAATACAGATGATTCTTCTAAGATCCTCCAAAGTCTAGAGCGTAAGTCCTCAATATGTCGTCCAGTGTCTGAATGGTCCCCTTTGACTACCCGTCGGTCTGGGGATGATAAGTAGTACTGAACTTGAGTTGCGTTCCCAGACTCTACTACAGGATCCTCAAAAATTAAAAAGTAAATTTCTTGTCTCGATCTGAGATGATGCTGACTGGTACACCATGAATCCTCACAATCTGTCTCATATACAACTCTACTAGCTTCTCTATAGTCAGCCCCACTTTGAGGGGAATAAAGTGTGCTGACTTGGTCAATCTATCTACTATCACCGATATGGCATCATTCCCGCTCGACGATCGTGGTAATCTCGAGACAAAGTCCATGGTGATATGCTCCCACTTTCATTCAGGAATAGGCAATGGCTGCAACAATCCTCCTGGTCTCTGATGCTCTGCCTACACTTGTTGACAAATAAGACATCGAAAGATGAACCTGGCTACCTCCCTCTTTATTCTATACCACCAAACATACTCCCTGAGATCCTTGTACATCTTCGTAGCTCATAGATGCATCTAGTACTGCAATTGGTAGGCTTCCTGCATGATTTTCTCTCTCAAGCTCCCTTTAGGCACACACAATCTAGTATCGTGCCTAAGGGTACCATCATGTGCTATGACAAAGTCATCCAATAATCATGCTCGTACTTGTTCCCTAATGCAACGATGACCCTCATCAAGAAACTGGGTCTCCTTGATCTTCTTTATCTGCCCGGATTGGATCTGCATGCTCATCAGCTGTCCATCGATCCTTGGAATAATAATTTCTATCCCCAGGCTCTCTAAATCCTCGAAAAGATGTCGGTTTATGGTTAGAAATATCGCCACAGGATACCGACTAAGTGCATCTGCGATAATATTAGCCTTCCCTGTAACATCCCAGTCCCAAAATATATAGGACCAACTACGAGAACATGCCAGCTGAACATGTACGAAGAATGATCCAATATATGGAATACTTATATACGCACATAAGCTGTAAATAAAATAATCACAGGCCAAAATAATATAATCTAATCTCATCACCGCTCAACACAGAAGATAATAGAGTCCAGATAATAAATAAGTGTATCAAAAGATATTCAGGTGGACATACCCACTCCAAACAGCTATGAAAATAGTCTCACAAGACCAGAGTCCAACTTTCGTAAAATAGAAAGAAAAAAAGATGCAAAAATATCCACTAATGTCTCAATAAATAAAATATCTAGAAATCAGCAGAAGAAGCATCGTTATCAATATAGGATGGGTCCAGTGCCGCTCCGTACTCCTGCGGAAAGTCATCTAATCTTGGAGAGATAACCAGGTCCTCAAAGGAATGTAGCAAGATACAAGAAAACACCATGCCATATAAACTGTGATAATATAATAAAAAAAGAAAGGATGCATGCATTCGGGTTCCTGACCAGTCTACTGTGAATATGCAGTTCGAGAAACAATCCTTCGACGCATGAGTCCTAGCTGTAGATAGGATCGGCATAGTCCCCGTAAAGGGCACCAGGGGCCTACGCCCATAACGTTCGAAGATCGTCAGAGGGCATCATGTGCAAGGGGCTACGTCTATATCGCTCTGAAAAGCGTCAGAGGGCACCTAGGGCCTGCGTCTCCGGAGGAGCGCACAGGTAATCAGGGAAGTGCAAAGAAGCCCATGCGTCACGTATTTTTCTTCCCACCCAATGTCTAAAATCATCATCTCAATGACTGATATGAACCTCTAGTACTTCCAAGTCTTCTAACAAGCAACTATATTGGCAGTTACTCCTACCCGTCGCACGCTCCATACGTATCGGTGGCCAGCCGACTACGCGGTTACATGTCCTACATGTGACTCACAATACGTGGTAAAGCAAGTGTCAAGGCCGTATGAGATATACCAATATCCCATCAATAATGGGTGGTCACTAGACTAAGTCAATGTAAGAGAAATAAATATAAACAAGAAAACGACTAACAGAATCACTTGCACCCAAGTGTGACTTGGACGCACATATCTATAATAGCAACAACTAAGAAATGCTAAATATAACAACTGAAAATATGAATACATAAATCACAGAGTAAGGTGGCAAGGTATCTTGCCTGGTGATGCGAAGTTGGCAAGTCCAAGAATCACAATGTCAGCAAAGCAATGTCACAATCTCCAAACAACTCCGGATGCTGAAACAAATATCAAGAACGTACTCGGAATAAGTGATATACCTAGAAAATGTCTGTCCAAAAGTCTAATTCTAGAATAGGGGCAAAAATCATAATTTTGGGTCAAAATGACTTCTACCGTTGGACCCGTTTTGCACCAAAACGCGTGCCAGTATCTACGGTCTTTAAAGTCGTCAAACTACATGTCTGTAAATTCAGCTTGAGGAGACGAACCCAACAGTATGTCAAATTTTGGATTCTGATGAGCCGTGCACAAAATTGCCCATTTGATTGGGTTGCGGGACCGCCAAATTTGGCGCTCCGATCTGTTAGCCCAATGATTATATTATGTTTTTGAATATGGTTAATCAATTAAGTTTAACATAATAACATCACTAATATTCATGTAATTACTATCATGTTACTACTTAAACTTAGTATTGTCTTAAACTTAGCATTGTCCTAAATGTTCTCTATATCATATTGCTATGCTTGTATCATATTGTTCTGTTCGTCTAACATGTTCTTAGACATGCAGTAAGCATGATCAAGCTTTGTCAAACTAGGACATATGCAATGGGCCAAAGACGGTGTTGTACAAGAAGATTTCTCTGAACCGCCTAACGACCTATCTGGGACCTCGCATCGGGGGTTCCGCTGCCCGGTCAGCGGACAGGGGTCGAGGGGACAGCACCACCCATGGGGGTTCGGGGGCGAAGGCCCCGAAAGGTATTTAGATTTCCAGATCTGTTTATCTTTGGACGACCGTCGTCAAGTGAAAAAGGCGTCTTCAAGTCTGCTCAAATATTTGAAGAAAGGCGTCATCAAAAGGCTCTTGGTTTTTCTATTTTATCATTGTAATTTTTCATATTTATTGAGTCTAGGAATATGATGTACACTGCATCATACTGACAAATAGGCTACCTAAGAAATGTTTTCAAAATACCCTTTTATTTTGAAAACAAGCGCACTTACAAAAGCCCAAACTACTTCCTAACTGTTTGACTTTTTAAAAAGTCCAAAACTAATTTGCAAAAACCCTGACAGAACTCCAACAGAACTCGACCAGAGTTCGGCCAGAGATCGGCCAAAGTTTGGTTAGTGAACGTTGCTTTTTGACCTTGGTCTTCCCGCAGTTACGGATCCCAACGAGATTTTCTCATAGAGTTCTGTCCGAATTCTGCCCGAATTCTGTCAGAATTCTGCCTTCGAAAAAACTATAAGTAGAGAAGGATTTTGATTATTTCAATTCACACATACACTAATTCACTTTCATTTCTCTTCTCTATAAGCCTACTACTTCTTCTAAAGTATTCTGAGCTATTCATTTCCAAATCCCAAGCCAGTTACAATCTTCTAGTCGATTTGTCAGTGTGGTATGATCTAGAAGTTTTAGAGCGATTGTAATCAGAGACTTGATTGAAGAAAGACTCTTCACAATTATAGTTGGTCGAGTACTTTGGAACAAAGCTCACGTTGTAGAAGTTGCAAGAACTTCGGATGAAAACTTGTAGTGATTTTCCATAGTGGATTCAACTGGAAGCTAGAGTTCTTCCGACTGGACTAGTCCTCACAAGAGGGAAACCAGTATACAACCTTGTGTTTGCTTAATTTTTGCTGTCTACTCTATTCACCCCCCTCTAGAGTATTATGCTTTACAACTCGTTCCTACAATTGATCCTACAATTGGTATCAGAGCGGGTTATACAGGTAAAGCGAGGTAGTACTGCTATTATATTCTTATTTGTTATAGTTGTTACATAGATCACAGTATCACATATGCCAAGTATGTACTTCACAACTGAAGAGCAATCCTCAAATAGACTCCTACTATTTGATGGAACAAACTATAGTTATTGGAAGACACGAATGAGCTTTTACCTGAAGTCTCCAAATTTTGACTTATGGCCAATTGTTGTCAATGGCTACAAAAAGCCTACTATCACTTATATTCTCACATTCTCTATAATCAACAAGCCTTATTATAGTTACACGGAGGAAGAGAAGAAGTTAGCTAGCCTTGATGCAAAATCAATACATGTTTTCTATTGTGTTGTAGACTTTAATGTATTCAATCTTATTAATACTTGCACAACATCTCATAAAATTTGGAAAGTTCTTGAAGCTACTTATGAGTGCAGGTATGAAAGCAAAGCTAGAAACTCCAGAAAGAAGGATAGTCTTCATAATGATACAAATATGTACATGATAGAATTGGGATTTAAGGTACAACACAATCCTTTATATGAAGAAGAGCTTGTATGTGACAACTGCAAGAAGATATGCCACATCCAAGAAGATTGTACTACTAAAAAGGACAGTCACTACGAATGATCAAAAGAAGAAAGATTATCATCTCACAAGTAAACTAGCACGAGCATATGGTGTGAAAGCGAAGCAACAGATTCTGACGAAGAAGAGAGACCTCATAAAGCTGCAAATTTATGCTCAATAGTATTATCTAACGAGGTACAGAATAATTCTCTTCTTGAAGAGAATGAATTTTCTTATAATGAGTTATCTGATGCTTTCAGTGATCTATTAGAAGAACACAAGAAAGTATTAGATAAGTATAAGCAAGCTAGAAAGGATATTCGATCCTATAAGCGTGAGAATGAAAAGCTTACTTGCTTATTGAATGATGCTCGAAATAGTTCTCCTTCTGATAATTCTACTAAGATCTCCACACTAAAGTTTAGATTGCATGAGGTACTTGATTGCATTGAGAAAAGCACTCAAGAAAATGCTAAACTTAAGGAGGAACTAGAATCAGAAAAGAAGAAGTATTCTATTGCTTCATGTAGAATTGATGCTCTTTCTGTTAAGTATGATGAGATCTGTGCTAACTCTAAAAAGTTAGAGCTTAGACTGGGAAAGCAGGTAGTACAACCTACGACTCAGTCTAACACAAAACCCTTAGCACATCACAAAATCACACACGTCAGTTCTTTTACAAAGGAAGCAAGCAAAGCTAAAGATTTACGCAACCATGCTTTCTATTACAAGTATCCACGTACATCATATCACACCACTACACGTTCTTACACTGCTGCACATAGTACTAATGTTAATTCTTTCTGTCATTATTGTGGTTTGAATGGACACGTTTCTAATCGTTGTCAGATTAGAAAGCTAGTTGATATAAACTTGTGCAAATGGGTTCCCAAAGCTAACAAATGTGGATGCAAGTATTAGATACCAAAGTCTTCACCTAATATTGCAGGTGAAGCTTCTCATATCAAATAGAACCATGGAACATGTTGGTGATTGCAAAGTTATAAAGGTCATCTTCCATACAATTGCACCAACAGAAGTGTGGTCACTAGAACCACTTCGGTAACATGCTTCCTAAATAGTTTTAATTATCTAGCATGTTCTTACTGATGTGTTGCTATTAGCTTTCATTAATATCTTTTAAATTGTTTATTGTTTGAATCAATGTGAGACATAATCCTAGCTTGACTAGTTGTTTAGCTTAAATGATTAGTTCACACTATATAGTATGTTATTTTCTACTAGTGTGACACATTTATCTATGTATGCTCTTTATTTTAGTTTTATCCTTGAAGCATTCATAACACTCTAGTCTATAAGAGCTTTTGTTTTCGGTTAATATGCTTTTGACTCTTCGCCTTTAATATTTTTCTTTAATGGTCACTTCTTACCGATTTATCTTTAACATGTCATATTTACTTTGATCAGTATTTTGTAAATATGTATATTTAGCACAAGTCTCTTGTTTACTTGAAAAGTATATACATATACTTTTATTGTAACCTTGTGCTTGCATAATATATTCACTATTGATTCACAAATTTTATTGTGATTAACTTCTTATGAATCAATTACATCTTTGTCTGACAAAGCATATTTATGCATGTTTTTGATCTTCTGATATTTTCTTATTCTTATTAAGGATACATAATTCATTTTCATTTATATATTGCTCATGTTTCTTATATTTTTGTATAAATATCTTTATGGGATATATGAGTTAAGTTCAAGTTCTATATTATTTTAAAAAGTAGTTTTTAAACTTGTGCTTATCTCATACTTAAGCTATTAATTTTTTAAACAAATTTATGTTCTTATCTTTATTAGCTTCTTCCTCAAAGCCTCTTTTTCTTGGCTTTTTGGTAGACATTTTAGATACATGACTCTTATTGAAATATATTTTTTTTAATATCTTGATCTTGATAAACCATTCCTTAGGTATTTACTTTTAGGAATTCTGGATTTCGACGATGTTCGATGATACTGCATATATTCCTTTGAATCTAAGTTCTTAAGAGTAGAAATCATTTTGAAAACAAGTCGAAAGGGTCCTTCTGTCATATAGGTGTAATAGCCTGAAGCGACACGGTGTACTAGTCTTCGGACTACCGCTAGGTGGGAACCGGCCCATACAGCTAACCCAAAGTGATCAATACTTTATAGAATTAAGATTTAATAAGGTGTACTTGCAACTATCGTCTAGTTCTTGATCCAAGGTACTGAACCCAGTCCCCTAGGTTCCAAAATACATCAGCGTATCTAAGTCCTACAATTGGATTTATAAATATTTTATATTTTATTGTTACCCAATGATTTTGTAGCACATATAGATTAATGTAATTGATACATCTTATACCGTATGCTACATTGTTCTAAGATTTTTAAGTCCATAAAATATAATTTTTTTATATTGCACTAATTCTTCTTAAATCCTTGGTTATTAAAGAAGAGATTTGTTTTGGGTACAAGCCTACAAAGGGTCTGTCTGTAACCACGACTACGGTCGAAGCAAAGCGGTACTTAAGTGTTCCCCGGTGAACCTCCGTTAGCTGGGACAGTACCTCTACAGCTAACCCAAGATTGATCAACGCTTTTGTTTGCAAAAACAAAATTATGAACTTTATTGATACAAACTTTGTAAAGATTACAAGAATTCTGGAAAAGTACAACTGTAGAAATCCAATCTAGAAGACGATTGCTTTATCCCTTGGACGATGTGAACTTTAAAGACGGTAGCCTCTGAATTTGAAGGCAAAAGCCTCGAAAGAATGCAGCAGCACTTGGGCAAGAACTCCTGAACTCTCTGATATTTCTGAACTTTTATGTCTGATCCCCTTTGAATGAAGACTTGAAACTCTATTTATAGAGTTCTGGAAATAACTAACTTTTAGTTATTCTGAATGGCGCAAGTTGGATTGCGCAGGCACTAGATTGCGTAGCCTCAGACTGCGCAGGCAGTTGTCTGATCATGGACCAACTGTCTTGGAAACATGGCATCTTTTGATTGAAATACGCATGATCATGCACAGACGGTTGCCACGTAATGAGCAATTGAGGGCATGAATATCACGTGTACTTTTGTCAGTTGTCTTGATGAAGTGCACTGACTTTAGATTGCGCTGACTTTGGATTGTGCTAGAATGGATGGCGCTGGCATGGATTACACTGCAGACAGATTGTGCTGTATGTACAGCTGTCCTCGAGCACTGTGTGGCACAATAAATGAACAGTCTCCTCGTTCTTTGTGCTGTCAGTAGTCAGAAGATTTGATTGTGTCAAGTAATGATGACATAGCCATGTCAGCTTGCGCACTTGAGAGTGTGTGCAGTCCAGTCTGTGCAATCTGGATGATGCACAATCTGATGTCTGTGCAGTTCATTTGAAAGCTATTTTTCTTGATTTTTATGACTTTGTTGATGGGTGCAACTTGCTTTTTAGGACCTACAAGACCCCCTTCAAAGTTTTCGAAAGTTGAATTTATTCAAAATTTTGAAATACTTTAAATTTTGAATTTTAAATCAAGTTGCGCATATATAGAGCTGTCTGCACAATCGGATGAATCAGCTCCTGCTTTTTCGGCGCAATCTGTGGCGGGCGTTTGTTCTTTGAAAAACTATAAATAGTTCCCCTGATCCTTCGAATTATTCTTTACTTGCTTTCATTGAGAGAGAGAGAGAAACCCCGAGCCTACTCCGACTTCAGTCTTTCTTCCCCGTCGATCTCATGGCCCCCAAGCGTTCCTCTGCCGCCGACAAGGGCAAGGTCCCCGCCGAGTCTTCGGCTCGGGTTGCGTCGTGTCCTTCCCGACACGAAGCTATGCACCCCGCTTTGAGAGGTAGAGAACTCAATAGAAAACCCTTTTTAGGGTCTTTCGACTTTACTGAATCTTAGAATCCATCTCTTTTTAGAGATGAGATCATACTGCGCCACCCTGTTTAGGGTTTTGGTTGCACGAACTCATTATTTTTCATTTTTATGAAGAATATCTTCTCGCACAATCGGTTGAATTGCGCTGGCAGAAGTCAGCGCAATCGGCTGTTTTGTGCGAGATTGTCAGCGCAATCTGATACTTGGGCAGTCTGATATCTGCGCAATCTGATGCTTGCACAGTCTGATATCTATGCAATCTGATGTTTGTGCCGTCTGATATCTGCACAATCTGATGTTTGTGCAGTCTGATATCTGCGCAATCTGATGCTTTGTGCAATCTGATGACAGAATTTCTGACTTGACTTGTACTAAAGTTTGTTCTTTTCTGTTTGATGCAGTTGATACCAGAGAGGATCCTAATTACGAAATCTTCATAGGAACTTTAGCTGAGCCAGATTTCAAGGAGGACTTATCTCATTTACTTTTTCCACAGTATGCCCTTCCATCATCTCATCAAGCTATCCTTATAGCTCAGGACAACGAGACTTTGCTAAGTCTGATAAATGGACAACCTTTGCAATCTGCTGATGTTGTCACTCATAAGAAGCCGATATTCCTCTTTGGCGATGCCATTGATAAAAGTTCTCAACCAAGACCTCGAGTTGAGTCGAGAACTTTTCCAAGGAAGGAGAAATTGGTCAAGTTACCAGACCTAGCTCGATGCCTCCCCTTAGCACGGTATGCTCATGCGAGCCATCCTAGGAGGATGGATTGGGACATCACTCCCCTCCAACATGCACGGACGGGAAAAATCTGCGTCAAGAAGGCTCCGAACAACAGGGACATGTTTTATAGCTCACCTGAGTGTCATGGCATTCTACTGAGAGGGTTGAAGCCAGGGTGCATCCCTCCTGAAAACTCATCTCTGTTGCTACCGGTAAGAACACCGAATTTTTCTAACGAATATGCCAAGGCAGAAGATAGATATCCGGATCAAGATATCCGGTTGACAGGTCTGGTAAACCCAGACATCAAGAGATGGAGCTGCATAGCTAACTGGATACTGGTCCAGTTTGAAGATAAACTCAGAGAAATTGATCTGTATAATACGGTACACGCTACTGTATACGGCTTATTTCCAAATCCTCATCTGTTTTTGGCTCTAGCAGAGAGGTACAACTACAGGACAAGGACATTTATGACGCCCTGTGGGGAGATGGGCTTAGCTCTACATGATATAAAGTATATCTCATATTTACTAATGGTTGAATTGCCTTACGAGGAGTACGTTCCGACCAACGACGAACTAGATAGACTTCGTCGAGAAAATTCAAAGATGGTGGAAGTCTTCGATGAGCTTCTGTGCCACTATAACATATGCTCTTTGTATTACCAAAGTGGCTCTGCTGGCACATGCTATTCATCTAAATGGTTGACTTATCTTTTTCTCAACCGCATTATTGAGAAAAAAACAAAAGATCATGATTCATGTAACCCTGATTTCTTCCATCCCCTCAGCAATAGTGAAGTGATAAAGCTGATGGAGGAGAATAACAGAATGGATATCGTTGTTGAGGATGAACACCAATATCCACCTCTTAAGGCTGGAGAATTTATGGAGAGCTTTATAAGAATGGGCTGCAGGTCCATGTCTAAACACGCCCAACTGGCAGGATTTCTGACGTACTGGCTACGTCGCTTCGTCGTGCCTGGAGCAAGTGCTGTAGACCGCTTCCATCGCGGTGTTCTTTTTTATGTTGTCCGATTAGTGTTTGGCTACCAGATGGACTTATTATCAGCGATAACCTGTAGGATAAATGTAGTTCTTCGTCTGTACATTGATTCTATGCTCAAGTGCAAGGGTGATAAGGGGAACTTCCCTAGGTTGGAGTTACCTTATACCCACTTATTTGGATGGTTGCTCTTGCATCATCCATCATTGATGAACCCTGCTATGGGAGCAGTTGGTGGCAGTTTTCTGCACAGATTCTCATAGAGCCGGTGGATATACACTAGTCTGAGGGACTGCAGGCAAACTCTGAACCTCGGAAAAGGATGGAAATTTCTTTGCTCTCTTCCTCCAACTAGTTATGAGCATATGGCAACAAATCTAATTGACCTTGGGAGGCAACCAATAGGTCGAGTATCTTTTGAATGGCTGAAGACAATTAGACCATCTCATTTAGTATACAGATTTGAAGAAGAATGCTATTTAGAACCTTATTTGCCAAGCCGCTTCGCTTGTCAGTTTGGATATGACCAATTCCACGTGGGCAACACAATCACTTGCCTACAAGGAAAATGATACCTGATTGATGGTGCGAGAGCGTGGGCATATTATAATGCTCGAGATACTAGGGCTGTGTTTTCGATGCCGAACAAAACTGATGCTGGTCCTAGAATACTGTACACTTATTCACAGTTTTACACAGATGTAAGCACATTTGCTAAAAACTACAGCCTCGTTGATAGTTTTACAACAGCAAATCGTCTAAAGAAAGGAGTGACTGACACATTAGCTCCCAATAACGACGAAAAACATGAGCCAGTGGACGATCCATTGGAAGCTTCCCGAGAAGCCAATTTCCCTGAGGAAGTTAACCAACCTTTAAGAATTTCTCTAAAGGTTGTGAAGTCTCTGGTCAAGGAGAAGAAGAAAAGGAGAGAAGTGCCTTCTTCCCCAGCTTTGAAGAAGAAATTGATCTTGGAACATTCTTCAGAGAAAGTCACCACGAGATCACAATCTAGATAATTGGCCGAGTCCACTCGAGATGAGGCAGCTACACCGACCTCCATTCAGAAGCAGGTCGAGGTAGTAAACGTAGAGAGTCCTGAGAGGCCTCTATATAGAAAGAAGAAGCTAGCTCACAAAAGAAAGAAGAGAACAGTTTCTCCTTCAAGGCAAATTTTGTCTTCGGTAGTGATGAACGCTGTGGCTGGAATCACCATGCCATCTCCGACCCCTGTTTCTGAGTCTGGGCATAAAACTCTTAGTCCAGAACAGAGGGAGGAGATCGAACAGAGAGAAGAGTTGACCAAAGAAATGAGGCCGTAGAGCCCATAGAAGATGTTGATCAAAGAGATGAGGCTGTAGAGCCTAGAGAAGAAGAAGTTGTACGATCTCCTCTGTTAGCAATGGAAATAACTCAGCTTTCTGCCACAACGGGAGCAGTTCGAGAAGAGAAAGATTGTCTCATGATCGAAGCATTGAATGACTGTGACTTCGGCTCACAGGATTATGTTGATCAAACCGCTGCAACTGCCAGTGGGGAGGTACCGAAAGAAGATAAAAATGAGGAGAGTTCATCATCTGAGGACATTGAAGATACGCAAGATCCTGAAGGGGATGATGAAGAGCATGCATCTCCTAAAGCTGCTGATGACACCATAGATCCTAAAAAGGATGTTGAGGTACAGGCATCTCCAGAAAAGATAGCAGATGAAGAAGCAGCCCTGGAGGAAACTCCTGCTGTTGATCTCCAAGGTATAGAATAAAATTAGCAATTTTCTTTTAATAGATTGACAGCTAACATCTTTATTCTTATCTCTACAGAACTTGGATCTTCTCCAGCTCCTCCAGTATGCATGGACATAGTACTTGCGACGACAATTACTAGTAGCAGTCGCCATTTATCCTGTGGCTCTGAAGAAGGAAGCAGTCAGGCAATAGCGTCTGAAGCTACTTCTGCTCAGCTAGAATCTATCCCAACAGATGATAGGCCAGTCGCCGGATCGAACTATGGTAAGATTGTTTTCACTTTTGATTCTCTTTGATAGTAGCAAATGACAGGCAAAATAACAATATTTAATTTTGCAGAAGAACAACCAGAAGGAGCGACCAGCTCCACTCTAGTTCCTTTATTCAAAGAGCCTTTTGTCCAAGTACAAGAAACTAAACGTCCTGCTGCCTCGTCATCAACAGGATAGCTGCGACTCCCGGTGCTCTGGCGACCAATCAATTCGTCATCCAATCATTTACCAAATTCTTCTACGATTTATTGGGGCCATTGATCAATAGGGTTGTTTTCCATAAATAAATTCACTTTATTTATTGTGTATCTGGGAAAATTACAACTGTAGGAATTCGATCTAGAAGACGATCGCTTTATCCCTTGGAAGATGTAAAAAAAAAAAGCTCTCAAAATTTCAACAGCAATATAGATATCTCTGTATCTGTACAATGAATGAGAAAAGAACTCTATTTATAGAGTCAAAAATAACTGAAAAAGATAACTGTCTTCACAGCCTCTGCATAGTTGAAAATCATGCAGGATTTAACATACGCAAGGTTGTGAGCAGTTACTGGATGTGGCCTGTAACTGTTGGACACATGGCAATCATATATGAGTCGTGTGCAAGTTACAGGACATGCAGGCGAGAGATCAGGGGCATGGCTGCCACGTACTCCAATTTGATGAAATCTATACAGGCTCGTTGAGGACGAAATCCACGCAGACTTGGGTCAGAAAGCTTCAAAATCCACGCAAACTTGGGGGCAGGAAGCTTCAGAATCCACGCAGACTTGGGTCTAAAAGCTTCAAAATCCACGCAAACTTGATGAAGGAACATAGAAGTTCAATATACACGCAGACTTGAGCAGGACTGCCAGCTGTCTTGATTCGACGTGCCTCGACTGACACAAAATCTCTGACAGTGATTACTTTGTCAGTCGCATTAAATGACAAGAAACTCTTTTGGTATGCCAACTTGATGAAGGTTGAGTCTTGTTGAAGAAGATTTCGAAAGTCATGCAATAGTCGGCTATAATCTCTCGAGTTCCGTGCATACGTGGCATACGAGAAGACATTCTTCGACTGTCGTGCTGTCAGTCATGATAATACTTCTGACAAATGATGAGCTGTCTCTAGCGTGATTTTTAAACATTTGTCTTGATCAACTCAGCGTGACTTTGAGACTCAGTTCTGATCAACTCAGCGTGACTTTCATTTTAAGGCCTACAAAACCCCCTTCAAAGTTTTCGAAAAATGATAAATTATTTCGAAATACTTTGAAATCAAGATGATAAAATGAATTTAGTCACGCTGAGATGACTTTAAGGAGATATTTACTCCTTAATGCTTTGAAAACATGCAAATGAATTTATTAAATGTCATGATGACTCTTCATTTTTCTAGACTGATTGCATCCAATTTATGGTGGAATATGAACCGCCGACGTGCTTCTTTATATAAACAGGAAGAAGATTCAACTTTAATCTTCATCTCACGTCAACATGACACCGAAGGAGAAAGCTGAGGAAGAAGCACGAAAGTTGGGTTTTTGTGCCCATGGCGACCCTACTCTCGGGGGTAAGGAATCGGAGCCTTTAGTTTTCGAGTTCAAAGATGACCCTACACAATTAGCCAAGAACTTCCTGAGCCATTTTGGTCTGGATGGCTCATCTTCTTCCAATGGGCGCAGCCTCGCAGAGCAGCGGGAAGGGGGTCAACAGCGTAGAGGATTTGGGCGCCAAGCTCAGTCGCTCTGTAAAATAGGGCATGTCTTTTTCATGTTTCTGTTTTTAAAAAATATTATACCCTTTTATCTTTGCATTGAATGCTCAAAAATTTCTGTGGTACAAATTTACGCTGAAAGCTAGCTTTACTCCGAATAGTGTGCATTAACGAAGAGCATTAGGCAGCACTCTTTGAATATTTCCAATGCTGCGCTGTCTTCCAAAGCACACGTGACACTCATTCCGTGGTTATGAGCGCTTTTTACTCGGATCTTTCCCAAAAATAGGCTTGCACTTTGACCTTTAAATAGATAACTGAGTTCTACCCATACTCATTCCTTCATTCTTCTTCTTCTTCTGAGAATGACCTTTTTGCGAGATTTCATTCTCAATAGGAAAGCAATGCTTTCTAATCTTAATCTCGATGGTGAGTTCAGTATAATAGCCCACTTTTTACTGTTGAAGATAAGCTTTTTTTTTGTTTCTGACCGAACAGAGTGTGCTTGACTGGTCAGTGCGTGCCAAATGACATTTCTGTTGATTAATCTCTTTTTCTTTGCTGTTTTCTGCAGAAGCTTGGCTGAATTTTTTTTAGAACTGGCATTGGCGATTTGGATGCTGTGGGGAGCGTTCTTCTGACACCAACATCAGGGAGCTCATGCACTTTTGACGCGTAAATCAGACAACTCAGAACTCTTCGTGGGATAGAAGGGTCTTCCTCCGATGGTAGGAAGAGCCTTTATACACGGAGAGTTGGATGGTGGAGTTAACTCTACCCCGAGAAATCGGATAGTAGAGTTCCTTTCATGGCAGAACTAGGAATTGTATCCCAATGTTGGATACATTCCTATCTCCTTTGAAAGGCCGCTCCTAATCCACCAATTGTATTGGCAGCAACACGCCTTCGGGCTGCCATACTCTGTGGTTCTCCTCTCGTCTGAGAGATAAGACCAGAGTTTGATTCCTGCTGCTCTGGTCGCCACTGGAGCTCAGACAGTCAGGAATTGCCACAAACAACGAACCCGTCAAAGAAGATCCAAAGAAGAAAATAAATCTTCATTAGGTTATCGTTGTGTATATGGAATAAAAATCCAAAATGTAATAGATTTCCATTATGATTTGTAAGAAAGTCTAAGAAAATGTAATAGACTTTTTATGATGATATGAGAGTGGAAATGATAATTCTCCTATGCTCAATAATTTGTATTTATTTGGATGAATTGTGGACATGATAGATAATAAAACCTTCTTTTCTGATTTAGAATACATAATATTATCAAAGGTAATATGGACGTGATAATATGTAGGAACTCAAAAGAAAATAGATTGATTTCTATGCAGAGGTCAAAGATGGAAAATGACAAATGAGTAGGTAGATTCAGCATTTATTCAGAGGTTATGAAAACGTAATAAATAACGAATTTCCACTTTTTAATAAATTGATAGAAGATAATGAACGGACAAAACGTCAGGTGACAATGAACAAGTGAACCGTCGAATGAATGTAATAAATAAATGGATGAACCGTCAGGTATTAATGAACGGACGAACCGTCGGATGAATGTGTCGCTTCATTATTTGAAGAACTTCTGTCTATAAATATAGCAGAAATCTAACAAGAACGAACACTTCTACTCTTCAACATAAAAATGTCGTCTGAAGGAGCATCAAAGAAGGCTGAAATCGTCTCGAAGGTTCAGAAGGGCATGGAAGAATACCCTGCCGACCCAGTTCGGCCAAAGGAGGTAGAAATAGGCGAAGGTTCGTCTGCACCCAAGCCACCACGAGACATTCTGGACTTTTTGCTTGATCCAGGAAGTACTGAAGAAGAGGAAGCCATGAGGATGGCAGCCTGCAAGTTTCTCGTGGGCTCCAGCAAAGAAGTTCTCAGCTCTTTTGCTGATCGTGTTTTCGAGAAGGACGGCAGCGGTCCGCGGCCAAATGTAGAGAAGGATGAAAGTGATCTTCCTTAATATCATGTACTATCATTCATGATTAAAATAAAATAAAATTTTATTTATAAACATGAACTTGTCTGATAATTTACAAGTATTTATATTTATACATAATACTTTTTAAGGAATTTGCCACTGATAGGCATCATAACTTTCCGACCATCAAGTTCTGAGAGTTGATAAGCTCCATTTGAGAAAACTCTGCTCACAATATAGGGGCCTTCCCACTTTGCGTCGAATTTGCCTTTGCTCATATGAGGCATAGTCATAGGACGTCTGACTGTTAAAACAAGTTCCCATTTTTGATATGCTCGAACTCTGGCTTTCTTGTTAAAAGCTCTTGAAATTCTAGCTTGATAGAATTCAATATTCTGTTGAGCAGATAATCGCTTTTCATCCAGAGCTTCTAACTCCTGAAGTCGAAGACGATCATTATTCTCGACAGTAAGTTCATTAGCGATTGCTATCCTTAAAGAAGGAATTTGAATCTCTAATGGAAGAACAGCTTCGCATCCGTACACCAGAGAGAAAGGTGTACATTTAGTAGCATTACGAACTGTAGTACGGTAAGCCCATAAACACTCGCCAAGTTTTTCACTCCAATTACGTTTGTTAGTAGAAACAAACTTCTTTAAGAGCTTGATGATGGTCTTGTTGAAAGCTTCTGCTAATCCGTTAGCTGCCAGATTATATGCAGTAGAAGCCACAATGTTGATCCGATGATCATCACAGAATCGAGTAAATTTCTGGCTGACGAACTGTGGACCATTATCATGAATAATGCGTCGGGGAACACCAAATCTGTAAATGACATGATGCTTGATAAAGTTGATGACATTGGATGTCTTGACTTCAGATAACGGAATAGCTTCAGCCCATTTAGAGAAATAATCGATTATTGCGAGAATAAATCGATGACCTTTTGAGGATGGCGGATTGATTGGACCAATAATGTCCATGCCCCAAGCTTCGAAGGGCCATGATGCTGCTGTCGGATGCAGAAATTCTGAGGGTTGATGAATAAAATCTGCATGGATTTGACAAGCTTTACACTTTCTCGCATATTCGATGGCATCTGATACCATAGTGGGCCAGTAATAACCCATACGTCGAATACGGTCTTGAAGTTTTGGTCCAGGCTGATGTGCTCCACAAATTCCATCATGTGCTTCACGAATGATTCGTTGAACCTCATCACCGGCAACACATCGAAGAAGTAAACCATCATAAGCTCGACGATATAAGGTTTTTGTAGTATGATTGTAATAGAATCTGAGTGATCGTCGTCTGATAGATGCCGCTTCACTCGGATCATCTAGAAGAATATCATACAATACGAAATCTAAGAAAGGAAGTCTCCAATCTTTATTCGTATTCTGAGTCTCAGCTGAATTACTGAAGATGAATTCCATGCTAGAATCAGATGAAGATGATAATGATTTATGACTAAATCTAAATCCTCTTGTTGTGTTGACATCATGAGATGTTGATTCTTCAATGTCAACTGGAAGTCCCAGAGTTAGATTATTTTCAAGATGAAATAATTCTCGATTGCAAACAACAATCATTTGTTGACGTCTAAATGGAATAGCCAACACCGCCGCAAGATTGACAAGAGCATCAGCTTCTGTGTTACATGCTCGCCTAACATGCTCAATGAAGAACCCTTCAAATGAAGAAGCCATAGATATAGCCAATCTATGATAAGGAACCAGATCTTGATGGCGAACCTCATAAGTACCCCTTATCTGATTGACAATGAGTTTAGAATCTCCATACGCTTCCAAATGTTGAATATTCAGATATTTAGCGAGTTGACGACCAATAAGTAGTGCATTGTACTCAGCTACATTGTTTGAACATGGTTGATCGAGAGAATACACCCTTTGGATAGCAAGACCTTCTGGCGACACAAGAACGATTCCAACTCCAGCGACAATGTCACCATTAGGACCTATTCTCGAAGCTCCATCAAAGAATAGACGCCAAGTAGGATCTTCTTCAACAATTTGGTTTGAATCTAGGACTTCATCTGGGATTTCATCATAGAGTTTTGAATTTTCTAGAATTGAATGAGCAGCTAGAAAATCAGCTAAATCTTGTCCTTTGACTGATTTTTGAGGAATATAGTGCATATCATACTGAGCAAGTAAGATTCCCCAGTTAGCCAATCGAGAATTCAAAACACTGGGTTTCTTCATCATGATCCGTATAGGATTGATCCGGGAAATGACATGAATAGTCTAACCCATGATATAATGTCGTGTCTTTTGGACAGCGAACATCAAGGCTAGATATTCCTTTTCGATCGGTGAATATCGAGGTTCAGCTCCGGTCATAGTACGACTGAGATAGTAAATGGCTTGTTCATGACCATTTTTATTCTTTTGAGCGAGCAATGCACCCAGTGAATGACTCATTGCTCGGGTATACAGAAGGAACGGTATTCCTGAGACAGGAGGTACCAATACTGGAGGGCTCATCAGATATTGTTTTATATCATCGAATGCTTTCTGACATTCATCATTCCAGACAAAAGAAACACCTTTCTTCATAAGTTTATTGAATGGTCTGCAGCGTCCTGAAAGATTAGAGATGAATCTCCTGATGTAAGCGATCCTTCCTTGAAATCCTCGTAGCTCTTTTAAGGTGCATGGAGGACGCATCTCTTGGATGGCTTTGATCTTCTCGGGATCCACGTGTATACCTTTAGCGGTAATGACGAAGCCGAGAAATTTGCCACTAGAGACGCCTAAGAAGGACTTAGTAGGGTTCATCTTTAATTGATGCTTACGTATTAGATCAAAAATAGTCTTCAAATCTTGGATGTGATCCTCTTTTTGTCGACTTTTGACTGCAATATCATCAACGTAGCATTCGACTGTTTTCCGCAAATGTTTACGGAATATAGTGCTCATAGCTTGTTGATAAGTTGCTCCTGCATTCTTGAGACCGAATGGCATCACTGTATAACAGTATGTACCGATCGACGTTCTGAAAGAAGTGTGCTTCTCGTCATCTGAAAATATTTTAATCTGATTGTACCCAGAATACCCGTCCATGAATGACATCCTTTCAAACCCACAAGTATTATCGATCATAACATCAGTGATTGGTAGAGGGAATTCGTCTTTAGGACATGCCGCATTGAGATCGCGGAAGTCTATGCATACTCTGATCTTGCCAGTCTTTTTAAGGACAGGAACTATATTAGCCACCCAATCAGGATGTTGTTCCTCTCTAATAAACCCAGAGGCCATGAGTTTATTAACTTCAGCTTCAATTGCATCCATAATGTCTGGACGAAATCGTCATTGTTGTTGCTTGACCGGTTTAGCATTCGGCATGATATTGAGTTTTTGAGTTGCAATTTGTGGATCAAGTCCTGGCATATCCTCATAACTCCAAGCGAAGACATCGATGTATTCACGAATAAGTTTGATCATGTCTTGCTTATCAGTTTCTGAAAGACTTTCACTAATGAATATTGGTTTGGGGGATCCCTCTTCACCAACATCTATTTGAACAAGTTTGTCTTCAGTCGGAGGTTCTTTTTGTTCAAACCGGAACTCCCATTGATTATCTAACCTTTGGGCCCATTGTTCTGATTCAGGTGAGATTTCAAACCCATCTTCGTCTTCATCACTTTCTTCTGAATAATCAATGGAGACCATGTTGGAAGACAAGATATTACGGTGGAGGTCACCGATACTTGTATCAGAATCCCAAGAGGTAGTACTAGAAGAATCAGATCTCTTATCTTCGTCAGATTCGGGATCTTCATGGACAATGTTAATAAAAGGAGTAGGAGCAATATAACCCAATCCGCATTTCGTCCTTCCATATTTCAGAGGAGGGATCCGAACAGGCATTCTTCTTCCTCTACCATTACTGAGGCCAGTTCTGAAGTCATAACCCATATTTTTAATGATGTCTTTAGATTGCTGACTATAACGACGTAGTTGTAATCTTCCAGTATCATCATTTTTGTCATCATCTTCAGGGTTAGAAGGATTTTGGGGCCCTTTGTAAAAGAATATTAGAATGTCTCCTGGCTTTCTGCTGGGGACTAGAAAGTATGAAGTTTGTACTGATTCTAGGGATACATCTGTATGGAAAGTCTGTACAACTCCTATGGTTATTGTTCTCAAGTCATCTAACAAATGTAAATAACTATGAACATGATTACACACATCAACATACTGCAAAGATGGAGACTTTTCATTAACTTTAAAAGTAGCAGTATTTACATTGGAAGAAGGCTGAGCCTTAGAGATCTTAGCCAAATCAATGACTAAAGGAGGAGAAGAAGAATTAGAAGGAGTTTTGTTTCGATTAAGATCGATAACAAACGGCTCAGAAGAGGTGAGCTCCCTAGAAGCTTGAGATGGAAGAGCAGTCCGCCCTCCAACAGGGATTACCAGAGTATCCTGTTTCATATGTGTAGATACAGGAACTGTAGTACGACTACTGACAGGAATGATCAGTGTATCTTGAGTAGACATCTGAAGTAATGGAGAGATCCGTCCGCTCACTGGAATGATGAAAGAACCTTCTCCAGAGAGTTTAGGAGATTGTTGCTGAGTAGTTCGACCTTTAACAGGGATTATTAAAGTCTCACTTTGTGAATCCTCTTTCTCCATAGCTTGTATCACCCTTGTATACTCTTCTTTGTACATCCGGAAATCATTGAAATAAGCTTCAACCCCATGAAAGGGATTTATATCAGCAACTTCTTTTTGTACCCTTCTATTGCTGTCGATGTATTTAAAACACTGATAAAGAGTAGAAGGTACCACATTATTTTCATTAAGAAAGGGTCTCCCCAGAAGAAGATTATAAGATCCCACGATCTCGATCACATAGAAAGTGACTTTGGATCTGAAATCGCCAATCTGAAGTTTCAGATGAATCTTTCCCAAAGGCTCACTTCGGCTCTGATTGAATCCCGGGATAGTAGTAACCGTCTTGGAAAGCTTGTGAAGAGGAATTTTTAATTCATCCAACAGACTCTTCGGCATTATACTTATAGCAGACCCTAGATCAATGAGGATACGATCTATCTTCATTGTATCGATATAACCGGTGTAATAGAGAGGCCGATCATGTCGATTATCCTCCAGTAGCATGTCATCTTGTGTAAAGGTGATATTTGGAATAATCTCCAATACACTGTTGCAATGTAAGCAAGTGGCAGGTTCTTCACCTGGCTTCTTTAATTGTGCAAGACAAGAGTCTGTCTGAAGAAGTGCCTCACTTAACGTCTTCCGAATCTCTTTGGAAAGACGTAGAAGTTCAAAAAGTGACATTCTAGCTGGAGTATTAGCAAGTTGAGCTAGAATGTCGAAGTTATAAGGTTTCTGGAGCCCAAGAGGAGGGGACTTCTTGATTGGTTTATCAAACTGAGCCTGTTGTTTGCCTTTCTCAAGAACTGTGGGCTTGGAAGGAGCAGGTTCAACTGGTACAGTGGAAGGAATAGGTGCAGCGGGTGATTCTTCTTCAAGAGGAATATTAGGAACATCTTTGTCAGCAGGAGAGATATCAGGAATATCCTCAGGATTCTTGGAATAATCTTTTAGATAAGGTTTCCCTGTTCGAGTAGCACCAGCAAGTGCTTCTTCTTTATCTTTTGATTCTGCATCAGAAGTAGATCCGAGAGAAGTCATATGACATGACTTAATCTTTCCAGCCTTCTTGGACTTTCGAGATGTAGTCTTTTGAAGAGAAGGAGTTTCAAAGTCTGCCACTAGATCAGGATGAATCCACATGATTTCTCCTGTCTCCATAGTAATTGGTACTAATCCTTCAGACTGTAGAGGAGGAATATTCACAATCTCAAGAGTTGCCTTGGAAATAGGAACGATCCCGCTTTCAAGGAGTTGAGGGGGAAAATCTCCGAATTGCATAGAGACGACATTGGAGGTGACGGTCTTCTCTTTCGGAGTAAGAGAGATAGCTCCAGATTTAATTATTTCCTGGATCTTTCCTTTCAGTACATAACATGTACGAATTATGTGACCCAACATTCTGTGGTATGGACAGTATTTAGGATGATCCGTCTTACCAGCTTCATCAGGTTTCTTGATTTCAGGTAATTGTATTTTATTACCTTTCAACAGACAATCAAAGATACCAAGGACATCATCGTCATCAAAGAATATTCTTCTTTGGGGCGAGGTGTTATTGGTTGTTGAGTTGTAGAGGCAGGAGGAGTTTGAACGGTCAATGCATCTTTACTCTGAAGATTAACTTCAAGAGTTTCTTTTCCCTTGCTTTTATTGAATTTAGCAGTATTTTGACCTGTTTCTTTAGGATTCATCTGCACTCCTAAACCTTTGAAGGTTTCAGCACTGATTTCTGCGGCTTTGGCACTGACTATGAAGGAAGGCCAATCTTGAAATTGAGTTCCTGTCCACATGCTGATGATTGGCAACAAATTTGATTTGCATGTGTCGATGGTGACAGCATCAGGAGTTCCAAGAGGCATCTTCAGAGCTTCTCTTCAAAACCGTTCAATGAATTTCTCTGTAGTTTTATTATTTTTCTGCTTAATTCTTATAAGAGCAGACATAGTCATGTCATTGAGCCCTTCATAGAACCGTTCAAGAAACATTTGTTTGAAACCGGCAAATGAAGTAATACACCCATCTGGGAGACTTCTATACCATTCATAAGCCGTTCCTTTGAGACATCCGACAAACACCCGAGTAAGGAGGGCGTCACTTGGTTGCAGCTGGTCAGTCATCACTTCAAAGTGATTAATAAATTGACTTGGAGAAGTGGTTCCGTCGTAGAATGAGATAGTAGGAGGCTTGTATTTAGGAGGATACGATACTTGCTTCCATTCTATCGGATAAGGTTGTTTGATGCCTAACCTTTGTAAACTATCTTTCTGTTTGAATGCCTCAAATTGAGTTCGGAGATTCCTCAATTCTTCAGTAACAACTCCGGAGGATTGTGGAGTTGTAGCTTGTAGAGAATAGTTGGGGGGAGGAACAGCATTATAAGTACTACCCCCAGCTCCAGAGTGACTAGGAACTGGTTGAACTTGTCCAGGAGTATTGGACTGGACTGCTGGAGGAACATGTACTGGACTTACACCAGTGTCAATTGGTGTAGCTTCTGGTACAGTCTGTCGATTTTGCAGTTGGGCTGCCATGAGTTCATACATCGACTTCATATTGTAGGAACGATATAGTAAAGCGTAATACTCTAGAGTTGGCAGCGGAATAATGCTAAATAAAAAATGTTAGCAACACAATCACAGTATATAATCACAATTAAAATAATGTAAAGGCAGAGTTTAGAAAGCAAACGCAAAGACAGCGATGTATACTGGTATCCCTCTGTTGAGGACTAATCCAGTCGGTAGAACTCTTGCTACCAGTTGAATCCACTATAGAAAAAATTACAAGTTTTCTTACGAAGTCCTTGCAACTTCTACAACGCGAGCTTTGATACGAAGAACTCATCCAACTTCAAATGTGAAGAGGTATTCTTCAATCAAGCCTTCTGATTACAATCTCTCAGAAACTTCTAGACCGTACCGCACTGGCAAATCGACTAGAGGATTGTAACTGGCTTGGGATCTGAAAATGAAAGCTCTAGAAAACTCTTTGGAAGGCAGAAAGCTTTTTAGATAGAGAGAAGATTGAAAGTGAATGAGTGAATTGAAATGATCGAAATCTATCTCTATTTATAGGAATTCCAAAGGGAGAACTCTGTCAGAATTCGGGCAGAATTCGGGCAGAACTCGATGAGCAAATCTCGGTCAAATCCGCAACTGCAGGAGGACCAAGTTCCAGAGAATTTCAAAAATCAAACGGCCACCAACCGAACTCTGGCCGAACTCTGGCCGAACTCTGGCCGAGTTCTGTCAGGGTTAGGTTAGGGTTTTTAAAACAGATTTTTGGTGATTTTTGAAAACCTTTTTGAAAACCTTATTGTAAACATTTTGATAGGTCATTTTTTAAAAACATTTTGAACTATTTGGGAGTAGCCTATTTGCCAGTATGACTCGGTGTACAATGTATTCCTAGACTCAAATAAAGTGAAAAATTATATTGCATAGGAAGTACAGACTCAAGAAGGCAAACAGATCTTCAGTCTTGAACGGAGTGAATATCCAATCTTGCTTATGTCCAAGGAGCTGAGATGTCCCAACAAGCTTCGTATATCCAGACAGAGTTTTGATCAATTATTAAAATCAGGTTGACTATGACCAATGGGCCAACAATCTCTCCCATTTTGATAATTGACAAACAATGAATGATATAACATTAAGCTAGTTCAAGCTTGTTCAAAAATATCAAAAAGTAGAAATTGTTCATAACCTGTATTTAACTCAAAAAAAATGTTAGATCATTTTTAATTTTCTTCCCCTTTGTCACTTAGCAAAATAATTGCACAGGAGAAGGCTCCCCCGCATTTAATGCAGAAGGCTCCCCCGCAATCAATGCATAAGTAACAAATTGCGAGAAAATAAAAGAAATATAATATAAGAATTAGAGATATAGCATCACAGGAATGTAAAATATCTACAAATTATCATCACAGGCATGTATTGCTTCAAAACATAAAAGAAATCTCAGGCATGCTATTTCACAGGCAGTTTAAAAATGGAGAAGCAGAATAAAGAGATAGTGCTTAAACAAAATGCTGAAATAAACTGAGATGTCATAAATGAAACATCAAAAACATGTCCATGAAGGTAAAAAATATTGATAGCAAACTACAAAGTACTGATAAAAAGTAAATGATAAAAACTTGGAATGTCGGAGCATTTCCAAGTATACAATAGAATATCACTAATAATCAAATCAGATCTCATCATCACTATCCTCATCAATATCATCAGCAGCGTGGCCAGCATGACCGGAAGTACCAGCACCAGAAGTACCAGCGCCAGTAGGATGAGTAGGGACGCCAGCATAGAACTCACCAACGTAATCTCGAGGTGCACGATACCAGTCATAGGCGTTACCTGGCTGGAAGTAGGCATGAACAGCCTCATCCTCACAGCGGTAACCCAAAAAAGCTGGATCACGAGGGATGGAAGCAGCAGAGTGACCAGTCTGAGCAAAACGCAGATCGGCCAAGGAGTTTGCCATCGCCTGGTAACGGGTGACATCGCGGAACTCTCGCTCGCGAGCCATGTCCGTCATCGAGACGTGCAAAGCTGATAAATGTTGATGTATGCCCTCAAAAGTCATGGCATATGGCTGATGTGGTGAAGATGGTGCAGTAGGAGGAGCAGGAGATGGAGCTGAAGCAGTCCGGCTGCGACGAGAAAGCTGGAGTAACTTGGGCTCAGAGTCCTGAGTACAAGTCGATAGATTGATCTCGAATCACTGAAAGATACGAGAGAGAATCATCGCGTAAGAGAGATTTCGATCTCTAGCACGACAACGTCCCATCATCTGAATGATTGTCTTAGAGGCAGAAAAAGGAATCCCCTTAAGAATATGGTACATGGCGGACAACTCAAGCGAAGTCACATCATCCTTGGATGTAGATTTTGGAAGAAGAGTAGAGTAGATGATGCGATGCAATTCGTAGTTGAACAAGTTCAGGTTGTTAGCCTTGAACTTTCCAGAACGTACTCTGTCAGGTGCACAAAGTTCCGTTTTAAAACTCGTGAGTGTAGTGCCTTCGGGGAAATCGAATTCCGTGATATCAACTAGTGGTTCACCTTCATTGGGAATACCAAGAATCTCTGCTAGAAGGACATCATTGAAGTCAATGTCTATGCCTCCGACACGTGTGCTCACGTCAAAAGTGTTAACTACGAGATTGCAATAGAACAATCTAATGGCATTAGTAGCAATTGGGAAGCACAGTTTAACAAGTAAGTGTAACCCTAATGCCTCAAATAAGTGACGATGATCAGGGAATACCGTCCATTTAACCGGAGCGCCGCTACATATGGAACGGGTGGAAAAGTCATCGTACCATAATAAAGCTTGATCGAGGGTTTGAAAGAAGAACCCATCGAAAGCGCCGTCGCTCTTTTGGACCGGCAAAAATAAGGAATCCGTGTGAGGATTCGAAGAGGACCCTTCCTCACTAGGAGTGGTCTTCTTCCTCTTTGACGGATTAAATCTAGGTGCCATTGAAATAAAAAGCACTAATATGAAAGGTGGAGAGAGAGGGAGTTATACCTCACGAAAATTGGATATGTTGTAGAGAAGAACGATCTCCGCACGATTCCAAATTTTGGAAGGATTTCACCAAGTAGATAGGAAGCAATGGGTTGGTGAATACCTAAGGTTTGGAGGAGTTTCGGGCGGCTGGAGCTGCTGTTTGAAAGTTTGGAAGCAATGAAAGAGAAGAAGCTCTCGGGTTCTGTATATATACATATACACCCTCAACCGAACTCGGGCCGAATTCGGTCAGAGCTCTGGCCGAATTCGCCTAGGGTTCTTTCAAAGTTGATTTGTGCTACTTCTTTTTCATTGACTCGTTGCAAATATTTAATTCAAAGATTAGTTATTTTAGTCTTCAAATAACATAATTAATAATATTTTATGAATTAAATGTCGTTACACAACGACTGTCTCAGATTAGCTGTAGGAGTACTGTCCCAGCTGGCGGAGGTTCACCGGGGAACTCTTAAGTACCGCTTCGCTTCAACCGTAGTTGTGGTGACAGACAGACTCTTTATTAGCTTGTCTCTAACACAGTTTTTGCATAATGATATATAATCATAAAATAAAATCAATTAATATTATTGACGTCCAAAATTCCTAATTCTCGACGTAAATAATTGAAACGATCTTCCGCTAGAGGTTTAGTGAAGATGTCAGCTAATTGATTTTCAGTATCTATGTACACAAGGTTTATATCTCCATTTTGATGATGATCTCTAAGAAAATGATGTCTAATCTCGATATGTTTAGTACGAGAATGACATACAGGATTCTTAGTCAAATTAATGGTGCTCGTGTTATCACAGAAAATGGGAATATTTGTGAAAAATAAATCAAAGTCTTCTAGGATTTGTTTCATCCACAAAATCTGAGCGCAACAACGTCCTGCGGCGATATACTCAGCCTCTGTTGTTGATAAGGCTACAGAATTTTGCTTTTTACTAAACCAAGAGACTAGAGCCTTGTCTAAGAAATGACATGTACCGCTAGTACTTTTTCTATCAACCTTGCATCCCGCAAAATCTGCATCCGAATAACCAATAAGGTCAAAGGATTTAGTTTTGGGATACCACAAGCCGACAGAAGAAGTGCCCTTAAGGTATCAGAAGATACGCTTAACTGCGGTTAGATGTGATTCCTTTGGGTTAGCTTGAAAACGTGTACACAGGCAAACACTAAACATTATATCTGGACGACTAGCAGTTAAGTAAAGTAAACTACCAATCATACCTAGATACTTACGTGTGTCGACTGGCTTGCCTTGTTCGTCAGAATCAAGTTTTGTTGAAGTTGCCATCGGAGTGCCAATAGGTTTGACATTGTCCAGATCGAACTTCTTTAGCAAATCTTTTGTGTACTTGGCTTGATTAATGAATGTCCCATTGTCGGTTTGTTTGATTTGCAATCCGAGAAAGAACTTCAGCTCTCCCATCATGCTCATCTCAAACTTATTCTGCATACACTTAGAAAATTCTTGACAAAGAGATTCATCAGTGGATCCAAATATGATATCATCAACATAGATTTGAATTAAAAGCAGCTTGCCATTAAAAGATTTAATAAAAAGTGTAGTGTCAACCTTTCCTTTTGAAAAACTGTTGTCAAGTAGAAAAGAGCTTAGACGGTCATACCAAGCACGAGGGGCTTGTTTCAAACCATATAAGGCTTTCTTCAACTTGAAAACATGGTCAGGATTTTTGAAATCCGTAAAACCCGGAGGTTGTGCTACAAAAACTTCTTCTTTTATAAAGCCATTTAGAAAAGCACTTTTTACATCCATTTGAAAAAGTTTGAAATCATGAAAACATGCAAATGCACATAACATTCGAATGGATTCTAATCTCGTAACTGGGGCATAAGTCTCATCGTAGTCGATACCCTCTTCTTGATTGTATCCTTGAGCTACGAGTCGAGCCTTGTTACGAGTTACTAAACCATCCTCATTTAGTTTGTTTCGGAATACCCAACGGGTGCCAATGACCGGATGATCAATAGACTTGGGAACAAGTTCCCAAACTTGATTCCGTTCGAATTGGTTCAATTCCTCTTGCATGGCATCTATCCAGAAACTATCACTACATGCTTCATCAATAGATTTAGGTTCTAGTTGTGAAATAAAAGCAACACTAGAAACAATATCTCTACTGGATGATCGAGTACTTACTCCTTTGGTAATGTCACCAATTACCAAATCTTTTGGATGATCAGCTGTGAATTTTAACCTTTTCGGTAGACTCTGTAGGTAGCTGGTTCCTGGATCTCCTCTAGGGGGTTCAGCTAGTGCACAGCTTGGTTCAGGTTCAGCTGATGTCGAACTTGATGTAGGCAGATCTTCATCACTATCATCGAGAGACATTTGGTTCATTTCATCAAAAGTGACGTTGATTGATTCTTCGATGATCATGGTACGTTTGTTGAAGACTCTGTACCCTTTGTTCTTTGCCGCATAACCTAGAAATATACCTTCATCGGCCTTTTCGTCAAACTTTCCCAAATTGTCTTTAGTATTAAGAATAAAGCACTTACAGCCAAATATCTTAAAGTATGAAACTGAAGGAATTCTATCAAACCATAACTCAAATGGAGTCTTCTTCGATTTGGGTCGAATTAGAACTCTATTGAGCACAAAGCAAGCTGTATTGACAGCTTCAGCCCAGAAGTATTTGGGTAGGCTAAATTGATTTAACATCACTCTGGCCATTTCGGTTAGAGTTCTGTTCTTACGTTCCACAACTCTATTTTGTTGTGGAGTTCTAGGGCAGGAGAACTCGTGTATGAAACCGTGTGTGTCACAAAATTGCTCGAAATCAGCATTCTCGAATTCGCTTCTATGATCGCTTCTAATTCGAGTGATCATGTAACCTTTTTCATTTTGTACTTTCTTACAAAAGGCGACAAATTCGGATAATGCGTCATTCTTGCGTGTCAAGAAATATACCCACGTGTATCTAGAAAAATCATCTACAATAACAAATGCATATAATTTACCTCCGAGGCTAGCAACTCTGCTAGGATCGAATAAATCCGTGTGTAGCAATTGTAGAGGTCTAGTAGTACATACTGCGTTTACAGACTTGAATGTGGATCTGGTAGCCTTGTTCTTTTCACATTGGCTGCATACCGAATCTTTCTTGAATGTTATGTCTGGTAAACCGCGTACTATCTTCTTTGTGGATAATCTTGAAATTGTATCCATGTTTGCATGACCGAGTCTCATGTGCCATAGATGACTCTCATCACTTTTGGCCATTAAGCATCTACCTGAAATGTTAGCTTCTTCCAACAGATAGAAAACATATATATTGTCTTCCCTGATTCCTTCAAAGATAGTACTACCAGTTGAGCTATCAACTATAGTACATTTGTCTTTGCCAAAGTTGATACCATAACCATGATCAGCTAGATGGCTTATGCTGAGCAGATTATGTTTCAACTCGGTAACCAGACAGACATCTTTAATCACTGGATAGGGAGACTTACCAACATCACCGATACCAATAATATACCCTTTCAAATTATTACCGAAGGAAACATAACCTTCCTTCTTCTTCTTCGACAGTGTTGCAAATAGGGTAGCGTCACCGGTCATATGCCGTGAGCAACCGCTGTCGAGGATCCATTTGCTTCTAGCATGTGAAGGGTGTTCCACCTACAAAACAGTTTGCAGATGAAACCTTTGGTACCCATTTCTTGTAGGGTCCTGAATTGTTAGCTTTAGGTATCCAAGCATAAACATTTAAATCTACAAGCTTTCTTATCCTACATGCAGATGATATATGACCAATGAGGCCACAATAATGACATTGTGCATGTCGAGTGTTGAAAGCTGAGTGGTGTGCATGGTTGGTAGGTTTGGGTTTTCTAGTATAGAAGAATGCATACCTATGATCATGTTTGGGCTTAACCTTTTGGGGTAATGGTTTTGTATGGTTTGGTCTGACAGTGTTTGGCTTGGGAATGTTCCGAATTCTCGGTAAGTGACACGTGTTAGGATAGGAAGCAGCAGGCTCAGGCTGTTTTCCTAACCTAATTTCCAATCTTTTGGAAGTGTCATATAACTTAGTATAATCAGAAGTGAGTGATTCCATTCTGATTTGTGCAGATTGAAGACTTTTCTTTTCTCTAGAAAGATCTTCTCTTAATTGGTCTATAATCTTGTCTTTCTCTTCGGATGACTGTTTAGTCTCGTGTAATAAGAGCTTTATAGAGGAGAGCTCACTAGACTCACTAACATTAGCTCTAACCTCAGCTAGTAGGTCGGTAAGTCTTCCTATTTCTCCTTTGTACTCTTTGAGTACCTTTTTAGCGGTCTGATATTTACTACGCAGTTTCCTGTAGTCAAGCATCAGGTCACTGAAGGCATCTCCTAATTGCTCCAAGGTGAAGTCATTATATGTTTCTACAGGTTCAGTAGGTACCTGATCGATTGCCATGAAGCAGATGTTTGCAGCGTCCTCTGAATGTTCATCTTTTGAGTCGCTAGCTTCACTCTCATGCCATATGCTGGTGTTGGCATATTTCCGAGACGTTGATCTTTTCAGGTTGCCTTTTTCATACCTGTTGTTCTTCTTGCTCGATGATGAGTTGATGGGACAGTCCTTCTTCATATGTCCCTTCTTCTTGCAGCCATAGCAGACAGTATCTTCTTGGTACCAGTTGTTGCTGTTGTTCTCTTTGACTCTTTTCTCATGTCTCATGAATCTTTTGAACTTCCTTGCTAGGAGAGCTTGATCTTCAGCGTCAGATCCACTGCTGTCTGAGTCATCTTCAGCAGCTTTTCTGTGTTGAGCTTTGAGGGCGATAGTCTTCTCCTTTGGTGCAGGTTCTTCAAAATCTTGTAGCTCCAGTTCATGAGTGAGTAGTTTACCCATGAGTACTTCAAGTGACATTATAGTGAGGTCGTTTCCTTCAATGATAGCTGTAGCCTTCGAAATCCAGTTCTTGGTGAGAGCTCGCAGGAGTTTGCGAATCTTTTCGTGGTTACTGTAATCTTTGCCTAAGGAGGACAAAGGGTTTACAATATCCAAGAACCTCTCGAACATTTGTGTGACTGTTTCATTTGGCTTCATTTTGAACGCCTCGTACTCTTGAGTAAGTCTGCTGACTTTTGACTCCTTGACTTGAGTCGTGCCTTCATGTGTAACTTCGAGAAGCTTCCACACACCATTTGTCGTTGTGCATGTAGATACCCTGTTAAATTCTGTTCTGTCTAAGGCACAAAAAGAGCATTAATGGCACGTGCGTCAAGACTGGCCTTTTTCATTTCTTCCTCTGTATAACTGCTTTGGGGTTTTTCAACCAAAACTCCCTCGACATTTATACGAGGTGGCTTCTGATCGCCATCAAGAACAATAGCCCATAAGTCAAAATCAAGAGATTTCAAGAAGAAACTCATCCGTGTTTTCCAATAAGTGTAGTTAGTACCATCAAACAGAGAGGGTCTGTTTGTGGCCTGACCTTCACTTGTGAATTTCATAGTAGCCATGTGATGTGCTGTGATCTAATAAATAATAAATAAATAATAGCACTGTTACCTCGCTTTACCTGTAACACCCGCTCTGATACCAATTGTAGGAACGATATAGTAAAGCGTAATACTCTAGAGGGTGGGTGAATAGAGTTGGCAGCGGAATAATGCTAAATAAAAAATGTTAGCAACACAATCACAGTATATAATCACAATTGAAATAATGTAAAGGCAGAGTTCAGAAAGCAAACGCAAAGACAGCGATGTATACTGGTATCCCTCCGTTGAGGACTAATCCAGTCGGTAGAACTCTTGCTACCAGTTGAATCCACTATAGGAAAAACCGCAAGTTTTCTTACGAAGTCCTTGCAACTTCTACAACGCGAGCTTTGATACGAAGAACTCGTCCAACTTCAAATGTGAAGAGGTATTCTTTAATCAAGCCTTCTGATTACAATCTCTCAGAAACTTCTAGACCGTACCGCACTGGCAAATCGACTAGAGGATTGTAACTGGCTTGGGATCTGAAAATGAAAGCTCTAGAAAACTCTTTGGAAGGCAGAAAGCTTTTTAGATAGAGAGAAGATTGAAAGTGAATGAGTGAATTGAAATGATCGAAATCCATCTCTATTTATAGGAATTCCAAAGGGAGAACTCTGTCAGAATTCGGGCAGAATTCGGGCAGAACTCGATGAGCAAATCTCGGTCAAATCCGTAACTGCAGGAGGACCAAGTTCCAGAGAATTTCAAAAATCAAACGGCCACCAACCGAACTCTGGCCGAACTCTGGCCGAACTCTGGCCGAGTTCTGTCAGGGTTAGGTTAGGGTTTTTAAAATAGATTTTTGATAATTTTTGAAAACCTTTTTGTAAACATTTTGATAGGTCATTTTTTAAAAACATTTTGAACTATTTGGGAGTAGCCTATTTGCCAGTATGACTCGGTGTATAATGTATTCCTAGACTCAAATAAAGTAAAAAATTACATTGCATAGGAAGTACAGACTCAAGTAGGCAAACAGATCTTCAGTCTTGAACGGAGTGAATATCCAATCTTGCTTATGTCCAAGGAGCTGAGATGTCCCAACAAGCTTCGTATATCCAGACAGAGTTTTGATCAATTATTAAAATCAGGTTGACTATGACTAATGGGCCAACACATATTATCAGCCATAGACTTCCTTTGCTGTTCCAAAGAAGCAATTCTTTGTTCTTGAGGAGTCATGGAAGAAGAAGGTTCATCAGTATTCCCATCGTCCATATATGTTGAGACTGTACGAGGGATTTTTGATGAACTGGTGGATGTTGTTTGTTCTGAATCACTACTTTGTGTATCAAAGTCAGTTACAGGAGAATTACCCCCAGTAGGAAGAGGTGGAAAGTTAGATTCCCCAAGAAATTCAGAATCATCTTCAGAAATCAAAGTCCTTTGAGTAGAAGCCAAGACTCTTGATCTGGTACCTCTATATACTCCATCTGGACTATCATTTCTACTCCAGTATCCCGAGAGGTCATATTAACAGAAGCATACAGAGGTTCATCTTCATCAGGCATAGGTTCACACTGAATCCGATTGAAGACAGATTGTCGTTTAGTTTGACATCTGTATTGCATTGTGACTCTCGGCTGGAAGTCACATTCATGATCAACATGGTCCTGATTCATTGATTGACATCTGCATTGAATTATGACTCTTGGCTGAAAGTTACATTCAGCATGATTCATTGACACAGAATTATTCCTTCTCTTCTGTTGAAGATGTTCTCGTAGATCTGTCTGTGAAGATTGAGGTACATCAGAGAACATTCTTTGGTTCTTGGGTCTTGATGGCTCTTGGTTGTATAGAGAGTGATTAATGTGAGCCACATAATTTCTAGCATACTCTGCATCTGGATCTCTTGCTTTTGTTCCTGATTGGTATGGTTTTTTGACACCAGAAGTGCTTCCTAAACGGATTTGATCAAGTTTTGCTCTTAGATCAGTTGGAGGTAACACATTAGTTCTTGAAACTTGGAGTTTTCCTTTCATTGATCTGGATATTTGCAGAGAAGGAAGAGTTGGACCACCCCCTTGATTAGGAGTTGGTAATAGACCCTCTTTTATAGACAAATTCTGTGCCCAATTCGAAGAAGTCGTAGAAGAAAATATTAAAAAATGTTTCTTCTTAGACTTATTCAAGTTTTGGGACATAGAATGTCCAGAAGGAAGAGTAGTCAAAAGACTATCTCCTTTTCTTTGACTAACAAAATTGTCAGTCAAAGCTGTTCCTGAAGTAAAAACTACAGGAGCAGAAGAAACAACTAAAGAGTTATTTCCTTTCGAAGGGACTTTGTGTGGAGGAATTTTAGCAAGACCACCCCCAGTTCTAGTAGAACTTGGTATAGAAGAAGTGATAACTAAAGAGCTATTCTTCTTAGAATATGCTGGTGACAATTCGGCTAAGGAGCCTGTATTGTCAGTATATAAAGTCTTGGCTAAAGAGCCAAATTTTGGTGAAGTACACGCTGGAACAGATTTGACTAAGGAGCCAGTGCTGTCAGCGTGACTTTTGAATTTGAGATTACACGCTGGAACAGATTTGACTAAGGAGCCAGTACTGTCAGCGTGGCTTTTGAATTTGAGATTGCACGCTGGAACAGGCTTGGCTAAGGAGCCAGTACTGTCAGCGTGACTTTTGGAATTAAGATTGCACGCTGGAACAGATTTGGCTAAAGAGCTAGTACTGCCAGCGTGACTTTTGGAATTAAGATTGCATGCTGGAACAGATTTGGCTAAAGAGCTAGTACTGCCAGCGTGACTTTTGGAATTAAGATTGCACGCTGGAACAGGCTTGGCTAAAGAGCCAGTGCTGTCAGCGTGACTTTTGGCTGCTGTTGTCTTCGAACACACAAGAGTGTGTGTGCTTGCAGTAGACTTCTTGCCAGTGTTAGGAGTAGACACTGTGGCAGAAAAGTCACCATTAGTTGCCAACTGATTCTTAAGGACATAGACAGATCGTCCCTTTGACTTGGCAGTAGTAATGGAGGCTGAAGTAGGCTTGCCACCCTTAGCCCGCTGCATTTCTTCGTAGGCGAGTTGATCGAATTGGATCGATATCACCTTCTTCGTCGAGCCGACTGACGAAGTGTCGTATTGAGTTGTTGCCATCTCAGAAGAGGAGATGGTTTTCCCCAGCAGAGTCGCCAATTTGTTTTCCATAAATAAATTTACTTTATTTATTGTGTATCTGGGAAAATTACAACTGTAGGAATTCGATCTAGAAGACGATCGCTTTATCCCTTGGACGATGCGAAGAAGAAAAGCTCTTAAAATTTCAACAGCAATTTAGATATCTCTGTATCTGTACAATGAATGAGAAAAGAACTCTATTTATAGAGTCAAAAATAACTGAAAAAAGATAACTGTCTTTACAGCCTCTGCATAGTTGAAAATCACGCAGGATTTAACATACGCAAGGTTGTGAGCAGTTACTGGACGTGGCCTGTAACTGTTGGACACATGGCAATCATACATGAGTCGTATACAAGTTACAGGACACGCAGGCGAGAGATCAGTAGCATGGCTGCCACATACTCCAATTTGATGAAATCCACGCAGGCTCGTTGAGGACGAAATCCACGCAGACTTGGGTCAGAAAGCTTCAAAATCCACGCAAACTTGGGGACCGAAAGCTTCAGAATCCACGCAGACTTGGGGCTAAAAGCTTCAAAATCCACGCAAACTTGATGAAGGAACATAGAAGTTCAACATACACGCAGACTTGAGCAGGACTGCCAGCTGTCTTGATTCGACGTGCCTCGACTGACACAAAATCTCTGACAGTGATTACTTTGTCAGTCGCATTAAATGACAAGAAACTCTTTTGGTACGCCAACTTGATGAAGGCTGAGTCTTGTTGAAGAAGATTTCGAAAGTCACGCAATAGTCGGCTATAATCTCTCGAGTTCCGTGCATACGTGGCATACGAGAAGACATTCTTCGACTGTCGTGCTGTCAGTCATGATGATACTTCTGACAAATGATGAGCTGTCTCTAGCGTGATTTTTAAACATTTGTCTTGATCAACTCAGCGTGACTTTCATTTTTAAGGCCTACAAGGGTGATGGGGAAAGAGGATGCTGATTTTTACACAGTTAGAGGTCCAACCTCTTTTTTAATTCATGCTATCCGCGAGCAAGGTGACGAGCCTCAGGCCACTTTTTTTGAACACGTATTAAATGAGCTGGAAACTTCAATAAAGAACTACAAAGAGCTCAATAAGGGGGAGGTAGAGCCCTTAGTTCAAGCGGAATTTGAACGGATGTCTCATGAAGCTGCAATTGAGAGAGTAAATTTCCAGATTCTCTTGGATGCTTTTGCTACTAAATCTGCTGAATACAATTCCAAGGTGGAATCGGTGACATCTACTGCTGAAAGAAAAGAAAGAAGAATTGCTGAACTGAGAGCAGAGATTGCTCGTCTTCAACAAGAACTCGAAGATGAGGTTACCGAGCATCAAACTACAATCCAACAACTCGGTGCTCTAACCCAAGAAAGAGACGAATATGCCGCTGCTCATAATGATGAAATCACACACAGAATGGTAACCATGCCAATTTTCAACGAGACATCTTGGATAGAAGAGGCTAGAAAGAGAGTGATAGAATCCTGCGAAGAGCGTCTACAGACTTTGAAGCAACAGTTTGCCAATCTAATGACACCTCCAGCTTAGTAGAAATATTTTTGCAATATGTATGTTTTTGTAATGTCTTAAATTTTGATCAAATAAAATGATATTTTGTTGTGGCTCTTATTATTTATTGCGCATCTTATTTAGATACAAATAATAGAGATAGAAAATATGTTCAGAGGTACAGGACAAGATATATTTCTTGATTCTGGAAAATAATCATATTCAAATATATCTGCTCAGAGGTAATATAGACGTGGCAAATATAACTTATTGAATATCATCATTTCAATAGACAACTTAATCGAGAATAATAAGTTGCTGACGTGGATAAATGAATGAAATGAATCGTCAAAATGTGTGAACGAAGTGAATCGTCAGGATGAACGGATAAACCGTCAAATGAGTGGAATGAACGAACGAATCGTCAGATTGATTGAATGAACGGGTGAACCGTCGGATGAATATGATGAATGAACGAGTAAACCGTCGGATGATGAACGGGTATACCGTCAAGTGGATGGTAATGAATGAACGGGTAAACCGTCGAATGATGAACGGGCGAACCGTCAGATGAAATGAATGAAAGGGTAAACCGTCAGATGAATGTAAATGTAATGAACGGGTAAACCGTCGGATGAATATGAACGGATAAACTGTCAAATGAATGTGAACGTATGAACCGTCGAATGAATATGAATGGATGAACCGTCAAATGACTGTGTCGTTTTGTTATTTTGATAATCTTCGCTTATAAATAGAACAGAAATCTGGAAGGAATAATCATTTCCACTTTTCAACATAAAGATGTCGTCTGGAGATGCATCCAGGAAGGCTGAGATCGCCTCGAAGGTTGAAGAATCTTCGGAAGAACGCTCAACCGATTTCAATCAGCCGAAATCGATAAAAGCGGGCGAAGGTTTGTCTGCACCCAAACCACCAAGGGACATCCTGGACTTCCTGCTTGAACCCAGGACGACAAAAGAAAAAGAAGCCATGAGGATGGCTGCCTGTAAATTCCTGGTGGATTCCAGCAAAGATGTTCTTGGCTCTTTTGCTAATTGTGTCTTTGATAAGGACGACAGTGGTCCGCGTCCCAATGTCGAGAAGGATGATAGTGACCTTTCTTGATATCATGTAACATCGTTTATGATGAAATAAAAATCAAACCTTATTTATGAACTGTCTGATCATATTTACATAAAATCTCTGTAACATTTATACATAGTATTTCTTAAGGAATTTGCCATTGATAGGCATCATTACAACTCGACCATCTAACTCTGAAAGTTGATAAGCTCCATTTGAAAAATTTTTGCTGACAATATAAGGCCCTTACCACTTCGCATCAAACTTGCCTTTGCTCGAGTGAGTCATAGTCATAGGACGTCTTACTGTTAGAATAAGTTCTCCTTGCTGAAAGTCTCTGACTTTAACTTTGCGGTTGAAAGTCTTTGAGATGCGGGCTTGATACAACTCAATATGTTATTGAGCTAATAATCGCTTCTCATCGAGTGCTTCTAACTCTTGAAGTAGGAGAAGATCGTTGTTCTCTGTAGTGAGCTCGTTAGCAATGGCAATCCTTAAAGAAGGAATTTGAAGTTCCAGAGGAAGAACTGCTTCACAACCATACACCAAAGAGAAGGGTGTACAACCTATGGGATTGCGGACCGTAGTTCGATAGGCCCAAAGACATTCACCAAGCTTTTCACTCCAATTTCGTTTGTTAGTAGATACAAACTTCTTGATGAGCTTGATAATGGTTTTATTGAAAGCTTCAGCTAATTCATTAGCGGCAGGATTGTAGGCTGTAGAAGCAACATTGTCAATCCGATGATCATCGCAGAATCTCGTAAACTTCTGGCAGATGAATTATGGTCCGTTGTCATGGATGATCCCTCGAGGTACACCAAATCGATAGATGACATGGTGTTTGACGAAGTTAATGACGCTGCTGGTCTTGACTTCAGCCAGAGGTATAGCTTCAGCCCATTTAGAGAAGTAGTCGGTTATTGCTAGTATGAACCGATATCCTCTAGAAGAAGGAGGATTGATGGGACCGATGATGTCCATGCCCCAAGCTTCGAAAGGCCAGGAGGTGGCCGTCGGATGTAGGAATTCTGATGGTTGATGAATAAAGTTTGCGTGGATTTGACAAGCTCGACACTTTCTTGCATATTCGATGGCATCAGATACCATAGAGGGCCAGTAATAACCCATGCGTCGGATGCGATCCTGTAGTTTAGGACCGGGTTGATGTGCTCCGCAGACACCATCGTGAGCCTCAAGCAATACTTGCTTCGCTTCATCACCAGCAAGACAGCACAAGAGTAGGCCGTCATAAGTCCTCCGGTAGATAGTTTTGGTGGTCTGATTGTAGTAGAACCGCAGAGACCTTCGACGAATAATCGTAGCCTCCTTAGGATCTTCAGGGAGTATGTTATGAACCACGAAGTCAATGAACGGAGTTCTCCAATCTTTATTGGTAACATTGACTTCAGTAAGATTACTGAATTCAATATTATGATTGTTTTTGACACAGAACAATTTTCGATTAGAGATGACCACCACTTGTTGTCTTCTGATGGGGATGGCTACGACTGCTGCAAGATTGGCCAAAGCGTCTGCCTCAGTATTGCAAGCTCGACGTACATATTCGATGAAGAAGGTTTTGAATGATCTAGCCATGTTGATTGCCGCTTCAAAGTAAGGTACTAGATCTTGATGGCAAACTTCATAGGTTCCTCTAACCTGGTTAACAACAAATTTAGAGTCACCATAGACTTCAAGATACTCGACGTCAAGTTGTTTGGCTAGTTGAAGGCCGATGAGTTGAGCATTGTACTCTGCCACGTTGTTGGAACAAGGCTCATCTAGGGAGTAGGCTCTTTGGATAGCTGATCCGTCTGGAAAAAACGAGTACAACTCCAACTCCTGCAACAATGGCACCATTGGTTCCAATCCTGGATGCACCGTCAAAGAATAGACGCCAAGTAGGAAATTCTTTGGAGATTGTTTTAGATTCCAAAGTCTCGTCTAGAATCTCGTCATAGAGTTTGGATGTCTCTGGAATAGGATGAGCTGCTAAGAAATCTGCCAGTGCTTGGCCTTTGACGGATTTTTGAGGAACTAGCCCATGTAGCCAGCCGAGAATTGAGTGTGCTGGGTTTCTTCATCAGTACCCGAAGAGGATTAACTCGAGATATAACATGAATAGTTTGGCCAATGATGTAATGTCGAGTCTTTTGAACAGCGAACATAAGAACTAGGCATTCTTTTTCGACCAGACTATAGCGGTGTTCAGCACCAATCATAGTACGACTGAGATAGTAGATGGCTTGTTCATGGCCTTCTTTGTTCTTTTGGGCAAGTAAGGCACCCAATGAATGATCCATAGCACGAACATATATTAAGAATGTTATGCCAGAGATTTGTGGCACCAAGACTGGTGGGTTCATGAGATACCGCTTGATGTCGTCAAATGCTCGTTGACATTCTTCGGTCCAAACGAAAGATACACCCTTCTTCATGAGTTGAGTAAATGGTCTGCAGCATCCAGACAGATTCGAAATGAACCTCCTGATGTACGCAAGTCGACCTTGGAATCCTCGTAGCTCTTTTAGGTTGCATGGAGGACGCATCTCTTGAATGGCTTTGATCTTCTCGGGATCCACGTGTATACCCTTAGAGGTAATGACGAAGCCGAGAAATTTGCCACTAGAGACACCCAAGAATGACTTGGTAGGATTCATTTTGAGTTGATGTTGGCGCATGAGGTTGAAGATAGTTCTCAGGTCTTGGATGTGATCTTCCTTTAGACGACTTTTGACAGCTATATCGTCAACATAGCGTTCGACAGTCTTGTGTAGATGATCTCGAAAGATGGTACTCATGGCTCGTTGGTAAGTTGTACCAGCATTCTTGAGACCAAATGGCATGACAGTATAGCAGTAGACTCCGCGAGGAGTACTGAAAGAAGTATGCTTCTCATCTTCAGGATGCATCCGAATCTGATTGTATCCGGAGAATCCATCCATGAAAGATATTCTTTCAAACCCATATGTGTTGTCGATCATGACGTCCATGATAGGGATAGAAAATTTATCTTTTGGACATGCTTCATTAATATCCCGGAAGTCGATGCAGACTCGAACTTTGTCGATTTTCTTCAGAACTGCGACGACATTGGCTATCCAGTCAGGATGCTGTTCTTCTCGAATAAAGCCACAAGTGACAAGCTTCTTGACTTCATCGTCGATTGCGTCCATCATTTCTAGCTTGAATCGCCTTTGCTACTGTTTGACCGATTTTGCATTCGGCAGGATGTTCAATTTGTGAATAGCAACTTTAGGATCTAGACCTGGCATGTCTTTATAACTCTAGGCAAAGACGTCAATGTATTCTTTAATCAGAAGAATTAGTTCCTTCTTATCTGCCTCTAGGAGATTCTTGCTGATGAATATTGGACGAGGTGATCCGCTCTCTCCTACATCAATTTGAACTAATTGATCTTCAGTAGGAGGTTTCCTTTGTTCAAATCGAAGTTCCCATTGAGTATCCATTCGCTGAGTCCAAGGATCTGCTTCAGGATTTTCTTCAATATCTTCGTCATAGCCTTCTGGGAATTCGACAGAGACCATATTAGAAGATACAATCAATCGATGAACTTGACCGATGCTGGTATCAGAATCCCATGATCTGGAATCAGAAGAGTTAGAACGTTCCTCACTATCGGATTCAGAACCTGCTGGGGATAATACTGGAGGAAAAGCATATTCGAGACCTCTTTTGGTCCTGCTGTAGTACATCTCTGACTTTCCTTTTGGAACAGCCGTACGGAGAGGAGTTTTTCTACCCTTATCGTAGTTGAGGCCACTCTTAAAATCGTAACCCATCTTTCGGATGATGTCTTTTGATTGTTGACTGTAACGACGGAGTTGAAGATGCCCCGTGTCGTTAATTTTGCTATCATCCGTATAACTGAATTATTGTTCCGGTCCTTTACTAAAAAGTATTGGACTCTCGCCTTTCTTACGAGCGGGAACAATACGATAGGAATCTTTCGGGTGTTCAAGTGAGACTTCAGTTTGAAGAGATTGTACTACTCCCATTGTAAATGACTGATAGCTATCTAACATATCCAAATAGCATTTAGCATGATAAATGACATCAGTATACTGGAAAGTAGATACTTTTTCATTGATTTGTACATTGGTATTTACAGTAGGACCTTTAGCCTTAGCAGGCTTGGTCAGATTGATTACAAGAGGGGGAAAAGAAGAACGTGAAGGAGGATTGGCCTTGTTACGACGAAGGTCAATAACAGACGGCTCAGAGGAGGTGAGCTCCCTTTTCTCCTTGCTATGAGATAGATCTATAACAAGTGGCTCAGAAGAAGTGAGCTGCCTTTTTTCTTTATTGCGACGTAAGTCAATAACAAGCGGCTCAGAAGAGGTAAGCTCCCTTTTGTCCCGATTATCATCAGTAGATTGCTTCTGGACTGGCAAGTGAATAGTGAGCCAGTGGCTTGGAGGATTGAGGACAAGAAACATGCCCTTTGACAAGAATGATAAGGGTATCATTGGGCACTGTTTCTTGCTCTTCTTCAGTGTCCAGAGACAGGACAACCTTCATGAATTCGTCCTTGTACATACGTGCATCATTGCAGTATGCTTCGATGCCTTTGAAAGGATAGAGATCAGCAACCTCCTTTTGTACCTCTCCATTGTCATCAACATATTTAAAACATTGATGGAGAGTTGAAGGGACAATGTTATGCTCGTGCAGAAATGGTCTTCCCAGCAAAGAATTGTAGGAACAACCATGATTGTCAATGATGTAGAAGGTAACCTTTGTGCGAAGATTGCCTATTTGGAGTTTTAGGCGAATCTTGTCCAAAGGCTCACTCCTTCCCTGATTGAACCCAAGGATGGTGGTGATTGTACTGGAGAGGCTATGTACTGGGATTTTCAGTACATCCAACATTATTTTTGACATAATGCTGAGAGCGGACCCTGGATCTATCAGAATACGATCGACCTTCATCGAATCGACGTATCCTGTATAGTATAGAGGACGATCGTGCCTGTTGTCTTCCATCAATATGTCATCTTGTGTGAAAGTTATATTTGGAATCAACTCCAACACACTATGACAATGAAGGCAAGAGACTTGTTCTGCTTTCGGCTTTTTCAGAAGGGCTAAACAGGTTTCAGCTTGCATGAGAGCCTCACTCAGAGTTTTTCGAGTCTCTTTAGAGAGACGTAAGAGCTCGAAGATGGACAGACGGGCCGGTATATTGGCCAATTGAGCTAAGATATCAAAATTGTAAGGCTTTTCAAGTTCGGAGGGAGCTGACTTCTTCAAAGGTTTATCGAAGCGGACTTGCTGTTTGCCTTTGTCAACGACCGTCGACTTGGGAGGAATGGACACTACAACCGGTGAGGATGCAGTAGGAATATCCTCAGTGGAAGTAGGCTGTGCTGGAGCCGGCTCAGAAGAAGAAGCAGGATTCTCTTGAGCTTCGGGGTAATCCTTTAGATAGGGTTTCCTGATCTAGTGCCCAGCAGGATCTCTTTGTCAATTATGGGATCAAAAGACACCATATTGCAAATCTTTGTCTTGCCTTTGGAACGGTCTTTCTTCTTGGAGGAAGAGGGAAGTTCAAACTCTGAAGCAAGATCCGAATAAATCTACATAATCTCGCCATTGTCAAAAGACAAGGGGACGAGACCTTCAATTCGTGGAGGCGGAAGATTCTCGATCTCGAGAGTAGCTTTGGGGATAGGAATGACATCGTGCTGTACCATCTGGGGCGGGAAGTCACCGAACTGAACTGATACCATGTTTGCGGTAACAATTTTCTCGTCTTGCTGTAAAGTGACAACGTCGGCATTGACCATCTCCTGAATTTTGCCTTTGAGCACATAACATGCTCGAGTGGGATGTCCGATGAACCTGTGATAGACACAGTACTTGGGATGATCAGTCTTACCGACTTCATCGGGCTTCTTGGGATCTGGAAGTTGGATTTTATTGCTTTTGATCAAGCAATCAAAGATACTAGCAGTATCATTCTCGTCAAAAGAATACTCCACTTTCGGGTGAGGTTCTCTTGGTGGAGGTGCTGAAGGAGTGGAAGTAGACATAGGAGGAGCTACGTTGACCGCCAGAGATTCTTTATTCTTGTTCAAGTTAATGTTCAAAGTTTCTTTTCTCTTGCGGTTGTTCTGACGATTGCCACCACCTGATGTCTGGTGTTCGTCCCGGTCGGGGTTAGACATTTGTACCCCTAGCTGCTTGAATTTGTCGGCGCTAACTTCAGCTGCTTTAGCGTTGACAATGAAAGATGGCCAGTCTTGGAACTGAGTAGACCCTGTCCACATACTGATGATAGGCAAAAGATTTGCCTTGCAAGTGTCTATGGTGACAACGACCGGAGTTCCAGGAGGCATTTTCAAAGCTTTCCGGCGGAACCTTTCAATGAAACTCTCAGCAGTTTTATTGTATCTTTCTTTAATTTTGTTGAGGGCTGACATAGTCATATCATTGATCCCCTCATAAAATTATTCCAAGAAGATTTGCTTTAAGCCAGAGAAGGAGGTGATACAACCATCGGGCAAGCTTCTATACCAATCGTATGCTATGCCGGCTAAACAACCGACGAATACACTGGTAAAAAGAGCATTATTTGGCTGAAGTTGTACAGTCATAATCTCAAAGTGGTTAATGAACTGACTGGGAGAAGTGCTACCGTCAAATAGCGAGATTGTCGGGATCTTGTACTTCGAACGAAATGGAACTTCCTTCCATTCAACTGGATATGATTGCTTGATCCCCAACCTTTGCAAGTTGTCCTTCTCCTTGAAAGCTTCGAACTGAGTGTGTAGGAGCTTGATAGCTTCATTGGCATCTTCTAATGATGTAGAAGGAGCAGGTTGAACCACAGTGTTGGAAGGAGAAATAGCATGATAAGCACTACCCCCAGAACCTGATTGACTAGGTGTAGGTTAGATCTGTACAGGAGGTACTTGAGTGGATGCTACCCCCAGTCCAGCATTGACAGGCACCGACGATGCTATGATTTCAGGATTTATATGTGGTACGGTCGGTGGTACTGTATGCTGGGACACAATGATTGAATGCATACTTGCGACCATTTCGGCCATGGTCTTTAGCTTGTCTTCTAGTGCAGCTATTCTTTGCTCTTGACTAGCCGAACTGGAAGCATCTGGATCCTCATTGACAACATAAACTGTCACTTCCCTGGGTACAGTGGAGGATATTGTTTGTTCTGAGCCCTCGCTGTATGCATCATAGTCGGAGAAGGAATCATCTCCTGAGTGAGAAAGAAGAAGATGACCAGAGGGATCTTGAAGATTCTTTTGACCGATTGTGTCTCGGCTTCGGGAATGGGTATATTGGAATACTCCTTCAGAAGATTCTTGGAGTAGATACAAATACCGCTGGCTTGGCTTGCGAGGTTTTCCGTGCTTGGAGCACTTCCTACCTCCAGTATCTCTGGAAGTCATGTTGACGGAAGCGTACAAAACCTCATCTTCATCCTCAGACATAGGCTCAGAGTTAGGAAAGTTCAGACAATCGAAGACAGATCGTCTTGTTGTCTGACAACAACACTTGATGACCACTTTGTGATTACAGTGATGTCCAAGTGGTTGCACTGGGGATGTTGGAATGTTGTCCTATTTTTTGCTTGAGGTGTTCTCGGAGATCGGGAATAGCAACGGGACGAGCAGAAGTTCGAGGGACATGTTCTTTGATAATATTCGAAACATGGTTCCGGTTCTTCAAATGTTTTATCCCTTGAGTGTGCAGGAAAGTACTCATTTCATTGGCATAGGTATCCGGATTCTTGATCTTGGAAGTTTTCTTCTGACGTTGGTTGGTCTTCGGCTTTGGCTGTTTGCGTTTTACCGAAGTTGGTCAATTGAGATATATTCTTAAATCAGCAAACTCACCCCCAGGGGTTTCTGTTTGAGACACCAGCAAAATTCTATGTCTTGAACGGGAGATCTGAAGAGTTGGGAGACCTTGGAACTCTGCTACTGGAGTAGGCAGAATACCTCTCTGATCAGTACACTTCCCTTTAGCAAGGAGGAAAGAGGAATCCTTGTGAGAAAGGGTTCTTGTACTGACTGGTGCCGGAGCACATTCAGTTTGATCTTCAACGGTAAAAACCGAGGAAGACTGAGAAAAGACCAAAGGGCCTTTTCCTTTGTTTTGGAAAGAAGGATTAGCTAAAGAGCGTTTCCCTCTGTTGTCTTCCAAGTCATGAGACGAGAAAGTTTGAGAAAAGGCCAAAGGGCCTTTTCCTTTGTTCTGGAGAGGAGGAGGAATAGCCAAAAGACTACCCCCAGTGGATTGCACAGGAGCAACAGGGTGTTTGAGGGAAGGAGTAGAGCTTTTCCTCTTGGTGTGAGAAGAGGAGAGATTAGCTAAAGGGCTGTCTCTCTTGGATTACGCAGAAACAATTTGTGCATGAGTTGATGGCGCATTGGCAGATTGCGCAGGAGGAGTTCTGGCAGAATGTCTTCTGGCCTCAATCAGAGTAGTTTGTGCAGTAGGAGCCTTGTTGCCAGAGTGTTTGAGTTGTACTCTGGTTGCTGGATAGTGGACTGCACAGGCAGAGTAGCAGCCAACTGCGCCAGTGGAACAGGAGTCCTGCACTTTGACAGAGCAGCATATGATGTAGTTTGTGCACTAGCAACAACAGATTACACATGAGTGGCAGAGACAGATTGTGCAACAGCAAAGACATTAGACTGTGCAACAACCTTGGTGACAGAGACCTTAGACTGCGCAGCAGTCTTAGGTACAGAATCAACAGACTGCGCAACAGTCTTTGGGATCCACTCTGGGCGCACTTTGCTCGTGGCAGAAGTTGTTGTAGTGCGAGGAGTGGTCCTGGAGTTGATCATGGCTTCATAGGATATCTGGTTGACCTTCACAACCAGCGCCTTCTGCGTCTTTCCGATAGACGCAACGTCACATTGAGTTGTCACTTCCTCGTCGGAGGAGAAAGTCGTCCCCAGCAGAGTCGCCATTTTGTTTGCAAAAATAAATTTATGAACTTTATTGATACAAACTTTGTAAAGATTACAAGAATTCAGGGAAAGTACAACTGTAGGAATCCAATCTACAAGACGATTGCTTTATCCCTTGGACGATGTGAACTTTAAAGACGGTAGCCTCTGAATTTGAAGGCAAAAGCCTCGGAAGAATGCAGTAGCACTTGGGCAAGAACTCCTAAACTCTCTGATATTTCTGAACTTTTATGTCTGATCCCCTTTGAATAAAGACTTAAAACTCTATTTATAAAGTTCTGGAAATAACTAACTTTTAGTTATTCTGAATGGCGCAGGCACTAGATTGCGTAGCCTCAGACTGTGCAGGCAGTTGTCTGATCGTGGGCCAACTGTCTTGGACACATGGCATCTTTTGATTGAAATGTGCATGATCGTGCACAGGCGGTTGCCACGTAATGAGCAATTGATGGCATGAATGCCACGTGTACTTTTGTAAATTGTCTTGATGAAGTGCGCTGACTTTGGATTGTGCTGACTTTGGATTGCGCTAGAATGGATGGCGCTGGCATGGATTGTGCTGCAGATAGATTACGCTGCATGTACAGCTGTCCTCAAGCACTGTGCGACACAATAAACGAACAGTCTCCTCGTTCTTTGTGCTGTCAGTTGTCAGAAGATTTGATTATGTCAGGTAATGATGACATAGCCACGTCAGCTTGCGCACTTGAGAGTGTGCGCAGTCCAGTCTGCACAATCTGGATGATGTCCAATCTGATGTCTGCGCAGTTCATTTGAAAGCTATTTTTCTTGATTTTCATGACTTTGTTGATGGGTGCAACTTGATTTTTTAGGATCTACAGCTTTATAAACTAAAGATTTATTGAGATCTAGTTGCAATTGTTATCTGATAGATTTTGGATTTTAGATTTGATGGATAATATTATTTAATGATATTTTTTTACAAAAGGTAACATACATTGATCTTCCATAGGTTAATGTTTGTCATCTTTTGATATATTCTTTTCTGTCACACTTTTCGATATTCAGACTTAATAATTTTGTGACTACTCAGTGAATATTATGATCTTGTGATTTCGTCTTTAGCTTGTATAATATTCATGATTTTAAGCTTTATTATTCTCTTCTTATTCTAGTTATTTACTGTCTATAGCAGTAACTCTTTGCGAAGGAGAAGTCGAGCATATTGAATTTTTCTCTCTCAAAACGTTTATTTTCTTTAAGCCTATGATTATCAGATGGACACCGTGCAACGGCTTTAGAAGGGAAAAAATAAACTTTGGTAAGAAGACCTAATATTTTTGTATTAATTTTCTACTTCTGGAAATATGTCTCTGAATTTTATTTTAAAATTTTGTCAATATTATTATTTTTGGATATAGCCATATAAAGGTGGAGTAGTTAATTGTTTCAAGTCAATTATCCCTTTGACATGCTATATATCTAGAATACACTTTTCTTTGGACATTTGTCTAGTTATGTTTATTTGTTCAAATGGATTTATTTATGATTTATGGATTCTTTTATTGAAATTGTTTCCGTGATTCGAATCACCAGCTTTCAGTCTAAGGACTAAATGGACGCATTCGAACATTTACTAAGACAGTTTTTCGTAATAAATTTCATATTTTTTAAAAGTCTTTCTGATTTCTCTTTGATTTATTGAATATGTCCATTATTCGCATTAAAGACAGCTTTCAAAAATCTTTTACTTACATGAAATGATTTGTGTTATATTTTTTATTGAAGACATATTTTCTTTATCTTTAAGCATTTATTTATTGGATATTTCTGTTTGCCTAGTTTTAAGTTTGGAACTTTATATGCATTTGAACAAAGGAAAGAAAGATCCATATCTTGGATATTCATTAGATTTTGTTATTTTTGCATATAAATTACTTCGGAACTAGACACACATATTTTAAGGGGGAGCAAAATTAATTATTTTAATTCTTTTATGCCCTTAATATGTGGTATAGCTAGTTCATCATAGACATATATTCTTTTACTTAAAATATCTTGTTGAGTTGTTCATGATATTTGGATTTGTATTAGATGAGAGAATATATGATTATTATTATTATTTATTTTTAATTTTCTCATTCGAGTTTCTAAAAGTTATCTTGCCAAATATATATTTAATTATCCTTATTTGATTGAGTTTAAAATTACTTATGGCATTTCTTATTGAGATTTTATCTCAAAGTTGATGATTATCTATATTTAGACTGATCATACTTTGTGGGGGAGCATTCGAGTCGACTGAATTTCTCCTTCTCAAGTATTTTGTCTTCATTACCTTCATATTTATCTGATGGATACATATCATGCTAAGGTAATTGAATTCAAATGCATGGACTTTGGTATAGATTTTGCCTAGATTTTAGTTTATTTTAAACTTTTTCGATGATTATACTCTTTAATTGTTTATGACCAATGATTGATTCCTACTATATTGATATTTTTTTAGTCTATTTCAAAACACAATATGATGAACAAAATGTGTTTTGATTGTCATTTTTGGATTTCTAGTTGGTAAATTATGTATTGCTTGATTTCAGTGTTCTTTGTTAAAGTTCAACCAACTATGTTGTGTTTTGTTAAGTTTTTTATACTTTCGTTATGCAATTTTCTAAACTTATCGTTACACTGTTCTCCTAATCCTTGATCATGATTATTTTTGCTTTCCTCCTTTACTTATGCTTGAGTTCATTTTAGCTCTAATTACGGGGGAGCTTGTTTTTGATCATGTCAAAGGGGAAGAAATAAGTTTAAGTCAGCACATAATATTCTATAAGTCAATATACAATATTCTAGTATTATGTGTTTATTAGTGATACATGCATCTATTGTATATATATTAAACTTAAAGGATTTTCCATAATCAAAAGGGGGAGATTGTTAGCCCAATGATTATATCATGTTTTTGAATATGGTTAATCAATTAAATTTAACATAATAACATCTCTAATATTCATGTAATCACTATCATGTTACTACTTAAACTTAGCATTATCTTAAACTTAGCATTGTCCTAAATGTTCTCTATATCATATTGCTATGCTTGTATCATATTGTTTTGTTCGTCTAACATGTTTTTAGACATGCAGTAAGCATGATCAAGCTTTGTCAAACCAGGACATATGAAATGGGCCAATGACGGTGTTATACAAGAAGATTTCTCTGAACTGCCTAACGACCTATCTGGGGCCTCGCATCGGGGGTTCCGCTGCCCGGTCAGCGGACAGGGGTCGAGGGGGCAGCGCCATCCGTGGGGGTTCGGGGGTGAAAGCCCCGAAAGGTATTCAGATTTCCAGATCTGTTTATCTTTGGACGACCGCCGTCAAGTGAAAAAGGCGTCTTCAAATCTGCTCAAATATTTGAAGAAAGGCGTCATCAAAGGGCTCTTGGCTTTCCTATTTTATCAATATAATTTTTCATATTTATTGAGTCTAGGAATACGAAGTACACTGTATCGTACTGGCAAATAGGCTAACCAAGAAACGTTTTCAAAATACCCTTTTATTTTGAAAACAAGCCCACTTATAAAAGCCCAAACTACTTTCTAACTGTTTGACTTTTCAAAAAGAACAAAACCAATTTGCAAAAACCCTGATAGAACTCCAACAGAACTCGGACAGAGTTCGGCCAGAGTTCGGCCAGAGCTCGGCCAGAGTTCGGTTAGTAAACGTTGCTTTTTGAACTTGGTCTTTCCGCAGTTACGGATCCCAACGAGATTTTCTCATAGAGTTCTGCCTGAATTCTGCGGAAATTCTGTCAGAATTCCGCCTTTGGAAAAACTATAACTAGAGAAGGATTTCGATCATTTCAATTCACTCATACACCAATTCACTTTCATATCACTTCTCTATAAGCCTACTACTTCTTCCAAAGTATTCTGAGCTATTCATTTTCAAATCCCAAGCCAGTTACAATCCTCTAGTCGATTTGCCAGTACGGTACGGTCTAGAAGTTTCAGAGCGATTGTAATCAGAGGCTTGATTGAAGAAAGACTCTCCACAATTGAAGTTGGTCGAGTACTTCGGATCAAAGCTCGCGTTGAAGAAGTTGCAAGAACTTCTGATGAAAACTTGTGGTGATTTTCCATAGTGGATTCAACTGGAAGCTAGAGTTCTTCCGACTGGACTAGTCCTCACAAGAGGGCAACCAGTATACGTCCTTGTGTTTGCTTAATTTTTTCCGCCTACTCTATTCACCCCCCTCTAGAGTATTACGCTTTACAACTCGTTCCTACAATCGATCCTACACGATCAACCTTCTCAGATTCGGACCCAAATTGGCATACAGGAACAGAAAATCGATACGGTCCTGATGGCGCAAGTTTCGTGTCGATCCGACGAACGTGCACAAAGTAATTGGAAAATTTGCAAATAGGCCGATACGGTTATTTTTGACGGATACGTATCAAATTCGTCACGCACACGCGACCAATTTAAATTCTGTCAAAGCCCACACATCCACGAAGCTGATACGCACCTCTTGATGCTTTCGGTTCGCGACTATGTCGCCCAGGTTGGCGGAACGCACGTCGTATCGAGGAGATTTTTTCATTTTTTTAGTTTTTGAACACAAGTTTTTCTTAAATTTGAAATCAAATAACTGAACACATAATTGTTGAAATCGAAAACTACAAAAAGGTGTGAATCTCGTATATGTTGACTACAATTCTATTCAAATAGGTTTTCGAAACTGTCAATGGATTCGATAGGAATTTTCTTCCAAATCACGGGTCTCTGGGGGTTTTGGGGGCTGTCGAATGAGTGATTTCTACCTAACTTTCAGAGATTTTTATGGGGATTCTAATGCATTAGAAAATTTTCTAATTACTAGGGTTCGCAGTTGGATATGTTGTCTATGCACAGTAATTGATTGATCTAAAATTGATCAGATAACCATAGAGAAATTGGGTTCGAAACTTGGGTACCTTGCTGTCTTCAAAAACAGAGAGTTCCTCTGTTACAGTCGGATCCGGTGATGCTCCGACGACCTTAGGCGATCAACGGCGGTGTCAAGGAGTCGGGGAGACACGCCTAGGGTTGGTAACTACTCTGGCTCAGAAGTTTCGATCACGAGAGAAATCTTCTTGTGATTTAAGATTTAAACGGGGACAGCCGAGTGGGGTATATATTAACTATTTAAATACTAATTGTATCAAATTTTAGATTTAATTCCAGCTTAGATTAGGATTATCCGAAGGAGATTTGATTTGGATTCGTCTAGGTAAGGGTTTGATCGTATTTATTCGGATTCCTTTTGAGTTTGAACCATTTGGTTTAAACTCTCATGAATGTTGGGGAGGTCAGGATGAAGGCTGTACTGTTCGTTGAACAGTACAGTCGGTTTCTTTTTTTTTCAAACACCTATATATATATAAGTTGATATATATATACACACATATATATGTGCTCTCATTAATTACTGGAAAATTTTAAAACTTAAATTAAAATGTTTAAACCTTAATATACTCATTTAATTCAATATATATATATATATATATATATATATATATATATATATATATATATATATATTTTTATATATATATATATATATAAAAAAAAAAATATATATATATATATATATATATACACAAGTATATATAGATATATCAAATATTACCATAATTATCATAGTAAAATTCCTAAAATACTATAAATCCTTACTAAATTAAATAAATATATATATAAAATTTTAAGGGGATTACATCCTACCCAACTTAAAGAAATTTTGTCCTCGAAATTAAAATAACGTAGGGGGTCGAATGCAATGCAAGGAACTGTTAAGGAACTAAATTGTGCAAGACATACCTTAGTTTTCAAACAAATACGGGTATCGATTTCGAATGTTGTCCTCGCGTTCCAAAGTAGACCCTCCCGGCGAGTGATGCTTCCATACCACGCGAACCAATGGTATAGACTGATTTTGCAACACCTTCACTCGGCGATCAAGGATGCCTACTGGTTGCTCTTGGTACGACAAACTCGGTCCAACTGTGAGTTCGGTGTGATCAAGCATGTGACTGTTGTCTGCCACGTATCGCCTCAGATGTGACACATGGGATACGTCATGCACTCCCTCTAATGACGGTGGTAATGCCAATCTGTTGGCAACCTCTCCAAAACGTTCCAAGACATCGAAAGGGCCGATGTATCTTGGGCTCAAACGGAGCCATCTGAATGCTCGCTTGATAGCTATTGTTGTAGGAAAACTCTACAAGATGAAGGTGGTCCTTCTATGATCCGCCAAAGTCAAGCATACACGCTCTCAATATATCCTCTGGCGTCTGAATTGTACGCTCTGACTGGCCGTCTGTCTGCGGATGGTACGACGGGCTAAACTTTAAACGCGTACCCAAACTGTCCTGCATACTCCTCCAAAAGTGTGAGATAAACCTCGAGTAATGGTCCGACATGATGCTAACTGGTACACCGTGTAGCTTTACTATTTGCTTTATATACATCTCTGCCAAAACTTCTGTGGACTGTCCCACTTTAAAAGGTAAGAAGTGGGCTGACTTGGTAAGTCTGTTAACAATCACCCATACCACGTCACGTCTGTCATGACCCGCACCCTAGAGTTAGGGCACGAGAACGTAACAACGCCCAGCCTACACCGCAGTGTCGGCGATAGAACGCTGTCCTAGGTCTCAATGCATCTAACAGTATAAGACTAAACAGTTTATACTCCCCGAATGGGGGTGACATAGCCGAATGTAAACTCAATCACATCTAAGGTAGAGCATAAAGGAAGATAGATAAAACATAAAATCGAAAAGAGATACAACAGATAGAAGTCTAAGTGTCTAAGATACAAACTCAGAATACATCTCAAAACTCAAATACAGTAATCCATAAATACAACTCAAGATGACTGAATATAAACTATAAGCAAAAACCCTAGCTATCTATGCAACCTCTACTGTCTCCTCTAGGCTGCATGCAACCTCCAGGCTATCTGTAAAATTTATAAACAGGTCCAGTCAGGACAGGAGCGAGTACTGTACATCTCAACAGATCATAGCAGGTTAGAAAATATAATCATACAGTAAAGTAAGATACAGGTACTGAAAGAAAATAGTATGTAAACAGAGAGAGAACTGTAATAGAAATATCTACTATACATAGGGAACTAGCAGTGACTAGTGAGTCAGAGTACAATATGAACATATAATACTCCCCCCGTACCCCCGATCAATACACAAGGATCCAGCCAGGTTATGTTATATGATGCTATGTAACAGACCCCGAAGGTGATAGACCCCGAAGGTGATAAGCCCCCGAAGGGTGGTAGACCCCGAAGGTGATACATAGTAGTCCCATAAAAATGGGGATTCTGGGGGTAACCCAACAGTGTAAGTCCCATAAAAATGGGGATTCTGGGGGTAACCCAACAGTGTAAGTCCCATAAAAATGGGGATTCTGGGAGTAACCCAACAGTGTAAGTCCCATAAAAATGGGAATTTTGGGGGTAACCCAACAGTGTAAGTCCCATAAAAATAGGGATTCTGGGGGTAACCCAATAGTGTAAGATTCCAGGAAGACTCTACGATCGTGAGGGTACATGTCGTAAGTGATCAAAGAACCAAGAAGCATATGATACGCCATGAAAGTGAAACACACAGAACATAGAGTACCCGATGCTCCCTAAGGATAACATCTCAAGAAAGGATCCATATAGTACCAATCCGTGTGACCAACGTGACAGTACAAGTAAAGTAATCTACTGCAGGAAATAATTCTAAGCAGGACATGAAATGATCAGAGAATGTACTCGCCTGATATCTGAATGTCCAAGGTAAAGATACTATCCGAGAAGAGGTGTCTGGCTCCTAATTAGAACAGCACAAGTCACGACATGTCCAGAAGGGTAATATAAAGCACTACAGTGCATTCTACATGAATCTAGGTCAAACTAGGCCAAAGTCAACCCTTGGTCAACTCTGGTCAACTGCACTAGTCAAACTAGGTCAAACTAGGTCATGTCCTAACCCAGCAAGTCTTACTAGGCCTAACCAAGACTATCCTAGCAAGCACACATCAATACAAGGCTATACAAGCCAATATACACCCAACTCTATATAGCATGCAATTATTCAATACTCAAATAGGCAAGAATTTACATTGGATATACACTAGATAATCTATTACTTTAAGCTACATATGCCTACACATATATATACATGCATATATTGGTATTCAACATTAGGTCTATAATCATGGCATTTCAAATGGTTATATAAACTTATATATTACAACACAATATGCTAACATATATATAATATACATACATAGCTAAGTTAACTGTATTAATAAATACTTATGTAAGAGGCTATGTGTGTGTATATGAACATGGCAAAAGGGCAAGTGAGGGTTAAATGGGCATACATAGTGTATACATATCAAAGAGTGTCAAAGTGTAAGTGAACAAAGTGTCAAGTGTGATAGTGTTAACATAGTATAAGGGGTACATGAGGTAATATAGGATTTGTGTTAACATAGAACATTACATCTCATTAACTTGTATATTACATACATTACATCTATTATTACATTACATCTATGTTTGCATTTATTTATGATTCATTTATTCTTTTGTACCACTATATGCACCATACATTACATACTATGGAACCTACATATTCATTACAAGCCATACTTATACATGCTTACATTAGATAGGATACTTACATCTCATACATTATTTATTTAAAAATTTACTCATGCTTGCATTCTCTATTTAATTACATAATATATATACATTAACATGGGTTAAAATCAAATAGAACATTATATTACACACAAGGGTGCACAAAATGCATATGCCGAATAGTAACACCTACTAATAATCAATACTGTACCATCTCAGCATGAAATAAAATCTAAGATTAAATTATGTTATAGATCTATGTGATAGCTTTCTGAAACTTTAAACGGATCGCGTTTTCGTTTCCGGAAACTCCCGGAATCGCGAAAACACCGAGAACGCGTTTGTCTTTCGTACAGCTGACACTCAAATAAATCTCCAGAAAGTTACAGAAAGAATTAGGCCTATCAATACATGTTTTTGGAAAGCTAACTTCAATACGCTTCTTTTAAAAAAAAACGGGAGATTAAACTGAGCTTTCAGCTAGAAGTTATGACATTTCTAATTTAGGGCTGAAATTAAAAACGTGGATAAAAATCATGACGAATTTGGGTAGTTTGAGCCAAAAGAATACACAATATATATCCTAATTATCCACAACAATAATAGCAATAATAATATGAGGAACCACACTCACAAACTTGATTATATAATCATCATGAACTATTTATTACATATATAAATATAGATACACTCTCATTACAATATATATATATATATAAATCTATATATGTAACATGAACACATCCACAACACAAAGGACACTCCTATGACCTCCAAATGCACACAAAATGGACACAAATGGAGATACAACCATGAGAGTCATTCCTATGGGTTCAAAATAGACCTATATGCATGAGAAAATGAAAAGGAGAAGGGATTTATACCTCCCGGTAGATCGAATCGAAGAAAAAACCTTCCCGGAGCGACACCGACACGTAGAGATTCCAAAAGGACACGAACGAGCTCCGAATCCTTCCAAACTTGGGTAGCTTCCACCTTGGCTAGAATGGAGAAGGAAAGAACAAGATTTGGTGGTGAAATGGAAGGATTTGGTGGAGAAATTGCTAGGGATTGCTCTCTAGAAATTTGGGGAAGAACAAGAGAGAGAAAAATAGATGGATAATGACAAATGGGAGGCTCAACCCTATCCTTATTGTGGCTGGCCATAATGGTGGTTTTGTCCTATTAGGAAAAGTCCAAAAGCCCCTACTAACCTATTCTATGAGTATTAGGAAAGGGCTAATTGGTTGGGGCTAAATTAGTCATTCTAAAGTCTCTAATCACACTAACCTTATCCATAATAATTAGTCTAACCTCTAACTAAAATATTTCTATCATGTGGACTAAAATTAATATCATGTGGGCCATGCCTAACTAGTGTGTGGGTCCCACTAGAGTCAAACTACCCCCGGGTCCCCGTTACAAGTCAGATTGAGATGAAATTCGAACCCGACTCAAATAATCCCAAAACAATATCATAAATAATAAAATAATATCAAAATAATTCAAAGAGGTCAAATGCAAAAATATTCTTAGGCCAAAAATGACATTAAAATATCATAATCACATGGTTAGGCTGTAGGTCAAACAGTCTCTAGGGTTTCACTAGCAAAACGTCAAAACCACAAGTCATTGATTTAAATAATTTTAAAATGATTTAAAATTACCAAAAATCATATCATGAATTAAATATCATTATTAAAATAATTATAAATACGAAATTTCAAAATTACCCTTATTTGGAAAACTGGGTGCTACAACTCTACCTACCTTAGAAAAATTTCGTCCTCGAAATTTAAGATCGATAGTACTCCTTCTAGAGCCTCTAACCTACCCAATATCTAAGGTAATACTTCCTAACACTGGAATAATAAACGGACGTCTAAATAGTGTCAATCTAGGAATACCTCCAATATTGCTCTGCTGTACGGCGGTAATGGAACTTCAATAAAATATGGACTGGAACCTATATCTAAGGGACTGGACCTATTTTAAAGTGGTCTTAACTAAGGATGAAAAGGAACTGATCATAGGCTATAGGTATGCTCAAACTATTATCTTTCTATTAACCATCTATTAATACATTCTATTACCATAGGAATGATGCATTACTAAAACATATAGGCCCCTATCTCTCATAACACATTTATACTCACCAAAAGACTAGTACATCCTATCAAGGCTGATACTATAATCTCTCCTAAATCTCCTAAGCTACATGTTTATAGACACACATTCCCACATCAAGGACTAACCCGTATATATCTACAACTGATACTAATGGAGTGACGTCCCTATTTTCCAACAATTAAGGTCTAAATTTTTTTTTATCTAAATCATGCAATTTGAAGGAATAGTATACAAGGTCAGGGCATACCGTAGCAGTTGGAAGTATCACCTAGGTTCACTGGTCATTCTAGGTCAAAACAGTACTATGGTATCAACACACAAACAATCTAGGGTGTCTTAATTGGGAAGGTAAGGGAACAACAATCATCAAGGTTGTAGGGCTGTCTACCATCCTATATAAAAATTGGTCATTATCAAAATAAAATAAAGACAACTACCAATTATTTTAAAAAAGGTACAGAACATCAAATTCAAAAATTAAGGAATTGAAAATCACTTGCATTAAAATCCAATCACAATATATATATAGAGAGAGCGTTAGAGAGGGAAAAGCTAGCATTGTGTGTATGGGGACGTGTTCATATGGTTAGATAGTAGGCGTGTGTGTACGTGAATATGCATGAAAGTGTATATGAGGATTTAGATTTCAAACAATAACTATCAAGTTACACTAATCATGGCATATGGGTTAACAATCTACAATATACAATCTATTTAATCACAACTTGCATGGCTAACCATATATATATATAAAAAGGTAGAGACTTAGTTATGTATTTATATATTATAACATGTATGCCTAAGCTCTATATATATCTATCTAGATATATAATCATAACATAGAGGGAAAAAAGGGTTAGGTTACATGACAGTGTATACTAAGTTAGGGTGTGTGTGTCCTTGTACAGGGTTATAGCTTAGTATTGAAAGGTTAAACCCAGTTTTAGTTCAGCATTTACATACAAAATCTGAAAAGATGCTAACATTTAAACCAGTGCAATATTAACATAACACAGTTTCAGATTTTAGGGTTTTGAACATCGCAACCAATCTCAATGGTCCCAATACATCCTAACATGATAGAAATGAAACCCTAACATACTATCCATACATTTATCTACGCATACAGTTCAATATTACATGTTAAATCTGAAATTGAACATTTAAAATCAATGTGAAAATGTTAACATATATTCAGTTTTCAGGATTTTGGAGAAATTTGAACATCAAAACCAACTCAATGTTTATCACAACCTATCATGTAAGAATATGAAACCTAACATTATATCCCTACAATAACAATGTACACAGATCTAAATATTACATTTAAAACAACAATTTGAACTAACATTTAAAATCCAGTATTAAGGGTTAATATGCACATAGTCTCAGATTTGACAAATTAAACACAAAACTCAACAATTTTTTTTTAAAAGAAACTCTAGGTATGACATACATGTGCAGTGATGTAAACATAACTAATAACATGAAATTTATATTTAACTTACGAATTTAAACTGGAAATGCAGAAAACCAGAAATATTGGAGTTTTGAAAATTTAACATCAACGACATATTAATATTTATTTAGATAGGTGAAAATCAAGTGTAGCATGCATAAGTGTCAGGAAAATATCCACTATATATGTTCATATATATATACATTCTCATGTCCCAATATAAAAATCAGATTCTATACCAAGACCAACATTAGATTCCTACCAATATTGCAAAACAGGTGATTGGTGTAATCAAGACGATTTATTATTATTTAATACAAGAATAATAGCAAGAAGGGAATAACAATAAAATATATTTTGCTTATCTGTTTAAAAGAAGGAACCATTTTGAAATCCAGAGTTAAAATATCAAATCCAAGGTAAAGTCTAGCAAAATCATCGATTTATTGTATTAAAAAGAAACTCATAGAAGAAGTTACACAAAGGTTTATAAAATAGCTAAAGTTACTCCTAAGCTAAATAATGAGAAGCAAAATAAAACAAAACAATTAATAATTTCCTTTTTTTTGAAGGACTGAAACAAAGTAGAGAAAATATGTTCGAAAATATTTAAGGTACAATCTGATAATCATATGCGTCTATCCACAATCATGGCACTCTAAATCCTCGTCATACTAGTAAGCAAGGCTACGATAATCACAGAGCCCTTGACTTATGCACATATCTCTAGAAATTATGGTATTTAACATTTTCGCGGTGCCGCTAGCTTGGCTGCGAAAACCTTAAATTCCCACACCCGAGAGATATATCCAGAGTCAGACTATATGTCCTCACCATGCTGGCTAATATGACTATAGAAGACTAGATTCCATAACATAGATGACCTAGCCCATATAATTTCATTTTGCCAAAAATTAAATTAAATCAACAATGAATACCCAAAAATCAAATCAAATTTATCAACGAACATCAAACTCAAAAATGAACAAAATCCTTCAATCATATAAATACAAACTCGGATGCTACAGCTAATCGTTAAGATTCAAAATTCAACAATCTTCCATCAAAATCAATAAATACAAACCCAAATTCAACAATAATCCATCAAATTCAACAACAGAAAATAAAGATAAAACAATCAAGAAAAAAGAGAGTTTTCAAATCGAAGTTAAAATAAGATTCTCAAGGGTCGTCCCAGGAATCTCTCAAGGGTTCCTAACTGTGATTGAGTACCTATAAAATATATCCTAATCCTACTACAGGCTGTAGTGGTACTCAAGTTCGAATACCACTACATAAACTCGACCTGCATGGGCCACTACTAAAAACGTGTCATGACCCGCACCCTAGAGTTAAGGCACGAGAACGTAACAACACCCAGCCTACGCCGCAGTGTCGGCGGTAGAACGCTGTCCTAGGTCTCAATGCATCTAACAGTATAAGACTAAACAGTTTATACTCCCCGAATGGGGGTGACATAGCCGAATGTAAACTCAATCACATCTAAGGTAGAGCATAAAGGAAGATAGATAAAACATAAAATCGAAAAGAGATACAACAGATAGAAGTCTAAGTGTCTAAGGTACAAACTCAGAATACATCTCAAAACTCAAATATAGTAATCCATAAATACAACTCAAGATGACTGAAAATAAACTATAAGCAAAAACCCTAGCTATCTATGCAACCTCTACTGTCTCCTCTAGGCTGCAGGCAACCTCCAGGCTATCTGTAAAATTTATCAACAGGTCCAGTCAGGACAGGAACGAGTACAGTACATCTCAACAGATCATAGCAGGTTAGAAAATATAATCATGCAGTAAAGTAAGATACAGGTACTGAAAGAAAACAGTATGTAAACAGAGAGAGAACTGTAATAGAAATATCTACTATACATAGGGAACTAGCAGTGACTAGTGAGTCAGAGTACAATATGAACATGTAATACTCCCCCCCCGTACCCCCGATCAATACACAAGGATCCAGCCAGGTTATGTTATATGATGCTATGTAACAGACCCCGAAGGTGATAGACTCCGAAGGTGATAAGCCCCCGAATGGTGGTAGACCCCGAAGGTGATACATAGTAGTCCCATAAAAATGGGGATTCTGGGGGTAACCTAACAGTGTAAGTCCCATAAAAATAGGGATTCTGGGGGTAACCCAACATTGTAAGTCCCATAAAAATGGGGATTCTGGAGGTAACCCAACAGTGTAAGTCCCAAAAAATGGGGATTCTGGAGGTAATCCAACAGTGTAAGTCCCATAAAAATGGGGATTCTGGGGGTAACCCAACAGTGTCAGATTCCAGGAAGACTCTACGATCGTGAGGGTACATGTCGTAAGTGATCAAAGAACCAAGAAGCATATGATACGCTATGAAAGTGAAACGCACAGAACATAGAGTACCCGATGCTCCCTAAGGATAACATCTCAAGAAAGGATCCATATAGTACCAATCCGTGTGACCAACGTGACAGTACAAGTAAAGTAATCTACTGCAGGAAATAATTCTAAGCAGGATATGAAATGATCAGAGAATGTACTCGCCTGATATCTGAATGTCCAAGGTAAAGATACTGTCCGAGGAGAGGTGTCTGGCTCCTAATTAGAATAGCATAAGTCACGACATGTCCAGAAGGGTAATATAAAGCACTACAATGCATTCTACATGAATCTAGGTCAAACTAGGCCAAAGTCAACCCTTGGTCAACTCTGGTCAACTGCACTAGTCAAACTAGGTCAAACTAGGTTATGTCCTAACCCAGCAAGTCTTACTAGGCCTAACCAAGACTATCCTAGCAAGCACACATCAATACAAGGCTATACAAGCCAATATACACCCAACTCTATATAGCATGCAATTATTCAATACTCAAATAGGCAAGAATTTACATTGGATATACACTAGGTAATCTATTACTTTAAGCTACATATGCCTACACATATATACACATGCATATATTGGTATTCAACATTAGGTCTATAATCATGGCATTTCAAATGGTTATATAAACTTATATATTATAACACAATATGCTAACATATATATAATATACATACATAGCTAAGTTAACTGCAATAATAAATACTTATGTAAGAGGCTATGTGTGTGTATGTGAACATGGCAAAGGGGCAAGTGAGGGTTAAATGGGCATACATAGTGTATACATATCAAAGAGTGTCAAAGTGTAAGTGAACAAAGTGTCAAGTGTGATAGTGTTAACATAGTATAAGGGGTACATGAGGTAATATAGGATTTGTGTTAACATAGAATATTACATCTCATTAACTTGTATATTGCATACATTACATCTATTATTACATTACATTCATGCTTGTATTTATTTATCATTCATTTATTCTTTTGCACCACTATATGCACCATACATTACATACTATGGAACCTACATATTCATTACAAGCCATACTTAGACATGCTTACACTAGATAGGATACTTACACCTCATACATCATTTATTTAAATATTTACTCATGCTTGCATTCTCTATTTAATTACATAATATATATATACATTAACATGGGTTAAAATCAAATAGAACATTATATTACACACAAGGGTGCATAAAATGCATATGCCGAATAGTAACACCTACTAATAATCAATACTGTACCATCTCAGTATGAAATAAAATCTAGGATTAAAGTATGTTATTGATCTATGTGTTAGCTTTCCGAAACTTTAAACGGATCGCGTTTTCGTTTCCGGAAACTCCCGAAATCGCGAAAACACCGAGAACGCATTTGTCTTTCGTACAGCTGACACTCAAATAAATCTCCAGAAAGTTATAGAAAGAATTAGGCCTAATAATACATGTTTTTGGAAAGCTAACTTCAATACGCTTCTTGTAAAAAAAACAGGAGATTAAACCGAGCTTTGAGCTAGAAGTTATGATATTTCTAAGTTAGGGCTGAAATTAAAAACGTGGATAAAAATCATGACGGATTTGGGTAGTTTGAGCCAAAAGAATACACAATATATATCCTAATTATCCACAACAATAATAGCAATAATAATATGAGGAACCACACTCACAAACTTGATTATATAATCATCATGAACCATTTATTACATATATAAATATAGATACACTCTCATTATAATATATATATATATATATATATATATATATATATATATGTATATATATATATATATATATATATATATATAAATCTATATATGTAACATGAACACATCCACAACACAAAGGACACTCCTATGACCTCCAAATGGACACAAAATGGACACAAATGGAGATACAACCATGGGGGTCATTCCTATGGGTTCAAAATAGACCTTTATGCATGAGGAAATGAAAAAGAGAAGGGATTTATACCTCCCGGTAGATCGAATCGAAGAAAAAACCTTCCCGGAGCGACACCGACACGTAGAGATTCCAAAAGGACACGAACGAGCTCCGAATCCTCCCAAACTTGGGTAGCTTCCTCCTTGGCTAGAATGGAGAAGGAAAGAAGAAGATTTGGTGGTGAAATGGAAGGATTTGGTGGAGAAATTTCTAGGGATTGCTCTCTAGGAATTTGGAAAAGAACAAGAGAGAGAAAAATAGATGGATAATGACAAATGGGAGGCTCAACCCTATCCTTATTGTGGCTGGCCATAAAGGTGGTTTTGTCCTATTAGGAAAAGTCCAAAAGCCCCTACTAACCTATTCTATGAGTATTAGGAAAGGGCTAATTGGTTGGGGCTAAATTAGTCATTCTAAAGTCTCTAATCACACTAACCTTATCCATAATAATTAGTCTAACCTCTAACTAAAATATTTCTATCATGTGGACTAAAATTAATATCATGTGGGCCATGCCTAACTAGTGTGTGGGTCCCACTAGAGTCAAACTACCCCCGGGTCCCCATTACAAGTCAGATTGAGATAAAATTCGAACCCGACTCAAATAATCCCAAAACAATATCATAAATAATAAAATAATATCAAAATAATTCAAAGAGGTCAAATGCAAAAATATCCTTAGGCCAAAAATGACATTAAAATATCATAATCACATGGTTAGGCTGTAGGTCAAACAGTCTCTAGGGTTTCACTAGCAAAACGTCAAAACCACAAGTCATTGATTTAAATAATTTTAAAATGATTTAAATCACCAAAAATCATATCATGAATTAAATATCATTATTAAAATAATTATAAATATGAAATTTCAAAATTACCTTCATTTGGAAAACTGGGTGCTACAACGTCCACTAGGACTCCGGGAAAATCCTGCGACGAAGTCCATCATAATGTGCTCCCACTTTCACTCGAAAATAGGTAGCGGCTACAATAATTCAGCCATCCTCTGGTGCGCGGCCTTTACTTGTTGGCATACCAAACACTTAGCCATAAAACGAGCTATATCCCGCTTTATCCCGTGCCACAAATAATACTGCCGTAAGTCCCAGTACATCTTAGTTCCTCCGGGGTAAATAGAGTAAGTCGAACTGTGTGCTTCTGCCATCAACTCCTGCTGTAGCTCTCCATTAGGAACATAAACACGATCACCGCATCTCAATGTCCCATCAGGATGAATCCTCAATCCCGTCTGCTCTCCTGCTTCAGTCCTTTCTCTAAGCCGTCGAAATCTAGCATCTGTGGGCAATGCCGTCTTGATCCTCTCTACTAATGATGATTGCACTTGGATATTGGCTAACATGCCTCTGCTCCAGGTAATACTACCTCAATACCAAGCTTTTGTAAGTCTTCTATCAATTCTTTCTGTGTGGTCAAGAAGTGAGCCATGGGCTTACGGCTTAATGCCTCTGCCACGACATTAGCCTTGCCCGGATGATAATGTAGCTCGATCTAGTAATCCTTTATCAACTCCAACCAACCTCGTTGTCTCATATTCAACTCTTTTTATGTGAACACGTACTTGAGGCTCTTATGATCAGTGTAGATATCAACCATCTCGTCATACAAGTAGTGTCTCTATAGCTTCAAAGCAAAAATAACCGCTGCAAGCTCTAGATCGCGGGATGGATAATTCTTCTCATGCACTCTCAACTGTCTCGATGCGTACGCTACCACACGACCGTGCTACAATAATATGCATCCTAATCCCTTTCCGGATGCATCGCTGTAGTCACAAATTCTCCCGGGCCCGATGGTAATGTCAAAATGGGTGCCGTAGTCAAGCGCTTCTTCAACTCGTCGAAAGCGGCTTGACACTTATCTGTCCATACGAACTCCTGATCTTTGCAAGTGAGTCAAGTCATAGGCCCTGCTATTCGAGAGAAATCTTCTACGAACCTTCGGTAATAACCCGCAAGTCCAAGAAAACTTCTCACCTCAGAAGCTGATGTGGGAGCGGGCCATTCCTTGACTGCTGTGATCTTATCAGGATCCACTGATATGTCGTCTCCAGTAACAATGTGTCCAAGAAATGATACCTCCTTAAGAAAGAACTCACACTTGCTAAGTTTTACAAAGAGTCGTTAATTCCTCAAGGTCCCCAAAACAATCCGTAGATGCTGCTCATGCTCCTCTTGGCTCTTAGAGTAAATCAAGATATCATCTATAAAAATGACTACAAATTTGTCCAAGTACTAGTGAAATATCTTGTTCATTAAATTCATGAAGTCTGCAGGAGTGTTGGTCAAACCGAAAGGCATGACCAAGAACTCGTAGTGTCCATACCTCAATCGAAAAGACGTCTTTGTAATGTCTTCCTTCCGAACCCTTAGTTGGTGATAGCCCGATCGTAAGTCAATCTTGGAGAATACTTTTGCTCCACTTAGTTGATCGAATAGATCGTCTATATGTGGCAGTCACTGCATTCAAGGCTCTGTAGTCGATGCACATGTGTACTGTCCCGTCTTTCTTAGGCACAAAAAGAATGGGCGCTCCTCATGGTGACACACTGGCACGAATGAAGCCCTCCTCCAATAAGTCGTCAATCTGCATCTTCATCTCTACCAACTCCTTGGGTGCCAAACGATACACTCGAGATGAAATAGGCTCGGCTCCGGGAATAAGCTCAATAGAAAACTCAATGTCTCAGTCAGGGGGCAGTCCTGGAAATTCCTCGGGGAATACATCCTCGAACTCGATGATGATAGGGTGCTGAGGGGTGTCCTGCATCATCATGTGAGTCCCTAATGTGGGTGCATCACAACTCTCTCCTTCTTTTTTGGTGAACTTGAACTCTGTCATGTTTGGTGGTCTAAAGACGATAATGCCCCTATGGCAGTCTATGAGGGCAAAATATTGGCTCAACCAGTCCATCCCGAGAACCACGTCGAATGTAGGCATAGGAAATACAAAAAGTCACGCTTTCATCTCTCTACCACGTATCACTACAGGACACAGTCTATAAACACCACTAACAGGTACAACTCATCCTCTAGTGAGGATTCTAATATTCTTAGATAAGGGTGTGATGGGAATACTGTGTCTAGTGGCAAAACTAGTGGCTATGAATGAATAAGTGGCTCCAGTGTCAAACAACATAATAGTAAAAAATTAAGCGACTAAAACCATACCTGCTGTGACCTCTGCCTCTGTCTCTATATCCTCCACAGCAAGCGAGAATATCTGCCCAAAATTTTTGCCGTAATGAATATTGATGGTCGGATCCCTCTAGTTGCATTCCTTTGTTGAGAGCAGCATGTCTAGTATTCCTGGAAAAATTTAGAATGACTCTATACTATTGCTTTTGTTGTACTGTGCGCCTTGGGAAGGCAATGGTTGGCGAGGTGCTCCTGCTACGGGCCGTGGTTCTAGAAGAGCTGGGGTTGTAGGCCTCGGGTTCTGTCGTGCATGTATTATCGCCTGTTGCTCCGAACAATCCTTGAGCATGTGCTGGTTGGATCCACATCTCAAGCACAATCCAAGGCGAGTCCTGCAGTCGTTCTGGAGATGTCCTTGCTTTTCGTAGTAATGGCAAACGGGCTTCTAATAAGGTGAGGGCCTCTGCTGGTGCTGTCATGTGGGCCTCCTAATAGGTCATCCCTGAGTAGCTTGGGCTGGTATAATTGCTGGTGTATGGCGTCTCGATGTCTGCTGCTCCTTGCGAAGAATCTCCTGACCACGAGCTTCTTCCAAGAAAGCTGAATGGGAGACTCGAGACAGGGTAGTCGTATAAGACTTGAGCTCTATTGCAAGCCCCTGATGGAATCTCCTCGCCTTCTCTAACTATGTCGGGATCAATCCCGCACCAAATCTACTCAGGCGATTGAACTCTGAGTCATACTCATCAACTGTCATATTCCCTTGCTTCAGGTGAAGGAACTGGTCGTACAGACCGTCTCGAACATGAATAGGGAAGAATCTCTCATAAAATGCATCATAGAACTGCTTTCAGGTAATTCCAGCGCGGAATCGTGTCTCTTCCGCTTTCCACTAGTGGTGGGCATTATCTTCTAACAGTAGGTCCACTACTGTCATCCAATCTCGAGCTGGTAAATGGGTTGCCTTCAGTAGCTTCTCTATACTAATAAGCCATTGTGACACCTCTAGTGGCTTCTCCGTTCCTCTGAAGGCCTTGGGGTTCATGTCTGTGAAATTCTTGATAGAGCCATCATAAGAATGTAGAGCCGGTGCTGCTGCTGGTACTAGAGGTGGTGGTGGAGGTCTAGCCAAGGCTGCCATCATAGTCTATCTCATCAGCTCAGTCTGCTGCCACTGATCCCGTATCATGGCGTACATAAACTGGGAAGTAGGGCTCCCATCAGTCGATGGTTGAGATATCTAAGATCCCGACTGTGGTAGAAACTGCTGAGGGAAAGGTGGTAGTGGAGGCAGTGGTATATTCCCTTCCGAGGGCACGGTAGTGGGTTGTCCAGCCTGGCTGACTTGGGGTGCTACGATCTCTGGGTGCACCGTCGTCGGTGTCGTAGTAGGCTGCGACTGTCCTGGCTGGTATGGTTTCACCGGAGTCAATAGAGGATTCTGTCCCTCCGGGGTAGTCTCTTCACCAGATGTGAGGGCCAAGGCAGAAGTGCGTCCACTTCTTAGATTCATACTGTTGGAACGAGGAAGAATAGGACGATATTATGAAGGGTTAGGTATGAGGTAATTCAAGTAATCAAAGAAATTTGAAAAGATTGGAAGTCAAAGGATGTAGTAGTTCTGGATGAGATATTTCCTATTCCTATATGTAGGCTTGTTGGGCACAGTCATGTAACCCAATAATATTTTCTAGACCTGCATGGGCCACTATAAAAATATGTAACGCTCCAGTCCCAAAATACATAGGACCAAGTACGAAAATATGCTAGCTGCACATGTACGAAGAATGATCCAATATATGGAATCCTCGTATACGTACATAAGCTGTAAATAAAATAATCACATGCCATATATATAATCTAATATCATCACAGCTCAACACAGAAGATATAGAGCCCAGATAATAAATAAGTGTATCAAAAGATAGCCGGGTGGACATACCCACTCCAAACAGCTATAAAAATAGTCTCACAAGATCGGAGTCCAACCTCCGCAAAATATAAAGAAAAAAAGATGCAAAAATATCCACTAATGTCTCAATAAATGAATCATCTAGAAATCAGCAGGAGAAGCCTCGTCATCAATATAGGATGGGTCCAGTGCCGCTCCGTACTCCTACGAAAAGTCATCTAATCCTGGAGAGATTACCATGTCCTCAGAGGGACGTAGCAAGATACAAGAAAACACTATGCCATATAAACTGTGATAATATAATAGAAAAGAAAGGATGCTTGCATTCGGGTTCCTGACCAGTCTACTGTGAATATGCAGTTTGAGAAACAATCCTTCGACGCATGAGCCCTGGCTGTAGATGGGATCGGCATAGTCCCCGTAAAGGGCACCAGGTGCCTACGTCCATAACGTCCGAAGATTGTCAGAGGGCATCATGTGCAAGGGACTACGTCCATAACGCTCTAGAAAGCGTCAGAGGGCACCTGGGGCCTGCATCTCCGGAGGAGCGCACAGGTAATCAGGGAAGTACAAAGAAGCCCATACGTCAGGTATTGTTCTTCCCACCCAATTCCCAGTATCATCATCTCCCTGACTGATATGAACCTCTAGTACCGCGAAGTCTTCTAACATGCAACTCTATTGGTAGTTACTCCTATCCGTCGCACGTTCCATACGTATCGGTGGCCAATCGACTACGCGGTTACGTATCCTACATGTGACTCACAACATGTGGTAAAACAAGTGTCAAGGCCGTTTGAGATATACCAACCCATCAACAATGGGTGGTCACTAGACTAAGTCAATGCAAGAGAAATAAATAAAAACAAGAAAACGACCGACAGAGTCGCTTGTACCCAAGTGTGTCTTGGACGCACAGTTCTATAATAACAATAACTAAGAAATATTGAAAATAAAAACTGAAAATAATAATACGTAAATCACAGAGTAAGGTGGCAAGGTATCTTGCCTGGTGATGCGAAGACGGCAGGTCCAAGAATCACAATGTCAGCAAAGAAATGTCACAATCTCCAAACAACTCCGGATGTTGAAACAAACATCAAGAACGTACTCGGAATAAGTGATATACCTAGGAAATGCCTTTCCAAAAGTCTAATTCTGGAACAGGGACAAAATTATAATTTCGTGTCAAAATGATGTCCGTCGTTGGACCCGTTTTGTACCGAAACGCGTGCCAGTATTTATGATCTCTAAACTCGTCAAACTATATGTCTGCAGATTCAGTTTGAGGAGACAAAACCAACGGTATGTCAAATTTTAGATTTCGATGAGCTGTGCACAAAATTGCCCATTTGGTTGGGTTGCGGGCCCGCCAAATTTGGCGCTCCGATCAACCTTCTCATATTCTGACCAAACTTGGCATACAGGACCAAAAAATCGATACGGTCCTGATGGCGCAAGTTTCGTATCGATCCGACGAACGTGCACAAAGTAATTAGGAAATTTGCAAATAGGCCGATACAGTGATTTTCGACGGATACGTATCAAATTCGTCGCGCACGCGCGACCAATTTGAATTATGTCAAAGCCCACATGTCCACAAAGCCGATATGCACCTTTCGATACTTTCGGTTCGCGACCATGTCGCCCAGGTTGGCGGGACGCACGTCGTATCGAGGAGATATTTCTATTTTTTTGGTTTTTGAACACAAGTTTTTCTTAAATTTGAAATCAAATAACTGAGCACATAATTGATGAAATCGGGAACTACAAAAAAGGTTTGAATCTCGTATATATTGCCTACAATTCTATTCAAATAGGTTTTTGAAACTGTCAATGGATTCGATAGGAATTTACTTCCAAATTATGGATCTCTGCGGTTTTGGGGGCTGTCGAATGAGTGATTTCTACCTAACTTTCAGAGATTTTTATGCGAATTCTAGTGTATTAGAAAATTTTCTAATTACTAGGGTTCGCAGTTGGATATGTTGTCTAAGCACAAGAATTGATTGATCTAAAATTGATCAAATAACCCTAGAGAAATTGGGTTCGAAACCTAGGTACCTTGCTGTCTTCGAAAACAGAGAGTTCCTGTATTACAGTCGGATCCGGCGACCCTCCGACGACCTTAGGCGATCAACGGTGGTGTCAGGGGGTCGGGGCGACACGCCCAGGGTTGGTAACTACTCTAGCTCAGAAGTTTCGATTACGAGAGAAATCTTCTTGTGATTTTGGATTTAAACGGAGACAGCCGAGTGAGGTATATATTAACTATTTAAATCCTAATTGTATCAAATTTCAGATTTAATCCTAGCTTAGATTAGCATTATCCGAAGCAGATTTTATTTGGATTCGTCTAGGTAAGGGTTTGATTGAATTTATTCGAATTCGTTTTGAGTTTGAACCATTTGGTTTAAACTCTCGTCAATGTTGGGGGGTCGGGATAAAGGCTGTATTGTTCATTGAACGGTACAATCGGTTTCTTTTTTCTTTTCTTTTTCAAACACCTATATATATATATATATATATATATATATATATATATATATATATATATATATATATATATATATATATCAAATATGACCATAATTATATATAGAAAAAAATATATATAGAAAAATTATTATAGACCATAATTATTGTTCAAAAAAAAAATATATATATATATCAAATATGACCATAATTATTATAGAAAAATTCCTAAAATACTATAAATCCATACTAAATTAAATAAATACATATATAAAATTTTAGGGGGATTATATTCCTTGGATGATACTGAAGGTCAATATCAAAGTCCTTCATCAGCTCTAACCATCTCCGATGTCTCATGTTCAGCTCCTTTTGGGTGAAGACATACTTCAGGCTTTTATAATCTGTGAATATCTCCACTTTCTCTCTGTAGAGATAATGGTTCCAAAGCTTCAGAGCAAAAATGATCGTTGCAAGTTCCAGATAATGGGTGGCATAGTTCTTGTCATGGGGTCTCAACTGTCTCGAAGAATATGCTATCACCCTCTTGTTCTGCTCTATTACACAGCCCAAGCCTTTTTCTGAAGCATAATTGTAAATAATAAACCATCCTGATCTTGATGGTAAAGCTAAAATAGGGGCCGAAGTCAACCGCTTCTTTAATTCTTCAAAAGCTGCCTGACATGCCTCGGTCTGAACAAATTATTTATCCTTCCTTGTGAGCCTAGTCATTGGTTCTGCAATCTTGGAAATGTCTTATACAAACTTTCAGTAATATCCTGCTAGACCCATGAAGCTCCTGATCTCTGCAACTGAACTAGGAGTAGCCCATGACTTCACTGCGTCCATCTTTTTCTGATCCACTGCTATGCCTTTCCCAGTCACCATATGCCCCGAAAATTCTACTATGTCTAGGAAGAACTCATATTTTGAGAGTTTTTCATATAGCTTCTCCTTCCTCAAAGTCTCCAAAACTATCCTCAAATGCTCCTCATGCTCCTCATATGTCTTGGAATAGATCAATATGTCATCTACGAAGACCACCACGAACTTATTTAAGTACTGGTGGAAAACCTTGTTCATAAGGTTCATGAAGACAGCTGGGACACTAGTGAGTCCGAATGGCATAACCAGGAATTCATATTGTCCATACCAGGTACTGAAAGCAGTCTTAGGAATATCCTGTTCTCTGACTTTCACTTGGTGATACCCGGATCGAAGGTCTATTTTGAAAAAGACTTTGGCTCCACCCAACTGATCAAATAGCTCATCAATTCGAGGTAAAGGATATATATATTCTTAATGGTGATGTTGTTGAGGGCTCTGTAATCAAGGCACATACTGACGGTCCCGTCCTTCTTGGTCCCAAACAGAACCGATCCTCCCCAGGGCGAAGCACTCGATCGAATGAAACCCTTCCCTTTTAATTCGTCAATTATGCCTTTATCTCATTTGCCTACTTAGGATTAACCCTATAGCAATTCTGGGAAACTGGTAATGATCCAGGAACTAAATCGATAGTGAACTCGATATTCCAGTCTGATGACAACCCTGGAAAATCTTTATGGAAAACATCTAGGAACTCTGATAGGAGGGGTGCGGTAGAGTCTTCTCTTCCACAAATGCTCCGAAGCTGACTCCCTTTGATCTTTCTGCAGCACTCCTCATGACCTCAAATGGTATCTCTCCTAGCGACCTAAATATTACCTTCCTCTGGTGGCAATCTATAAAGGCCAAATGCTCACACAACCAATCCATCCCGAGGACTACATCGAATCCCGGAAGTGGCATTACGCGGAGCTGAGTCATATATTCTGTTCCGGCTATGCTAATAGGACAATCACACACATCACTGACCGGAACTATACCTCTATCGGTTAGGATTCTACAATTCCTTCTAGAAAATGTAGGTACTATATGGTGTCTATGCATGAACTCAAGTGATATAAAGCTGTGTGATGCTGCAGAATCGAATAGTACAATAATGGGAAAGGAATAGAACAATATACTACCTGTAATCACATCTGCTACTAGCTTTGCCTCATCTGTAGTCACAGAAAAGGCTCGACCATATGGTCGTCCACCCCTATGCTATTGATGCTGGGCAAACTGCTGCTGCTGAGTAGGCAGGGATGGCCCTTTCAGTAGAAGTCCTGAAGGTGCAACTACGGGACCTCTCTGAGGTGGAATTGGGCCTGCTACTGGTCAAGGAGCGGTGCAAACTCTAGCCTTATGGTCAGTCCCTCCATAAAGTAAATACTGTCCCAATCGTCGATGGCAAACCTCCCAGTTATCCCTTTCGTTTGTCAATGGTCACAAACAGGAATATGCACAGTCTGTCTTTGCAGAACTGGGGCTTTCGAGGGTAACTATGGTGTAAATGTCCTCATCTGGGTATTATGACGCTTGGGCGGTCCCGGGTGACTAACTCCTCCAGTGGTGTCACGATCTCTCTTTGGGAAAAGATTTAGGTCAACCTCCACCCTCTGGGCAATAGAGACCATCCCTGCATAAGTTTTCGCACCATTGGCAGTGACCAAGATGTGAATCTCATGGTTCAGTCCCTAGCGAAACATCCTTGTGTCATGCCTCGCTCCAGTATGTTCAGGTACGGGTTGTGAGTGCGTCCAGCCTGCACCATAAAATTGGCTGTAGTTAGCTGTCTAGACATCGATAATCTCCAATTAATCATAAGCTCAATCATAAAACTAGACAAAAACAAAACTAAAACCAAGCCAACACACGACCACAGCATCTACTATCACTTTTGAGTACATCTACTTGTTCCATCTCCAGAGACAAATATGCTAATCCATGTCCTCAAATAACTCATACATCTAATACATCTGTCTTTATCCAAACCATCTGATACATCAAAAGTATTATGTCCTATTCTTCTAGAGTCTTTCAGAACCTTCCTCGAGTTATCATCCATCCAAGTCATGTCCTCAAGCCCTGGCCTAATTTGTCAACGATCCAGTCAGAAAAGAAGCAAAGTACAACCCTCCAAACAATTATTGTACGATACAAAATCAAGTAATAAAGTAAATGCAAAAATTAAATGAACCAGATTACGTGACACGAGACAATGTCATGCATTGCAACCTGCAACATGAATAACTATGAGAATAACCATGATCAAGAAAAACACGAGTATAAACCATGTGCAATGGAAACAGCATATTCATTATGTGGTCGGTTGGGGTAATACAGCACATCCGAAGATGGCTATTAACAATAGGAGTACGACACGACATACGTGAGGTGTATGTGTGCTATTTACGATAAGTATGATATCAATTGGGTGTGACCACATACCTACTTGGCATTTTTCCTCCCCAAGACACGAACAATCAATAACGATAAGTCGTGATCAATGTACGATAAGTCATGATCAATATACGATAAACAAGTCAAGATCACGACTATGAACAATAACCATGAATCAGGATCAAGGAACACAATTACGATCACTAAGCACAATCACGTGTCAAATCGTGTCCTAATATGAAACATGTCATACAGAAAAATGTTGTATTTATAATGTATTGAGAAATATAAGTAAGGAGTGTACTTGCCTCGGATCCAAATCGTTGACTTGGTTGGTGAGCCAAACCTGTTGTAATCCCTCTTCCCGAAATCTTTAAAATTTCTTTTATTTCATTTCAGTTTTTAGAAAATAAAATTTATTTTTAAATTCTATTATAGATATTTTAGAAAAGAAAAGCGATTTGTCAAATTTATTTTATATTTAAAAAAAATTCTAGGATTATTAATTTATAATTTATGATTTAAATTTATGAAACATGTTTTAAATAATATTTGATATTATTGAAAACTCAATTTGAATTATATGGTTAGATTTAATTAATCTAGTTTTTACTTTTGTATTTATGAAGATATACAAGTATTTGAATTATTCTTAACAATATCTTGATAATTGATTTTATGAAATTTATTTTTAAGATTATTTAAAATACTAAATATTATTTTAAAATATTATGTTGATCTTTTATTTGAGCTAGACTTTAATTAATACTATTCAAACTATTTGATAATACTATGGGTTAATTTAAAGTATTGGTATGATCAATTATTTGATTTAGATTAAATTAAACTACGTTTTAAAATTCTATATTTGATTTAAACCAAGGGAAGAATTTATTTATCACAAATCCTAATCTTATCTATCTAGAATTTGGTCTCCTAATTAAGAGGAGTCTTGTTTTGTTCTCCCCCAACCATTAGCCAAATTATATTTATATTAATACCTTACATAATAGTGTAATAATAGTGTATAAGTAAATAGTCTGATTTGAATAGGGTGTTACAATTTCTTTGAGAGGAAGGGGGTCCTTGCAAATAGGAACATTCAAATCTCCTGAATTAGGATTTGAACAGAGCCCTTGTAGTTGGATTTCAAATCACATAAAATCAATCTATTTCGCATCTCGATCTCAAATCATATAAAACCAATCCCCTTCAAAACCCTCCAACCTTACCTCCCTAGAAACGAACTTGGATGGATAGTTTCTAATTCAAATTTGAGAAGAACAAATTTGATTTTGATAAGGATGTAAGATTCAAATCCCATCCAATCTGATCAAGGATCCAATATCCTACGATTATGATACAACCTAAAACCTGCATATATATAGACATCGATGAGGATAGAGAGGCCATCCCCGCTGTAGAAGCATGAAAAAGCGCAGACATATCAAAAGCGCAGGTGGCGTCCGTGCTACACATGGCTTCACAAAAGTGCAGGTACCCCAAAAGCGTAGACAGATAATCAAAATAGATGGTTCATAAAGAGTTCATTATTAAAATCATGTCTACAAGGATCTATTACAGGTTCGCCATGATTACATGAAAAGAACTTCTTTTCTACAAGGATCTATTACAGATTCGTCATGAAAAGAACTAAAGCTCCTAAAAATCTACAAGGGGGTCAATCTTCACAGACGTGCAGCCCCCTAGACGCGCAACACTGTCAGAGCGAGCCACTTCCTGAAGCAGCTATTGGCCTGAGCAAGAACTCAGTCCAGAGCACAGGCTGAGCCACCACCATTGAGCAGGGCAGAGCACAACCTTTGGCTCTTCGGATTGGCAATCAATTCAAACCCGAAAGCTTGGATCTTGAAGACCTCCAAGATGTTGTTCAGGTTCGAACTCCTTACGCCAAATAATTAAGTGCATCTCAGAACTCAGCAGCAGTTCTTCTACAAGCACACAGCTTCTTGGAACGAAGGAATCCACAACCAACAGTCGACTTGTGCAAGGCCAACGGCCGTTCGAAGCTAAGTCGGGATCGAGCATGATGGTGGGAATGTTAAGAGAAAGAAGACGCAACCCTTCAGAAAAGCTTTCCTTTATATAGGGTGAGTGTGGTCCAACCCATATGCCACGTGGTCGTCGGTCAAAGACTCCCAAATTAAGGGGATGAACCTAAGACTCAGCACAATGAATCTCATTTAATAGGTTCATTCGACTGAATCCTAGGCCATAGACTTCTTGAATTTCCCAAATGACGACGGTAATTAAAGAAGAGAATGACCGACACGTCCATCAGAAGTGCAGTCATTAATTGCTCTTATAACTTTGACAGAAACTAGCTCCTTTGAATCAGAAGTGCAGTCAGTTCACTGTACCCTAACTTTAACCTAGAAGCGCAGCACCCTCCGTCCCATCAAAAAGCATAGCCTGTTTAAAGGCTCCTTCATCTGACACTTGGTTGTCCAAAGCACAAGTCTACTCGACGCCCTCAAGCACAGTGACCTCGTTTCCTAAAGCACAAGTCCACTCGTCGATCTAAAAGTGCAGTGACTCCGTTACCTAAAGCACAAGTTCACTCATCGCTCTAAAAGTGCAATAACTCTGTTGCCTAAAGCACAAGTTCACTCGTCGCTCTAAAAGCGCAGTGACCCCTTGCCTAAAGCACAAGCCCACTCGTCACTCTAAAAGTGCAGTGATTCCGTTGCCTACAGCACAAGTTCATTTGTCGCTCTAAAAGCGCAGTGACTACGTTGCCTGAAACACTTGTCTACTCGTCACTCTAAAAGCGGAGTGACTCCATCGCCTGAAGCACGGTCTACTTATCGCCTAGAAGCACAGTGATCTCAAAGCCTCGCCAGAAGCACAGCTCGTATAGAAGCGCAGTCTTACGGGGTGACGTGGTTCCACGCGGCCAGACAGGTATTTATGTCCTTTTCAGATTGGCTTGATTAAAAACCACCGCTCTTAAGATATGACAGAGTTTGATTCTATTAATAAGAGCAATATCATATCAGTTTGTTTAAACCACGGATAAGGACATAATTTGTTCTTATAGACGAGGGCCATATCCAATTGGTTTGTTTTAACCAATAACCCCCTAAGATAAGACAAAATCTAACTTCAATGATAGGAACAAAATCTTCTCAGGTTCATCCGATCAACAGTAAACACACGTCACGTGTCATTTATTTGGTCATGTTGATAATTTCCCACCAAGATCTTGATAAAGGAGAGTCCCAGCATCTGCCACGTGTCAACTCAGCAACATCCCTCAATGTGCAACTTCAAAATTCTCTCATATCTATACGTGCAGCGTTCCTGCATAATCCTTATGCATATCGTATATGTGCTTTCCAATAAATAGAAGGAGTTTTCCTTCGATAAAGAGGCTTCAAAATCTTCACAAATTTGGCATCCTCTTAATTGCTAACCCCAGAGTTCCAATCACAAGCACCAAAAAGCCAGAGCAAGTTCAACTCATCGTCAGATCGTCAACGGAATAAAGGAGCCACTGCAGTGCTTGATCTCTACCACCACACTGTCCCAGAAAACTTTGTACTTAGATCTCCTATTTTGGAATCAATTGTACTCTTTAAATGTTTAATATACAAGAAGTTTCCATAACCTTTTGTCATGGCAAACAAGGTGGCTACTCTGTTGGGGAATTCCTTCTCCTCCAACGAGAAGGTGGTAGCACAATCTGACGACAACTTGCTGGGATCTTCTCAGAAGACGTTGGCCGTACGTTTCGACCAACAAGATTTCGAAGATCTCATTTCTGAAAAGAAGTCGAGTCCTTCGAAGTGGATCATAAAATCGAAGAAGACTCGACGCACCTAGATGCTGACAGCAGCTGCAACGAGCAGCACGACAGAGGGGACTGCGCTCTAGAACCCCTAAACGACGAAGTCCAGAAGAAGATTTCAGTTGCTGCTGACAGACCGCCTCGCTCAATTACCACTTCGGGAAAATGCAGCGAGGAGTATGGCTCCCCTATGGCGGGTCTGACAAAAGTGCAATGCCGGTAGAAGCACGCCGTGGTCCATCCACGAACGGAAGAGGTTGCACAGGCGAGAACATCTGTCTTTGACAGAATTGCCTACCCATCGGGTATGGCTACGTTGGATTCTGAACGTTATGTACCTTCTAGGGGTAACGCAAAGGGGTCCAAGACGGCACGTGCCTTACATGGCCAAAGTGTTATGCTAACCACTCTATTGAACTCTGAATACTACGCACCTTCTAGGGGTAATAGGAAGAAATCCAAGACAGCACGCACTTCGTGTGATCAAAGTGCTATGCCAACGACAGACCAAAGGCCCGCGTTGACAGTCACATGCGCAGATAAAAGAAGGCTATACAAAACTGGTCCGAGTGCTCTGATGCCGCGCCGATGAAACCCCGCAATCACTTGAGCGCTCATGCGCACGATTCAAGCTAGGGGTACCTACCATCGAGATAGACTCGTACGAATATTATTCCTGTAAGCAAAAAAAGAGTCTGCCTCATCAGCAACTCACTATTCAGGACCTAAGCGTGTCTCACGCACAGAAAGTAAGAAGAGAGAAGCTATCTCCACATCCTCACTCATGCGTGTAACTTCCCTGCGCACGTGAAAGGAGTGCAGGATTGGAGACCTCAACAACTCCCTATAAGCGTAAAGCAAGGAAGAGATCTACGGCGTAAGGCGTGTCTAAACCAAGGCACAATTGCACCCAGATCACCATCAGCTACTGTTGTTGCCAAATAGTCGCGTCGCCACCAAAGAGGCGGTCCATCTTCCAAAGACTGCAACCGATGATATCTGGTGAAGAAGAAGATGAACTCCGTATAGCTTTATGCAACGCGACGTAGGATTTTCCGACTTTTAAGAAACTTTCCAAGAATCGTCCCGTGTCGGCCAACAAGCCAAAAAATTGAACTCGGGGTAGCAAGACAGCGGTACCCAGTACGGGTATATTCCAAGGCACGCGTGCCAAATCTGGATCCTTGGTGCAAGGGGGTGATGCTGCGGATGCAACATTAGCTTGGGGTGGCCAGCCCTCCACCATTCATGACAATCCCATCTTCCAATCCAATGAGGGACTGTATGACACAGATACCTCCACAGGCACAGGCAGCCAAAAAGCTGGAGGTAAAAATTATAACGAATCTGAGGATGATTATAATCTGCCGGTTTATCCTCAAGACGACGGGACGTCTGGACCAGATAGCGAAAGATCTACCATCCCTTCTACCCATCCGCATATGATATCCATGTTCATGGCCGAAGGCGATAACAAGTACAGTAGCGAAGGATCCAGTCAGCCGAAATGCGTAGAAGCTCTCGAGACGGGCCTAAATACGTTCAACGATACTATGAAGTCCTTGGCTTCCGTTGTCTTAGAGATCAAGGAGAAGTTGACACCTGTTGTCTCCGCTCCTGTGAACCAAGACCTAGGGACTAACGGCGGGTCCAATATGCCCCATATCCTGAGCCAAGCAGTACCCTCTGTCACGACCCGTACCCTAGAGTAAGGGCACGAGATGTGAATACGTCCAGCCTACGCCGCAGTATCGGCGGTAGAACGCTGTCCTAGGTCACAACATCTAACAGTATATATCTAAACAGTTTATACTCTCCGAATGGGGGTGACATAACAGTAAAACTCAATCACAACTAAGGAAGAGATAGCACGAAATGAAATAGAACTCAAGGAAGTAAATAGATGAAATAGCAGTAGTCTAAGATAATCCCAGCAATACAAGGTCTCAGATAAAAGAATATATACAAAACTGATCTCCAAAATAGAGTCTAACTAGAACATGTCTCAAGACTACAAATGAAAATCAACCTAACTAATCTAGTCTAGGCAGTCGAGGTGATCTCCTCAGCTAGAGCTGGGTCCTCCTGAGGGTCCAGCTCGCAGGTGTCATCTAAGGCTGCCCCGTAGTAAGTGTCCAGACAAGCCTCCTCCTCGTCCTCTGTAATATTTTTAACAGGTCCAGTCAGGACATGAGCGAGTACAGTACATCTCAACAGATCATAGCAGGTTAGAAAATATAATCATGCGGCAGAGTAAAATACAAGATCTGAAAAAATACAGTATGTAAACAAGAGAGAGAACTATAACAGAAATATCTACTATAAATAGAGAACTAACAGTGGCTAGTGAGTCAGAGTACGAGATAGCACATGTGAACATGACAGATTTGCACAGGATATCGAGGTGCACAGGATCTACACTACAATGGAATTGTTCACGTAACTAATAGCACTCCCCCGTATCCCCAATCAATACACAAGGATCTAAACAGGTTATATTATTGTACAGGATATCACATGGGGCCCATATAGGGTGCATATAATAGTATACATGGGGGCTCCGTGAACATGAGAGTACAAGATTCACAGGAGTGCACATGTAAAATGGAAGCACAGGAGTACATAATGAAAGTGAAACGCACATGACACAATGTATCCGATGCTCCAGAGGGGGATAACATCGCATGAGAAGATCCATATAGTACTAATCCGTGATAATGTCGTGACAGCATCAAGTAAAGTAATCTAAAGCAGGACTATAATTCTAAGCAAGATATGAAATGATCAGAGAATGTACTCGCCTGTAACTGAGTGTCCAGAATGAAACGTACTGTCCAAGGAGTGGTGTCTGGCTCCTAATCAGAATAGCACAAGTCACAACAAGTCCAGAATGGTGTAATGTAGTCCTACTATGCATTCTACATGATTCTATGTCAATCTAGACCAAAGTCAACTCTTGGTCAACTTTGGTCAACCCTAGAAGTCAAACTAGGTCAACCTTGTCTAAACTAGGCTAAACTCAACTAACTAGGTCTAACAAGTCATGCTAGGCTCTAACAAGGCTATACTAGACTACACACAACATTTCAAGTACTCATACACCTATGCATATACAACACTATATATATAGATACAAATATTGATTAACACTATGCATTCTAGGCTAAATACTATATGTATATACATATAGGCATACACCACACAAGTACACAGGTATTCACATTGCCTAAGCATTGCACACACCACAAATAGACATTCATATCTAGATGCATAAACATGTGTATATAGAGGGAAGCATAAGTGCGTGTGTATACAATCAAGAGTGTGTGTGTGTGGAAATAGGGAAGTGTGTGTCAATGAACTGTCAAGAACAGGGAAACACATTGTATGTGTGTAAACTGTTTGCAGGCAGTACAAAATAAAGAGAGAAATGTGTGTGTGTGTAGGCAGGTAGTATCCAAAGCAGTGAAGAGGAGAGTGTGTGGACTAGTGTGTGTATGGGTGAGGGTGTACAGGAATTCATAACAGTGAAGGGAAAATAAAACAGTGTGTGTATGCATGGGTGTGCAGGAATGTTAATAACAGGGAAAGAGAAGACTGTGTGTGTCATCCAGTGTTCACAGGAATTCAAAGTATGTGTATGGGATACATATCAATGTGCAGGAAATACCAGAGTGGAAGAATAAGAGGGACTTGTGTGCAGGAAAATAACTGTGACAGTAAAACATAAGACAGGAAAGCATGGCCTATTTCCAGGCTATACAAACTGGGACTCAAACTCAGTTAGGAAGAAGAAAAGGAGATCAATTTATTGTCCTTTCAAACTCAGGTTTGAATCAAACAACCCCAGTTCATGAGAATGCCAAGGAGAACCAGTGTACTTCAGTACACTGTTTTTCCCAGATTGCCAAAGACAAAACCCAACTTTCAATTAAAACCCATACACCATACTCATCAAAACAGTCCCATTTGAAACTCAGTTTTCGAAGGACACTTAAAACAGTAACAATCCTAAATAAATTCACAGTTAAGGAGAAAAGGAGAAAGGAAATCAATTTCAGGTTTTTCCTGAAACAGTCCACCCTTGTAATCCCATTTCGAATTCAAAACTCAACAAAACATCCAAAAACTTGCACATAGGTAGATAACTTATAGGAGGACCATAATAGAAACTTGAACAGGTAAGTAGCTACATTTAAAATAATCTCAATGAATGTCAAATTCCATAATCAAAAACTGGAAAAATAAGGAAATGTAAACATGTATCAGACTTTAGGAAATATTCGAAATGATGATTAAAATAAACTAAAGTGCCAAAACATTGGTTGGTAATACTAATATAGGGTGTGAACATGATATAGGAAGTGTCTCGTGTCCAACATATCAAGACACGATGTGTCCACAACAAGAAATCAGCATTACACACACTCAGTGCACTGTCAGTGCACTGTCTCGTGCACACGTGCACTTGTGTCGTGTGCACGACACAAGACACGAGAGGATCTCGTGGTCACCCTCATAGGTAGCCCACCTATAGGGCTACCTCATAGGCCCATTGGCTAGTGTCCACGACGTGTCAGTGTCGGACACGAGGCCCGTATCAGTGGCCCAAAACTAGTGTGCACAGACACAGCCAAAACGCGTGCACAGCTGATATCTACCTAGACACGACACGGGGACACATGGGGCTTGACACACGGGGTGTCAGTCATGTCCCCATGCCACGTGTCAAGTCTCGTGTCTAAACGATTCGTGTCATGTCCGCTACAGGGCCCGATAGGCAGGGGATCCCTGTAGCAGAGCGCGAGCGTGTGCGCACGCGTGTCCACACCACCAAAGTGACACAGGACGACACAAAAGTCAAGACACAAGGACAGGAAACCCTAAGCTAGATCAAAAACCTATTTCCTATTCCAAAATAATAGGCAAACTGGATCGACATGCCCTTTGTGGCATTCTGTCGAACACCATGGCTAGTGTACGGATACGTGTCCAGAATGGACATGAATCCTTCGACACTGGTCACAAAATCTATCCAGACCTTAGTGGGACCCTTAGGGCTTCCTATTGGTGAAGACAAAATGAAAATCTATGGAGAAATGGGAAAGTTACCTATTGGTGAACAAGCCTTCACAAAAACTAAATGGAGAGATTCCTCAAGCCACCCAAAGTTTCACAAATTGTTGTTTCCCTGCAAATAACCAATACCAATAGCAAGAGCATTGATTTTAGGTCCTAATGAAATTAGTTTGGAGAAGAAAGGATTTAAAATGGATTTTTAATAAATTTTGGAAAATGGAACTCACCTCTTTCCTTAGAACTTTTGGATGAACCCTAAAAGAGGCTAGCCCTAAAATCTAGGAGGGACTTTATAGTGGGGGGATCCCTAGGTTAAACCTAGCTGGCTGGCCATTTTGGGTTTGGGTGGGGTTTGAGCTTGGTTAGCTAGTCCTATCAAGTTTAGTCACAAAATGACTTGTGAAACCACAAGCCATTTATCAAAACACTTGATTCCTAAATTCCTAATTAAATTTCTAATGAATCAATAACTACTAACTTAAGTCATACTAAGTTAGACTAGGGTCACTTGACCTAACCATGACCCACTAACTAGGGTTAGTTCCTAGGTTGGCCTACATGAGTCAAAACTAGTCAAAAATCAAACTAGTCCAAATAAATCCAAAATAATTCCTAAAAATTCCCATAAATTCTAATTAATACTAATAATTTTAATTTACCACAAAAATGACAAATTTATCCTCAAACTAGAAATGTGGTAATGACAAATCTACCCTCCTTAAAAGAATTTCGTCCTCAAAATTGAAAGGCGAAATACAACTGATGAGAAGGATGGAAAGTATACCTCAAGGTCCTAAAAGATAAGGGTACCGCTCGCGCATCTCATCCTCCCGCTCCCAGGTAGACTCTCCTGAAGAATGATGCCTCCATACGACGCGTACCAAGGGTATCACCTGGTTCCTCAGAACCTTCTCCCGTCGATCCAGAATTTCTACTGGCTGCTCTGGATAGTTGAGAGAAGGCCCCACCTTAATCTCCGAATGATCGAGCACATGGCTAGGGTCAGCCAGGTACCGTCTCAACTGTGATACATGGAATACGTTGTGGACCACCATAAGTGCAGGCGGCAAGTCTAGCCTGTAAGCCACGTCACCGACTCTCCCACTGATAACGAAAGGGCCGATGAAGCACGGGCTAAGCTTTCCGCCTCCACCAAAACGTATCGTACCACGAGTCGGAGATATCCTCAAGAAAACCTGTTCTCCGACCTAATCACAAATAAGGTCTCAATTAATTATAATAAATAAACATGATCAAAAAAAGATCACAAACAAACAACCTAAATCTAATCCTACTCTAATCTGTACCTCAAACTCCAAGGGCCTCCGCTGGCTATCGGCCCAGTACCGATGTTTGTCCTGCGCCACGCGAAGTCTGTCCCTGATGAGCTTCACCTTCTCGGCTGCATCCACAATCATCTCTGGCCCCAGCAAAGCTCGCTCACCAACATCATCCCAGGATAAGGGTGTAAGGCACCTACGCCCGTACAGAGCCTCGAAAGGTGACATCTCGATGCTGGCCTAGAAACTATTGTTATAGGCAAACTCCACCAAATGAAGATGATTCTCCCAGGAACCTCCAAAGTCCAGAACGTACGTCCGCAGCATATCCTCAGGAGTCTGAATAGTCCGCTCTGACTGTCAGTCCGTCTGGGGGTGGTATGCAGTACTAAACTTGAGCTGAGTGCCCAAGCTGGTCTGCAGACTCCTTCAGAAATGGGAAGTAAAACGGCTATCCCGATCTGAGACGATGCTGACCGAAACTCCGTGGATCTTGACTATCTGCCGCATATACATCTCGCCAGTCTCTCTGTAGACGTACCCACCTTGAATGGCAAGAAGTAGGTCGATTTGGTCAACCTGTCAACGATGACCCAAATTGTGTCTTTCTCTCCTGGAGTACGCGGCAATCCTAATACGAAGTCCATCGTGATATGCTCCAATTTCCACTCGGGAATGGGCACCGGCTGCAACAATCCACCGGGCCTCTGTCTCTCTGCCTTGACCTGCTGACAGACCAAGCACCTAGCTACGAAGTGGGATACCTCCCGCTTCATTCCTGACCACCATACATGCTCCCGCAGATCTCGGTACATCTTGTTGGCACCCGGGTGTATAGAGTACTGAGATCTGTGGGCCTCCTGCATAATCTGCTCTCTGAGCTTCCCGCTAGGCACACATAACCTGGCACCGTGCCTCAGGGCACCATCCTCTGCAAGTGAAAACTCAGGATCCCCCACTCCTATACTGATCTGCTCTCTGATACTCTGCAAAGCCACATCCTCGAACTGGGCCGCCTTGATCCTGTCCACCAAGTCTGACTGAATTTGTATCCCCTATAGCTGCATCTGCACTCCCGGCACGATCACCTCAATCCCAAGGCTCTCCAAGTCGGTAAGCAAATGCCGATCCATGGTCAAACACATGGCTGTCGGATACATACTCAAGGCATCGGCAACCACGTTGGCCTTTCCCGGATGATACTGCAGTGCAATATCGAAGTCCTTCATCAACTCCAACCATCTGCGCTGTCTCATGTTCAGCTCCTTCTGAGTGAACACATACTTAAGGCTCTTGTGATCTGTGAAGATCTCCACCCTCTCACCATATAGATAATGCTTCCACAGCTTCAATGTAAAAATTACTGCTGCCAGCTCCAGGTCGTAGGTAGGGTAGTTCTTCTCATAGGGATATAACTACCTGGAAGTATAGGCAATTACCTTCCCATGCTGCTGCAATACACAACCCAGCCCCTTCCCTGAAGCATCACTATAAATAGTGAAACCACCTGATCCTGAAGGCAACGTCAGAATCGGAGCTGTCGTCAGCCGCTTCTTCAACTCATCAAATGCTGCCTAACACTCCTCCGACCATACATACTCAGTATCCTTCCGGGTCAACCGTGTCAATGGCTCTGCAACCCGGGAGAAATCCTGTACAAATCTCCGGTAATACCCTGCCAGCCCCAGGAAGCTCCTGATCTCTGCAACTGAAGTCGTGCTGTCCATGCCTCAACTGCCACGATCTTCTTGGGGTTAACTGAGATACCATCTCCAGTCACCACATGCCCTAAGAAGTCCACCCGGTCCAAGAAGAACTCACACTTGGAGAGCTTTTCGTAAAGCTGCTCCTTCCTGAGAATCTCCAGCACTATCCTCAAATGCTCCTCGTGCTCCTCCTCAGTCTTGGAATATATCAAGATATCATCAATAAACACTACTACAAACTGATCCAAATACTGATGGAACACCTTTTTCATAAGGTTCATAAACACTGCGGGTGCATTGGTTAGCCCAAACGGCATAACCAAAAACTCGAACTGCCCGTACCGCGTCCTGAAAGCAGTCTTGGGAATATCCTCCCCCTTCACCTTCATCTGGTGATATCCCGACCTCAGATAAATCTTGGAAAATACCCGATCTCCGTTCAACTGGTCAAATAGATCGTCGATCCGCGGCAGTGGGTATTTATTCTTGATCATGAGGTTGTTGAGTGTCCTATAGTCAATACACATGCGTACTGATCCATCCTTCTTCGGCACGAACGACACTGGTACACCCCATAGCAACGAACTCGAGCGGATGAAGCCCTTGTCCTGTAGCTCATCCACTTGCTTTTTCAGCTCCACCAGCTCGCTGTTGTTCACCCGATAGACATGCTGAGAAATGGGCTCCGCTCCTGGAACCAAGTCTATCGAGAACTCTATGTCCCTGTCCGGTGGTAGTCCCGGCAACTCCTCAGGGAAAACATCTATATACTCCGCTATCAAGGGGTGTGGAATCGTCTGCTCCTCGACCGAGACTCCACAGAAGTCTCCGCTGCTCTGCTCTGCCTGACGTCTGGAGTACTCGAACTCTGGCTCCCCCAGCGCTCTGAAGAGAACTCTACCCTCTCTGCAATCAATGTTGGCATGGTGCCTGCTCAACCAATCTATGCCTAGTACTATATCGTAGTTCGGCAATGGCATTACGAGCAGGCTCACCTCCAACTCACGGCCTCCCAAAACTACTCTCCGACCCTTACAAACATCACTCACGAGGATAATACCACCCCCGGTCGTGATCTTGTAAGTCCTAGGCAACGATTCAGCTATGATACCGTGTCTAATCGCAAAAGATACTGATATGAAGCTATGCGATGCACCGGAATCAAACAATGCAAATGCTGGACTGGAGTCGAAAAGAATCGAACCTGCAATCAGCTCTCCAGTCACCTCCGCATCTCCAGCTGCCATGGCAAAAGCTCGCCCTTGCTGGCCTCCCCTGGCCTGCTGCTGGTGCTGGACAAACCTCTGCTGCTGAGTCGGCAGGGCTGGTCCCCGCTGCTGACCTGCTGGAGCTCCGGCTCCACCTCCCTGAGCTGCTCGTCCCACGGACCTAGGACAATCCCTCATCTGGTGATTTGCTGCTCCACAAAAAAGGCACTTCCCGAGCCTCTTTCTGTACTCATTCCATCCATGCCCTGGCTTCTTGCAGAAGGCGCAACTGACTGTCTGCCTGGGTGCCTGATGCTGAAACTACTGCTGATGAGCCGGCCTCTGCTGAATCGGCTGCGGCTGCAACTGCTTCGGCTGCTGGTGCTGAAAATGAGGCCTCTTGGCCTGGCCCCCGCTGCTGCTACTGCCCCCAGCTGGGTCTCTCCCTCTCTTGAGCCTAAGCTCAAGATCATCCTCTGCAAGCAGGGCTCCCGTCAAGATCTCCTCAAATGTAGCATCTCGGTTCCCCTTGGTCAAGGACTTGACCTCCTTGACCAGGCCCTTCCGGAACCTCTGGGCCTTCGCCGTCTCGCTCAATCCCTCAACAAACCTGCCGAGACGGCCAAACTCTCCTGCATACTCCTCAACTGAGAGGCTCCCCTGGACCAAGCTCTCAAACTGTGTCTCCAAGGCTCTGACTGCTGAATCTGGGAAGAACTTCTTCTTGAAGAAGCCCCTGAACTGCTCCCAAGTCTACCCTGGTACCCCCACCCTGGGGTCCGACTGATACCAGGTGCGAGCAAGATCTCGCATCCGGCTAGCTGTGGCCTCTATCTGAAGGTCTGCTGGAATCCTGGCCAAGCGGAAGATCTCCTCCATATGCTCGATCCACTCGTCGGCATACAGGATCCCCTCTGTCCCCATGAAGTCTCTAGGGCTCATCTTCTGAAACTGCTCGATCCCTGGTGTCCTCTGCTGCTGCACCACTGGTCGAGCTGCGGCTGTCGTGACGGCTAACTCCATGCCTCTGTCCTGTCGAGCCTGCTGTCGGTCCATGAACTGCTGGAAATATGCGAACATCTGAGCTGCGTCCACATGTCATGGAGGCAGTAGCGGCATGAAAGGATCCTCTGGAATGACCGGGTCCTGCCTCCCAGTCGGTGGATACATACCCCCTGCTGCGACTGCCGAGGTCTCAACACGAGCTGAGGTGGCAGAAGCTGCAGTCCCCTGGCCTCGCCGTGCTAGCTGAGAGGTAGCAGTCCCCTCTATAGCATCCTCATGGGTGGCACGCTGCAATCGAGTCTCTACCATCCTGAAGATAGACAAACAAGAGTATCAATTTCTGAGAAAGAAGCGAAATAACAAAGGCGGACAATTATAATTCAAAGGATCAGCTGACAAAGGATTTAGATGGCAATAAAAGAAATTTCCTAAAGTGATTGAGTATCTTAAAAATTAATATCCTATATCCTATAGCAGGCTGCAGTGATACTCTAGTTCGAGTACCACTACACTTCTAGTCTAGACCTGCATGGGTTACCACTAAAAACGTGTCACGACCCGCACCCTAGAGTAAGGGCACGAGACGTGAATACGTCCAACCTACGCCGCAGTGTCGGCGGTAGAACGCTGTCCTAGGTCACAACATCTAACAGTATATATCTAAACAGTTTATACTCCCCGAATAGGGGTGACATAACAGTAAAACTCAATCACAACTAAGGAAGAGATAGCACGAAATAAAATAGAACTCAAGGAAGTAAATAGATGAAATAGCAGTAGTCTAAGATAATCCCAGCAATACAAGGTCTCAGATAAAAGAATATATACAAAACTGATCTCCAAAATAGAGTATAACTAGAACATGTCTCAAGACTACAAATGAAAATCAACCTAACTAATCTAGTCTAGGCAGTCGGGGTGATCTCCTCAGCTAGAGCTGGGTCCTCCTGAGGGTCCAGCTCGCAGGTGTCATCTAAGGCTGCCCCGTAGTAAGTGTCCAGACAAGCCTCCTCCTCGTCCTCTGTAATATTTTCAACAGGTCCAGTCAGGACAGGAGTGAGTACAGTACATCTCAACAGATCATAGCAGGTTAGAAAATATAATCATGTAGTAGAGTAAAATACAGGATCTGAAGAAATACAGTATGTAAACAAGAGAGAGAACTGTAACAGAAATATCTACTATAAATAGAGAACTAACAGTGGCTAGTGAGTCAGAGTACGAGATAGCACATGTGAACATGACAGATTTGCACAGGATATCGAGGTGCACAGGATCTACACTACAATGGAATTGTTCACACAACTACTAGCACTCCCCCGTATCCCCAATCAATACACAAGGATCTAAACAGGTTATGTTATTGCACAGGATATCACATGGGGCCCATATAGGGTGCACATGATAGTATACATGGGGGCTCCGTGAACATGAGAGTACAAGATTCACAGGAGTACACATGTAAAATAGAAGCACAGGAGTACATGATGAAAGTGAAACGCACATGACACAATGTACCCGATGCTCCCGAGGGGGATAACATCGCATGAGAAGATCCATATAGTACTAATCCGTGATAATGTCATGACAACATCAAGTAAAGTAATCTAAAGCAGGACTATAATTCTAAGCAAGATATAAAATGATTAGAGAATGTACTCGCCTGTAACTGAGTGTCCAGAATGAAACGTACTGTCCAAGGAGTGGTGTCTGGCTTCTAATCAGAGCAGCACAAGTCACAACAAGTCCAGAATAGTGTAATGTAGTCCAACTATGCATTCTACATGATTCTAGGTCAATCTAGACCAAAGTCAAGTCTTGGTCAACTTTGGTCAACCCTAGAAATCAAACTAGGTCAACCTTGTTTAAACTAGGCTAAACTCAACTAACTAGGTCTAACAAGTCATGCTAGGCTCTAACAAGGCTATACTAGACTACACACAACATTTCAAGTACTCATACACCTATGCATATACAATACTATATATATAGATACAAATATTGATTAATACTATGCATTCTAGGCTAAATACTATATGTATATACATATAGGCATACACCACACAAGTACACAGGTATTCACATTGCCTAAGCATTGCACACACCACAAATAGACATTCATATCTAGGATGCATAAACATGTGTATATAGAGGGAAGCATGAGTGTGTGTGTGTATACAATCAAGAGTGTGTGTGTGTGGAAATAGGGAAGTGTGTGTCAATGAACTGTCAAGAACAGGGAAACATATTGCATGTGTGTAAACTGTTTGCAGGCAGTACAAAATAAAGAGAGAAATGTGTGTGTGTGTAGGCAGGTAGTATCCAAAGCAGTGAAGAGGGGAGTGTGTGGACTAGTGTGTGTATGGGTGAGGGTGTACAGGAATTCATAACAGTGAAGGGAAAATAAAACAGTGTGTGTATGCATGGGTGTGCAGGAATGTTAATAACAGGGAAAGAGAAGACTGTGTGTGTCACCCAGTGTTCACAGGAATTCAAAGTGTGTGTATGGGATACATATCAATGTGCAGGAAACACCACAGTAGAAGAATAAGAGGGACTTGTGTGCAGAAAAATAACTGTGACAGTAAAACATAAGACAGGAAAGCATGGCCTATTTTCAGGCTATACAAACTGGGACTCAAACTCAGTTAGGAAGAAGGAAAGGAGATCAATTCATTGTCCTTTCAAACTCAGGTTTGAATCAAACAACCCCAGTTCATGAGAATGCCAAGGAGAACCAGTGTACTTCAGTACACTGTTTTTCCCAGATTGCCAAAGGCAAAACCCAACTTTCAATTAAAACCCATACACCATACTCATCAAAACAGTCCCATTTGAAACTCAGTTTTCGAAGGACACTTAAAACAGTAACAATCCTAAATGAATTCACAGTTAAGGAGAAAAGGAGAAAGGAAATCAATTTCATGTTTTTTCTGAAACAGTCCACCCTTGCAATCCTATTTCGAATTCAAAACTCAACAAAACATCCCAAAACTTGCACATAGGTAGATAACTTATAGGAGGACCATAATATAAACTTGAACAGGCAAGTAGCTATATTTAAAATAATCTCAATAAATGTCAAATTCCATAATCGAAAACTGGAAAAATAAGGAAATGTAAACATGTATCAGACTTTAGAAAATATTCGAAATGATGATTAAAATAAACTAAAGTGCCAAAACATTGGTTGGTAATACTAATATAGGGTGTGAACATGATATAGGAAGTGTCTCGTGTCCAACATATCAAGACACGACGTGTCCACAACAAGAAATCAGCATTACACACACTCAGTGCACTGTCTCGTGCACATGTGCACTTGTGTCGTGTGCACGACACAAGATACGAGAGGATCTCGTGGTCACCCTCATAGGTAGCCCACCTATAGGGCTACCTCATAGGCCCATTGGCTAGTGTCCACGACGTGTCAGTGTCGGACACGAGCCCCGTATCAGTAGCCCAAAACTAGTGTGCACAGACACAGCCAAAATGCGTGCACAGCTGATATCTACCTAGACACGACACGGGGACACATGGGGCTTGACACACGGGGTGTCAGTCATGGCCCTATGCCACGTGTCAAGTCTCTTGTCCAAACGATGCGTGTCGTGTCCGCTACAGGGCCCGATAGGCAGGAGATCCCTGTAGCAGCGCGCGAGCGTGTGCGCGCGCGTGTCCACACCACCAAAGCGACACAGGACGACACGAAAATCAAGACACAAGGACAGGAAACCCTAAGCTAGATCAAAAACCTATTTCCAATTCAAAAATAATAGGCAAACTAGATCGACATGCCCTTTGTGGTATTATGTCGAACACCATGGCTAGTGTACGGATACGTGTCCAGAATGGACACGAATCCTTCGATACTGGACACGAAATCTATCCAGACCTTAGAGGGACCCTTTGGGCTTCCTATTGGTGAAGACAAAATGAAAATCTATTGAGAAATGGGAAAGTTACCTATTGGTGAACAAGCCTTCACAAAAACTAAATGGAGAGATTCCTCAAGCCACCCAAAGTTTCACAAATTATTATTTCCCTGCAAATAACCAATACCAACAGCAAGAGCATTGATTTTAGGTCCTAATGAAATTGGTTTGGGGAAGAAAGGATTTAAAATGGATTTTTAATGAATTTTGGAAAATAGAACTCACCTCTTTCCTTAGAACTTTTGGATGAACCCTAAAAGAGGATAGCCCTAAAATCTAGGAGGGACTTAATAGTGGGGGGATCCCTAGGTTAAACCTAGCTGGCCGGCCATGTTGGGTTTGGGTGGGGTTTGAGCTAGGTTAGCTAGTCCTATCAAGTTTAGTCACAAAATGACTTGTGAAACCACAAGCCATTTATCAAAACACTTGATTCCTAAATTCCTAATTAAATTTCTAATGAATCAATAACTACTAACTTAAGTCATACTAAGTTAGACTAGGGTCACTTGACCTAACCATGACCCACTAACTTGGGTTAGTTCCTAGGTTGGCCTACATGAGTCAAAACTAGTCAAAAATCAAACTAGTCCAAATAAATCCAAAATAATTCATAAAAATTCCCATAAATTCTAATTAATACTAATAATTTTAATTTACCCCAAAAATGACAAATTTACCCTCAAACTAGAAATATGGTAGTGACACCCTCATCATCTACTCCATCAACAACAGGACCTACAATGTAGAGTGAAGTACAGCAGGCCCTCAAAGAGTTGTATGCTCGCAACGATGCCAGAGAAAAGCGAGAATCACTCCAAAAGATGGAGATTTGACAATCATATCATGCCGAATGGGATAATGTGATCTATCCTCCCAAATACAATCTGCAGACGCTTACGCCGTTCGATGCAAAGGAGTTTCTTCGTCGATACTTGAGGTACTTTACCTCAGTAAACAAGGCATCTACCAAAAGACGATGCTCTCCTTACTAACATATTCGTAGGAGCACTGCAGGGGGTGGCATATAAATAGTTTTATAGCCTCCTGGACAACTATATTTCGTCGTTCGAAGACTTGAAGTGCCTATTCCTCAATCGGTTCTACAAAGGAGGAATGGATATGACAATGTCAACTCTCATGGACATTGTCTAGAAGGAGAAGGAACCTGTATGCGCATACATTGAGCGCTTCCGCCAGGCCGCTCTAAGATTACCCCTGGTATACCAGAGCCCATGCTTATGGACTCCTGCCGCAAAAACATGCTTCCTGTCATCTAATTGTGGCACAGGGCTCCTTTTATAGTGTTGATGCCCTTCATTACAGAGGCAGACATAGCAGAAAGGAAAGCTCGAGATGTACAGCTATTGGGACTGAGATTCCCATCGCTCGAAGACAAAGGGAGGCGCTTATCTAGCAACAATCCCGCTCCCAAGGATGGTAAAGGGAAACAAGCCATGACCGTCAACATCTCTAAGGGTTCAGCAACAATGAACCCTAAGTCGGTCGAAGCATAGAGGTCGAAAGAGACCTACTCCTTCAACGACGAAGACACACTAGAACTCTTCGATTTGCTGACGAAGGGTAGCAGCCTTCAACTCCCGCCTCCTAAGCGTCCCGATGAAGTAGAAAAGGTGGACAATCCAAAATACTGCCATTACCACTAGTATGTTAACTATTCAATATGTGACTGCTATGTATTGAAAAGACAGATCCAACGCCTCATCAAAGCCAAGGTCATTTTGCTCGACTACGAGAAAAAGACTGTTACTGCCAACATGGTCACTCTCTAGTTTGGAAGTTTTCCGAGAATAAAGGCTCAAGACGGTATAGTCCCCATCGTGAGAGCAATAATGGAATTAGTCAATCTTCTACCGGCCCGTGACAACACTCAAGGCCTCATCCAAGTTATAATGTCACGAGGCAATGTGATATGGATCCATCCTAATATCGTACCAGACATGGTGGTGCCTGCAGCGCACTCTGTCAATGGAAAGAAAGTCAAATCATGTTGTATGGTCTCTACATCGGCTGATGACACTCTGGTTACCACTCGCTCGACTCACCAACGAGAAGATAATCAGGCTTTGGATGAGAAAACACCACCCCATGTTGCGGCCACCGTCCTCGATACATCGGAAGCTGGTCCGTCTCAAGCCCTTAGCACAAACAATCAAAAGGGGAAGGAGGTTCACTTTGATAAACCTCTGAAAAAAGACTCGACAGTAGGACCGATCAAACCCTACAACTTTAACATATTGGCGCAGCTGGCCAATACTTCGGCTCGACTATCACTCTTTGAGCTTCTCCGTCTCTCCAAAGAGACTCGAGACGCCCTCAGTGAAGCTTTGCAGAACGCTGACTCCTTCCTCACTCAAGTGCAACCGTCCAAGGAAGACCTTGCTGCATGCCCACATTGTCACAATGTGGTGGAGGTCAATCCTTATGTCACCTTCACCCAGCTGGACATATTGTTGAAGAATAACCGACATAATAGGCCCCTGTAATACACAGGGTATGTTGGTGCCATTATGGTCGATCGTATCCACATCGACCATGGATCTTCTTTTAGCATCATCCTTCGGAGTTTACTCCAAGCTTTGGGGATCCCAATGCATCGACTGACTGCATCAAATACTACAATCAGTGGCTTCAATGCTGGAAAGAGTGAGCACCTGGACAAGATTCGCCTGAAATGCCAAATAGGTGATCTCTAGACTGACATGATTTGCTACTTCATTGACACCAATATAAACTACAACATGCTGTTGGGACGACTATGGATTCATGAGTATATGATCGTGTCCTCCATTCTCCATCAATGCATGAAGTATGTGGCCAACGACGGAAGCATCAAAATCGAGTTCCCTGACATCGACCCATTTCGAGGACTCGAAGCATGTTATTCAGATGCTGAATTGTACAAGTCAGTCCCATAGGACGATGATGCCAATGATGCCAACGATGAGGCAGATACTGTATCGGAAAGCGCAGCTATAGCAGAAGAATCATTGATGGTTCGATTGAAGAAAAAACTTTCCAAACATCAGCTCATCTCGTCTTCAAGCATAAGGCATGGCTCCGGCTTGGTCACCCTCGACAATATCATTCGTTAGCCAGGAGCCTATGCAAATAAGGCTTCCCCGGAAGGCCCCAAAATCAACTCTGAAGTCGCAGCAACCTCCGACTATACCTTCCTTGGTAATCAAGTTGAAGGGGAAACCTGTAACGACCCGCTTCGCCCTAGCGGAATGCCGACTCAAACGGCGCAAGTGCAACGACCCGAACCCCGTCTTGCTCAGCAAAATGACTCACTTAAGGCAAAGGCAGTGGACTTGGCCCTCTAGGAGAATCCATACTTAGACTTTCAAAGGCGCATTCGGAGTCTCGCTCAGCCGATGCGATCATCGTTAAGGTGGGTGGCTCTGATGAACCTGTCTTTGCTTAGCCTAGACACATAATAATACGGACAATGTTGCTAGAATCGCTAGACGATAACACCATGCATACTAATAAAATGACTCAACGCACCTAGCTAAGGGAATAATTCCATCTTGTATGCTTGTATAGAACATGGAAAAGAATTAGAAATATGCAAACTCTCGTACCGTACTCCACACTCGTGCATTTACTTATGCGTTCAACTATGAACGAAAGGCTTGTCACTTAGAATCGTACCACAACTTGAGACATAAAATAATGAATGGTTTGCAATAATAAAAAAAAGGAAGACAATCGACATAGTCGTTCCGACTAGAGTATAGCAACATTGAAAGGCTTCAGGACCGATGGGACGCCAAGGCGGTTCCCGTACAGGGAGTTGCATAATGTATCAAATAAATGAATAAGTGAATGAAGGAATCAATGAATGAATGAAAGAATACATGAATGAATCAATGAACGAATAATCAAGTGAAAGAAAGAAAAGAATGAATGACTGAAAGAAAGGAAATAAGGATTAGCGACAAGTATGACGGTGACGTGCAACGGGGCTCGCTACCCGTGCTGTACGGATGCCGCCACTAGATGCCGCCACCAACCTAGTCGGTAATCGACTATGGCTCACAGACAGCCTATGGACCAAAGACAACCGTTATGTTAAAAATGATAAGATAATACGAAATGGTCACGAATAACCCGTGCTCGGGGGAAGAAAGTGAATAAAGATGCCAAGACAAAGATCAAGGTAGTAATCAAATGGGGCTATGTGACGTTTGCATGCGGCCTGGTCATTCAAGCGACGTGAGTCGGGTATTACGTGGCCTATCAGAGGTGTACCAGCCAGCTGACTAATAGGGACTATGGTACCAAGAGGAATATATCCAAATGGCTTATGGTGCCAGCGACCGATGCATATAGATTAAGTCGGCTCGATTGCGGCAATCCACGTACGAGACCTTGCATTGAAACAAGTAAACTGACTAAAGTTGAACATGCTATGTTACTGAATGAACGTATATAAACATCGTTTGAGTACAACGCATCCCGACAACTTGAGTAAGCTGAACAACTGTGGAACTAAACGAAACACCTTCTGAACAAGCTTGAATACAACACATCTTGATGAACTTGAATACTTTGTAGAAATGAGTTAGAAACATGCCAACGACATGCTACCACCTGAGGCAGAAACACCGCCCTCGACACTTTTGAATACTTATACAAACCTATCAATTCGTAATGCATAATATTTTGGCTAACTTGGTTTTTTTTGGATAGGGACGATCGTATGCTGAGTACAGTAAGTTGCGCATGTTTTCTTATGTGATACTTGATATCGATAACACGAGATAGGCTTTAATGATATGCCATAAAACTGACCCTAAGGCAAGATTATTAATACAATGAATGATAGATGGTGCACAAAAGTAAAATGAACGTATTTAGTAATGATAGCGTGTGGGCGAGCTAGCCTCCCCACCAGTGCATAACAATGTACAGATATCCACATAGTCTGCTTACAGGGTGTGGAAGAATTACGTCGCGTGCAGAGATCTCCCTCGAACGTGCTAAGGCGCGGAGCTAACTCTGGAGCCTTGGAGCGTTGAAAAGGAACTGTAGCACCATATACGGGACATAATGTATGGAAACCTCGCCATGAATCATTCTATCTTATAAGTCACTTGGCAGTCCTTTTATGTTTCAAGAGAGAGCTTGAGTGATTTATAATCTCGGCCTAGCACTGCTTGTAATACTTTTTGAATATCAATAAAGAATATTCAGTTTGTTTCAATTTGTGTTCATTTACTTTCCGCTACAAATGGGGACACTCTGTACGACTCTGTGGCCTAGCTTCAATCGGCCATTTTTGGACTTAGCCTTGCGCGAGCACAATCTAGGCTCGTGCAGCATCACACCTTAGCGAGGACGATCGGTCCTATAGGATCGGGGTGTGACAAAATCTCCTCTAACAAAATCTCCTCTACCTTCTCCCACAACAACCCTAGTGCTCACAGATAAAGAGTTGGGAGACTACGTGTGTGCCAATACTGAGGTGCACTCTTTAGATGATGTAATCCCTCGGGATAAAATTTTGTATTTTATTAATAAGAAGTTGTCTTTGAATTACTCTTGTGCGCATTGGAACACTAGGTATTTCTTACACAACGCTTTATGTATGTTACAAATACAAGTGACAACTGCTAACCTCGCAAGCCAAGTTGTCCCTCCTCAAGGCGCCTACTTCTTGATTCCAGCAAGGAAGAAGGAGGAGAAACCCATCATCTTCAGTCGATTGGAGCATCCTCAGCGACTGGCTCCGGCAGAACCAGAACTCGATAACGGCAAGATGCAACTCTACTGTTATACTACTCAAGCCAAACACTTTATCCAGAAGATGGGCTATGACTTGAATAGCAACAGAGGGTAAAATTATGGCAAAGGTTGACGCCTCTCCTACGACTTTGTACTCCAAATGAAAAGACCCAAAATTACTACCAACGTACTCCCCGGGGGTTGGGTTACGTTACACCCACAACAACTTCAGAGAGTTCGAAGCCGGAGGTTTTGATGCATTCACACTCTTCCGACTCCTCGACCTGGGACTTCGATACCAGTATTGGTTGAGCCTTCAAAAAGATATTATCCGTCAATATGGTTTATGCAGATCCCCCGGTCGAGAAGGAAGACCAAATGCTTGAATTCTTTGAAGATGAACCCTAGGCTCAACGCCTGGGATCCCAATAGGAATGGCGCTTCAAATAGCACGAACCTTCCACTGAAGATGAAGTCGTCCAAGTCATGCTACGAGATGAGGCTTCCCCAAAGCCTATCTTCACCAGCAAAATCTTGACGAAAGAAGACAAGGAATCTCTGATACAGCTAATCCGAGAATACATCGATGTCTTTTCTTAGAGCTATGAGGACATGCCGGGTCTAGACCCGTAAATCGCCATGCACAGTCTCAACAACTTACCGACACTAAGCCGGTCAAACAGCAGCAGCGTCATTTCCGCCCCAACGTCATGGACGCAATTAAGAAAGAAGTCGACAAACTCGTGGAGAGTGGCTTCATCCATGAAGAGCAACATCCGGATTGAGTGGCCAACATTGTCCCAGTTACAAAGAAGAACGGAAAAGTTTGGGTCTGTAAAGACTTTAGTGATCTCAACTCGGCCTGTCCAAAAGATGAGTTTTTCCTTTATATCACCAATGTGATGATCGACAAAATGTGTGGCTTCGAGCACACATCCTTCATGGATGGTTTCTCAAGATATAACCGGATCAAAATGTTCTCCGAAGACGAAGTATACTTCATTTCGGACTCCAAAAGGAGTGTACTATTACACAGTAATGCCCTTCGGGTTGAAGAATACGGAAGCAACATACCAGCGGGCTATGAGCACCATATTTTGCAAGCACCTTCGAAAGACAGTAGAATGTTACGTTGATGATATTTCGTCAAGAGCAAAGAGAAATCCAGAATGACCTAAGGATGATATTCACCTTAATGCGAACACATCGACTAAAGATGAACCCGACTAAGTCTAGAGGTTTCCAGTGGCAAGTTTCTGGGCTTTATTGTCACAGCCAAGGGTATTCATATTGACCCAGAAAAGACTAAGACGATCTTGGACATGGCTCCCCCGAAAAATGTCCGTGAGCTTTAAGGCCTACAAGGATGCCTGGCATACATCGGAAGATTCATTGCAAATCTCTCTCGCCGACATCAATCCTTCACCAAACTGATAAAAAAGGGGTTTCTTATGTATCGACCGAAGAATGCCAGCTCACGTTCGACGACAACAAGAAGTACCTCACTAGTCCCCCAGTACTAGTAGCACCGGTCGTGGGGAGACCCTTCCTGCTATACGTCCGAGCTATGCACCATTCTCTTGGTGCTTTGCTACCCCAAAAAAGTAATGGAGGCCATGAACAGGCGATTTACTATCTCAACAGGAACATGATTGGGGCCGAGCATCAGTATAATCCTGTGGAGAAGGAGTGTCTTGCTCTGCTCTTCGCCATCCAGAAGACGCGCCATTATGTGGCCGGACAGATAATCTACGTCGTCTCCCTAGACAACCCCCTCAGAGTCCTCATGATTAAGCCAGGGACTTTAAACTCACGATTAGCCACATGGACGATACTCTTGACTCCTTATGACATGGTGTTCGTCCTACAAAAGGCAATCAAAGGCCAAGCATTGGCCGACTTCTTGGCAGTACATCCTGTGCCAGGGGCATCGGAGCTCTATAATGACATTTCTGATAAAGTTTTAGAGTCCAAGGCCATCTCAGATAATTCGGTTTGGCGCATGTTCTTTGATGACACTTCAAGAATAGGACCTAAAGGCGAGATCATCGTAGGGGTCAGAGTCGTTCTCATCACTCCCGATGGCCTGATCATCCACCATGCATATTCTCTCATGAGTCGTACACCAATAACGTTGTTGAGTATATTGCTCTCATCATCGGACTCCAGCTCACTAAACAGTTGGGGGTTGACTACATCGAGGCCTATGGTGACTCAAAACTGATCATTAACCAGGTTCGATGACAATATAAGGTCCATCATGAAGATCTGATTCCTTACCACCAGGCAGCAATCGATATCATTTCTACCTTCACAGGATTCATTATAGAACATGTACCTCGGTTGTAAAACTTGGAGGCCGATTCACTCGCTGGCCTCGCAGCTTCTCTGACAGCTCTGGTTGGAACCCAATATACCATCACGGTGATGGGATGAGAGCTAGTTTGCCCAAAAAACAATCTACATATGTGTCTGAGTTACTCAATACAAACAGACACTGATGGTGACGTTCGGGACTGGCGATTCTCGTTTATAGACTACGTAGTCTAAGGAATCATACCTGAAGACCTGAAGAAAGCTACTTCTATCAAGAGATGCCCTCTCCGGTTCTTCTACGACACGGCTACCAAAATGCTATAACGTCGTTCATACGATGGACTTCTCCTGTGATATTTAACCAAGATAGAAGCGCAAGAGGTACTCTGAAAGGCGCACGATGGCACCTGCGGAGCCCATCAGCCTGGTCCTAAGTTACAGGACCGACTACGTCACATGGTCTACAACTGGCCTACTATAATGGCATAGGTCGTTGACTATACAAAAAAGTGTCGGGTATGTCAGTTGCATGCTGACTTCATCCACCAACCTTTTGATTTTTTACACCCTACAGCGGCCTCCTGGCCATTTGAAGCATGGAAAATGGATATTATCGGGCCGATCAGTCCACCATTCTCCAAAGGACACCGGTTTATACTCGCCATCACCGACTACTTTTGTAAGTGGGCAAAAGCAGTACCTCTGGCCGAGATAAAAATCTCGAACGTGATTAATTTTGTCAAGCATCATGTCATATACTGCTTCGGGGTTCCCAGGATGATTATCTACAACAACGGTCCTCAGTTCACGAGCCACACATTCCGTCGGTTCTATGATAAGAACTAAATACAAAATGTGGCATCAACAGCTTACAATCCTGCGACGAACGGACTAGCCGAAGCATTCAATAAGACTATCGTCAAGCTGCTCAAGAAAGTCGTTTCCTCTAATAAACGTGACCGGAATAAACAGCTCAACGCATTCCTGTGGGCTTAATGTATAACTGTTCTGACACCCACTGGCAACACACCATTCTCTTTGGTTTATAGAAACAAGGCAGTTCTTCCTCTGGAGATCCAGATCCCGTCTCTACTGATAGCTATCACCAACCAGCTGACTACGAAGACAATCAACACCGGTGGCTACAGGAGTTAGAGGCGTTAGATAAAAAATGTTTGCTAGCTCAGTAACGAATCGAGCTTTACCAAGCTCGGATTTTCGAGGCCTTCAATAAAAAGGTCCGGGAAAGGACATTCCAAGTGGGTGACCTCGTCTCATCAATTCGAAGACCAATGGTGATGACTCACAAGATAGCTAGGAAATTCGAACCCAAATGGGAAGGACCGTTCGTCATAGAGACAGACTACTCCAACGGGGCCTACCGACTGGACAAACCTAATGGCGACTTGCTAATGGTGCCAATCAATGGCAAGATTCTAAAGAAATACTATGTCTGAAATACAAATCAGCATAGGTTCCCGCATCCCCCGCGGGTGCCCGTAAATTCAATTACTGAGTTCACCTCTTTCATAACTCCCCCAGTAGAAAACCTTTTACGTCCATATTACCTCTGAATTGTTATTCTACACCCTAGCGAAGATTGTGCCTACCATATCTATAACACCTCTGAGTAGACATCTCTCCAATGACAATACCCCGTGATTGTCATAATTATCCATAGAATATTTCACGTCCATACTACCTCTGAATTATTCTATACACCCGTAAAGTCTATCCTTGTCATGTCCATATTACCTCTGAGTAAGGAAGATCCTATCACCAAAAAGTCCATGTTTATCATGTCCATATTACCTCTGAGTAAAGTACCCTATCCCCAGCGGAGTTATCTCCGTTCCCTCATGTCGTACTAGCTCTGAGGGAATTCTCAGTTATATACAAGAAAAGCTCACAGCAAAAAGACAAGCGAAACCAAATTTTCATTTATAGAATGAAAGGGTTTTCTTTCTTTGCTTACAAAAATAGTCTCTTACAAACTAAACCGAGAGACAAGAAGACAAAAAGAAGGTCAAAACTAAGAAGACCGATGCATAAGTCCTTCTAGTTGGCTCCTCAAAAGAGCAATCTGGGGGCCAACCGATGCTTGGGCTCGACGCTCGGCCTCCTGATGGCGAGCGGCTTCATCTTCAACCGAAGACAGGTTTTGGCACGCAAGAGCCAGTTCCGCCTGGCACACGTCAATACTTTTCTTCTCTCGGGCCAAGATCTCGGAGTGCTGACGAAGGACCTCCCCCTCGTCCTTCGACTTTTCCAGAATGCTCTTTGCAAGGGCCAAAGACTCTTCCAGCCTTCGGATCTGCTCCTGGAGGGTTGTACTGCTCATCCGTGGCTGTGCGGCGACAAATATGAGCCTTTTCACATCGGTCACCTCCTCAATTGCGACATCAACCTCGGTATGTCGGTTGTTTAAAGCCCGACGTCACTATTCGTACTTGTCACGTCCAGCGCCCGCTTTTCAGATACGAGCTGGTGAGCAAGCCAGCTATGCATCAAGCGGACTCCAGCCCGACTCGAATACGTAAACGTTGTCACGGCTAGGGTAAGCTGCCAAGTCATGACAAACAAATCTATATCTCAATCCACAATAAGAATAATAAACAAGAATGAACAGGTATGGGTCGTGGTCTGCAGCCCACTAGCATATACGTCCGATGAGACTCCAAGAAAAATAATAAGAGTCTCTAAACTGAATCAATAAACAGGATAACTCATTATAAGGAATGTAGAGCACAAAAGGATAACAAACGTAATAATGATACCTGGATCGCACAAGAATCGCAAATCCTTCGCCATCCAGGACTACTAGCTAACTCCATGCAATCGCTAAACCTGAAAAGATCATCAGGTCCTCAGAGGACATAGCAAGATACATAATATACATGCATATCTAACAGTTCTATCATGCACAAGAAAATAAATAAAAAAATAGGAACACGACAAATGACTACGAACACGAACACGAATACGAACACGAACACACGAACACTAGAACAACTACACGTAAATGAACTACCGATACGAACAATGAACACGAGATCAATGGAAGAACCAAACCCTCATCCCGAGTGTGGACTCATTGAGCTAAACACTAACCCTCGTCCCAAGTGTTGACTCTCTGGTTAGTACTAACCCTCGTCCCGAGTGTGGACTCTCTGGTTAGTTCACGGCAAGGCACCCTTGTCCCGAGTGTGGACTCTCTGGTGCAAGTATAACATCCTCGTCCCGAGTGTGGACTCTCTGATGAAAACACCCTCGTCCCGAGTGTGGACTCTCTGGGGCAAGTCAAGTCAACACCCTCGTCTCGAGTGTGGACTCTCTGGTGCAAATAATCGACATCCTCGTCCCGAGTGTGGACTCTCTGATGAAAACAGATCAAGAAAAACACCCTCGTCCTAAGTTTGGGCTCTCTGGTGATAAGGAAACAATATCAAGGATTTAGCAGTTCAATTACACGTACTCGTTCTATGACACGACTCAAGCAAGGTACTGACGAGAAACTCCAAGTATGAACCATAAGACCAAAAATGAACACGGCTATATGCAATAAAAAAAACTCACATGAATATAATACGAAAATCACATATCCATAAACAATCAAAACTAGAAAATAAAATACAATGCATGTAAATAAAACTGTAGAGGAAGAGAAGGTATACTTGCCTGGTGGTTGCATGCAGATCCAACAAAATATACTCAACTGCTAAGCCATAAAGTCCAAATCATCACAACTGTCTCCGAAAGCTGAAACAAATATTACCAATGTTCTCAGAATATTTAAATTAGCTAGAATTGTCTGTCCTTAAGTCCAATTCTGGACACAGAGACAAAACGGTAATTTTGGGCCAAAACGGTGTCCGTCGTTGGACCCGCTTTACACCGAAAAACGTGCCAGGGTCAATGGTCTCTAAGGTCGTCAAACTAAATGTCTACGAACTTGTTTTGATAATACGAACCCAACGGTATCTCCAATTTTGGATTTCGGTGGGTCGTGCACGAAATTGTCCATTGAATCGGATCGTGAGACTCACGAAATGGCATCCAATCAACTTTCTCAGAATCGGGCCAAACATGGCATATATGACCAAAAAAATGATACGGTCCTGTTGGCGCAAGTTTCGTCGTCTCGATCTGATGAACATGCACAAAGTAATTAAGAAATTTGCACAGAGGCCGATACGGTAAACTTCGACGGATATACATCAAATTTGTCGTGCACACACGACCAATTTGAATTCCGTCAAAGCCCACACGTCTGCGAAGCCATTATGCACCTTTCGATGCCTTCGGTTCGCGACCACGTTGCCCGGATTGGCGGGACGAACGTCGTATCGAACAATTTTCTAGTTTTTGAAACATGTTTTTACTGATTTTTAACAGTGAATAATTTCTTGCACAATAACTCAAAAATAATTCTATCAGTGGCGTTTCGATCCTGTATATGTTGTCCTTACAATTGTTCAACTAGAAGTTTAAGGCTATCTATGGTTTTCTAGTTTTTAACCTTCCAAAATAGGTGTTTGGAGTAATTTAAGTTCTGTTCTTTGAACAGTTTTTACATCAATTTTGTATCGATTTTGACTCGATCCTAGTTCGATCCAGTTCTAACCTAGTATATGAAAGTGAAAAGTTATGTGTAGACAACGTGTACGAAGAAACGGATCGAGAATTGGTTGAATGATGTGGAAGAAATCTTACCTCGAAAATGCCCTTTTGCTGCCATTGTTGCTGCTATCGCGCCCTTTTGTTATGTTGTCCCGCGCACGCTGTGCAGCATCCACGAGACTGTGGCCGCTCGCGGCAGCGTCCAATGTGGCACGCGAGGCTAGGGGTCGTGGGTGGCGGTAGTTAGGATTAGGTTTTTCGTTTTCCTCTCTCGCTCGATCTTATTTATAAACTTGCGAAAACAAACTGAATCGAGTTCAGTTCGGTTGCGGAGAGATCCGCTCGGGCTGAGGGAGGGTGTTCTCTGTTGTCAACTGGAAAAGTGGGTGTTGGGCTGGGCTGGCCTGGCTTTGGCTGGGCCGGCCTGGCTTGTTTGGGTTTATTAATTAGTATGACTAGTACATATGTATTTTTATATATACACATATACTTGTATATTTATCTAAACATCCACACACATATATATATATATATGTATTTATATACACACGTATATCTATATTTATATACCCGTATATACCTATATTTGTATACACGTACACATACATATCTATTATTGTATACACACATCTATATGTATATTTATATGCTCATACACATAAACATATATATATATATATATATATATATATATATATATATATATATATATATATATATTATGGTATATATATAAATATATATATATATATATATATATATATATATATATATATATATATACCATAATTTTTATACAGACAATACAATATTTTAAATATAATCAATATTAATAATATCTAATAGAAATAAATAAATTTATTTAATCACCACAAAATAATAAAATAATAATAAAATAATTAATGGTGGTTTGGTGAATCCATACTACTCACCTTTATCCAGGTCCAAAAAATTGTACAATTATTATAAAACAATATTTAATAATAAGAATACCAATTTTTGTACAAATCTTCAAATAGTTAAAAATGTACATCAGTACCCAAAATAATTTAGAAGAATATTTGTACACACATAAAATATACCTACATGATCGTCTTTGGTCTAACTACAAGATTACATGGGCTCGGTTTCGGTTCGGGTCTAGTCCGGGCTGGTTTAGTACAACCGGGTCTCCTACAATCAATAATATAATTAAATAATAAATAAAATCTTCAGTAAAGGTTAAGTAGCAACTTGGCCTGGTTTTCCTAGTTAGGACACGCTTATGGCTGGGTCTTCCTTGGTATGGCTAATGCACTAGTCAAGGCACACCATTTCACTATCCGTGCCATGATTTCTAATCACCTTGTACTTCAAAACTCAACCATGGCTAAACTCATTTACCAAAATAATTAACTAAATAATTACTTGTAAAAATATAAAATCACTCTTTAAATCAAATAAATAATAGAAAAAAATAATTCCAAAAATTTTTCGGGAAGAGGGGTTACAAATCTACCCACCTTAAAATAATTTCGTCCTCTAAATTCTAATTCATAAATATTCCTTAAAATTCAAAAAGAAAGTCCACCTTTACCTTGATCTCCTTAAATTTAATTTCTCTAAAATATTTTATAACCTTCTCTAGTCATTTTATAACTCCGAATACTTGAGGACTTCTACCCACCATTGGTCACACTACTCCTCAAAACATGGTTACTAAAATATTATAACCTTCTAATTAGTGGCTAATAATTATACCAAGGATATCTAGGGCATATGGCATCTATAATCCCTCATCTCTACAAACAACCAAAACTCAATAATCAAGCGGTATTATACTATAACTTAAGAATTTCTGATAGATTCTAAATAGCACGATCGTTCGTTACCTCGAAATAAAAGGGACGAGAATCAATGGTACGGAAAGCAAAGAAGTATATCGAGAGCAAATATGGAGTTTTCAAAGATGTAGAGAATTTTTTAGTAGAATTTTTAAGGCAGAGTAGATTGAGATTTCTAAGGTTTTCGTCATAGTCGCAGGCTCATATCAGTACAGTTACGTAACTGATACGATATGCTCTGACTTGCATGGGCCACAAAAACATTTTGTCATGACCCGCACCAGCTTTTCGGATACGAGCTTGTGAGCAAGCCAGCTACAAATCAAGCGGACTCCAGCCCGACTCGAATACGTAAATGCTGTCACGGCTAGGGTAAGCTGCCAAGTCATGGCAAACAAATCTATATCTCAATCCACAATCAAAATAATAAACAAGAATGAATAAGTATGGGTCGTGGTCTGCAGCCCACTAGCATATATGTCCGATGAGACTCCAAGGAAAATAACAAGAGTCTCTAAACTGAATCAATAAACAGGATAACTCATGATAAGGAATATAGAGCACGAAAGGATAACAAACATAATAATGATACCTGAATCCGACAAGAATCGTAAATCCTCCGCCATCCAGGACTACTAGCTAACTCCATGCAATCGCTAAACCTGAAGAAATTATCAGGTCCTCAGAGGACATAGCAAGATACATAATATATATGCCTATCTAACAGTTTTATCATGCACAAGAAAATAAATAAGAAAATAGGAACACGACAAATGACTATGAACACGAACACGAACACACGAACACTAGAACAACTATGCGTAAATGAACTGCCGATGCAAACAATGAACACGAGATCAATAGAAGAACCAAACCCTCATCCCGAGTGTGGACTCACGGATTTGAACTAAACACTAACCCTCATCCCGAGTGTCGACTCTCTGGTTAGTACTAACCCTCATCCCGAGTGTGGACTCTCTGGTTAGTTTACCGTAAGGCACCCTCGTCCCGAGTGTGGACTCTCTGGTGCAAGTATAACATCCTCGTCTCGAGTGTGGACTCTCTGATGAAAATACCCTCGTCCCGAGTATTGACTCTCTGGTGCAAGTCAAGTCAACACCCTCGTCCCGAGTGTGGACTCTCTGGTGCAAGTCAAGTCAAGACCCTCGTCCCGAGTGTAGACTCTCTAGTGCAAGTCAAGTCAACACCCTCGCCCCGAGTGTGGACTCTCTGGTGCAAATAATCGATATTCTCGTCCCGAGTGTGGACTCTCTGATGAAAACAGATCAAGAAAAACACCCTCGTCCCGAGTGTGGACTCCCTGGTGCCAAGAAAACAATATCAAGGATTTAGCAGTTCAATTACACGTACTCGTTCTATGACATGACTCAAGCAAGGTACTGACGAGAAACTCCAAGTGTGAACCACATGACCAAACATGAACATTGCTATATGCAATGAAAACAACTCAAAAGAATATAATACGAAAAGCACATGTCCATAAAAAATCAAAACCGGAAAATAAAATACAATGCATGTAAATAAAACTGTAGAGGAAGGCAAGGTATAATTGCCCGGAGGCCGCACGCAGATCCAACAAAATATAGTCAACTACTAAGCCATAAAGTCCAAATCATCACAACTGTCTTCGAAAGCTGAAACAAACATTACTAACATTCTCAGAATAGTCAAATTAGCTAGGATTGCCTGTCCTCAAGTCCAATTCTGGACACAGAGGCAAAACGGTAATTTTGGACCAAAATGGTGTCCACCGTTAGATCCGCTTTGCACCGAAAAATATGCCAGGGTCAATGGTCTCTAAAGTCGTCAAACTATGTCTACGAATTTGTTTTGATAATACGAACCCAATGGTATGTCCAATTTTGAATTCTGGTGGGCCGTGCACAAAATCGCCCGTTGAATCGGATCGTGGGACCCGCGAAACGGCTATCCAATCAACTGTCTCAGAATCGGTAAAAACTTAGCATATAGGACCAGAAAAACGATACGGTCCTGTTGGCACAAGTTTCGTCTCGATCTGACGAACGTGCACAAAATAATTGAGAAATTTGCACAGAGGTTGATATAGTGAATTTCAATGGATACGCATCAAATTTGTCGCGCACACGTGACCAATTTGAATTCCGTCAAAGCCCACACGTCCGTGAAGCCATTACGCACCTTTCGATGCCTTTCGTTCGCGACCACGTCACTCGGATTGGCGGGACGCACGTCGTATCGAACAATTTTTTAGTTTTTGAAACATATTTTTCATAATTTTTAACAGTGAATAATTTCTTGCACAATAACTCAAAAATAATTCTATCAGTGGTGTTCCGATCCTGTATATGTTGTCTTTACAACAGTTCAACTAGAAGTTCAAGACTATCTATGGTTTTTTAGTTTTTAACCTTCCAAAATAGGTGTTTGGAGTAATTTAAGTTCTGTTCTTTGAACAGTTTTTACATCAATTTTGTATCGATTTTGACTCGATCCTAGTTTGATCCAGTTCTAACCTAGTATATGAACGTGAAGAGGTATGTGTTGACAACGTGTATGAAGAAATAGATCGAGAATTGGTTGAACGATGTGGAAGAAATCTTACCTCAAAAATGCCCTTTTGCTGCCATTGTTGCTGCTGTCGCGCCCTTTTCTTATGCTGTCCCGCGCGCGTTGTGCAGCATCCGCACGACCGTGGACGCGCATGGTGGGGCCCAGGGTGGCGCGCAAGGCTAGGGGTCGTGGGTGGCGGTAGTTAGGATTAGGGTTTTCGTTTTCCTCTCTCGCTCGATCTTACATATAAACTTACAGAAACAAATTGAACCGAGTTCAGTTCGGTTGCGGAGAGATCCGCTCGGGCTGAGGGGGGTTCTTTGTTGTCAACTGGGAAAGTGGGTGTTGGGCTGGGTTGTCCTGGCTTTGGCTGGGCCGGCCTGGCTTGTTTGGGTTTATTAATTAGTATAACTAGTATATATGTATTTATATATATACACATATACTTGTATATTTATCTATACATCCACACATATATATCTGTATTTACATACACACGTATATCTATAATTATATACCCGTATATACCTATATTTGTATACACATACACATATATATATCTATTATTGTACACACACATATATATGTATATTTATATACTCATACACATAAACACACACACACACACACACACACATATATATATATATATATATATATATATATATATATATATATATATATATTCAAACAAACCAACTTTTATTGAACAAAAAGCATAGTCCAGTACAAAATACGACACTAAGCATGTCTACACTTGAGAGTTGCCTTCCCCACTTGTCTATGGACCTCTGCCACCAACTTCTCAACAGAATATGAGTAATTCTCATATCATATTTTGTTTCTATTTTTCCAGAGCACCCATAATACTGCCGCAGCAGCAATCTCCTTCCTATGCTTCTTCTTTTTTCTCCACCAGTCATGCAGCCTGGCAAGAAGAGTTCGACCACGAGACTTGACACTATATGATTGTTGAAGAGCACTCCAAACTTCCTTAGCCATATCACCCAGATTCAAAATATATTCAAGTGATTTCGACTGACTGTTAACACAGCAATGGCACTTAGAAACAAGACTATAACCAAGATGAGCAATATTGTCGTCTGTAGGTAGCTTGTTGTGTAGAATTCGCCATATAAGCACCGACCATTTGATTGGTATGCAAGTACTCCAAATATGAGTAAAGTCTGGACGTATTGGCCTGTGCACCCTGGCTAAGTCCCAAGCAGATGAGAGTGTAAAGTTACCTAATTGAGTATTCCCCCATATCCAGCTATCATTGACTTGCAAAATGTTGTGGTGAGCCATATCCCTTCCCGATAGCAATCTCTTCCAAACATGAGAGGCATTTGCCGTGATAACAACATTAGCTGGAGAGGTAGTCGAGCAATACTTGGCAGTGAAATAGTTTGTCCATAAGCTATCTTGCGTCAAGAATTTCCACCATAGCTTTATCGTAGAAGCATTCATCATCTCCTCAAGCCGTTTAATGCCCAGTCCTCCTTCCTGTTTGGTTCTCGCCATCCTGTCACAACCAAGCCATGTTCTTTTCGCTATCCCATCTTGAGCTCCCCAGAAGAAGGTCGAGAACATGCTCTCCATACGATGCAAGACTGCAATGGGGGGATTACAAGCCGCAATCGTGTAGACAGGAATTGATGTGAGAACAGCTTTAATTAACACTAGCTTTCTGCCTGGAGATAGGATTTTGTTATGCCATCCTTCTAACTTGCTCCGAACTCGATTGAGTAGTTCCTCATACATAGCTCCGTTCCTTTGTCCAGCCATAAGGGGACACCCAAGGTATGTAAATGGGGGAGATCCAATGCTGTATCCCGTCCTCAGCGCGAGCTCAGTCCCTCTTTCCTGAAGGACAACTTTCGACATAAAAATCGAAGATTTGGTCTTATTAATGCACTGGCCAGAAGCAATCTCATATCGAGCTAATAATTCTGTGATTTTGGTAATAGACCAAAGATCACCAGCAGAAAAGAGGAGTATATCATCAGCATATGCTAAATAAGTAATAGGAGGGCAACCACGAGGAGAAATGAAGTGTATGAAACCATCTGACTCTGGTAATTTCTTGAGATTGCACGACAATGCCTCTGTTGCTAGTATGAACAAGGCTAGGGAGAGGGGATCTCCCTGTCGAATTCCTCTAAAAGCCTGAAAATACTCCGTCGACTCGCCATTGATCAATAGAGCTTACCAAACATTGTTGACAAGCCGAAGAATCATATCTACCCATTTATTGTGAAAGCCAAACTGTCGAAGCACCTTCATCAGGAATCTCCAATCAACTCTGTCATATACTTTCATCATATCGAGTTTAATTGCTACATTTCCACCTCTATTCTTCTTGTTCATCTTGGCCATCATCTCCTGGGCAAGAAGAATATTATTTACAATTTCTCGACCCTGGACAAAACCACTCTGTTCAGGGGATATTAGACGGGGCAGCAGCGGAGCTAGGCGACGTGACAAAAGTTTTGATATAATCTTGTTCACCACCGAACATAAGCTAATAGGACGATAATCCCCAAAAGATTTAGCCTGCTTTACTTTCGGTATCAAAACCAGAGCAGTATTAGTGATCGATCGAGGCAGCGCAAAACCATCAACAAAGAGACCCACTGCCTCAGTCATATCCTTACCAATGATATCCCAACAAGTAATGAAAAACAAAGGAGTAAACCCATCAGGTCCCGACGCACTATGCTGATCGAGCGACTTTAATGCATCAATGATCTCGTCCGAGGTTGGAGCAGCAATCAACCGATCATTCTCCTCATCTGTCAACAGTCTAGGCATGCTCGAAAGAAGCTCATCATCCTCCTGTATATCCCCTCTTTGATATAGGTTAGAATAGAACTCCTTTGCATATGCGTGAATAGATTGCTTATCTGTCAATTTGGTCCCATCCTCCCTGGTGATAGAATGTATCTGTAGTGAACGTTTCTGATTTGTCACACATCCATGAAAATAGGCTGTGTTTTTGTCTCCTTGGAGGTCCCATGTCACTCTAGATTTTTGTTTCCAATAGGCTTCCTCGATATTAGCCCTTTGTTTTAGATTAGCTGGGGCCTTAGCTAACAGTTGACGACTCGTCACAGTATTGTACTTCTCATGCTGTATTTCCGCTGCCAACACGTCATCCTCTGCTTGCTTCACTTGCTGAAATATGTCCCCATACGTCTGACGACTCCAAATGGATAATGCCTTCCTGCACGCTTCAAGCCGAAGAGCCACACGAGTAAGTCCTAGACAGTGATCGACATAATCCCAAGCTTGTTGAACTAGAGACTTGAATTCTTCATATTTAACCCAGAAATCAAGAAATCTAAATTGCTTCCTGCCCATTGCCACATTAGATTTGAAGTAGATCAGCAATGGCGCATGATCCGACTCCGCTCTATTAAGATGCTCTACTGAAGATAGAGACGCCATATTCATCCAGGCATGATCCACCAAGACTCGGTCTAGTCGAGAGCCCCGACGTCCATCCTGCTTCGACTTGATCCAAGTATAGCAACTCCCCGAGTATGGTAGCTCAACCATACCTGTCTCGAGCAGAAAATTAGCAAACTCTTCAATAGAGAGCTGATCAGGAGGCCTCTCCCCAATTTTCTCTCCCGACCGAAGGATTGCGTTGAAATCTCTGCCAATGGTCCAAGGCACTTGAATGGAGAGCTGTATATGAGTGAGTCTCTCCCAGAGTGTACGACGTCCTTCCTTGGTGTTATCACCATGAACAGTAGTAAATAATGCAGGTGTAGGGAGCATATGATGATGAAGCGAGACAGTCAAAGCTTGATCGAATGTGTCATGCAGAAAGATGTCGCAGATTGATTTAGCCATAACCCAAATGTTCCTCCTATCATTCGAGAAGGACTTATCGAAACCTAGCTTCAGCTGATAATGAAGAAGTTGACTTCTATCCACATTCGGCTCAATGATGCCAAGAAAGACAGTTTTATGTAATCTAACCAAAGACTTAACTCTTTTGATAGTCATGGGATTAGCAATACCACGAACGTTCCAAATGAGAGTGTTAAACATTAGAGGAAGACGTAGGTTTACCAGTGAAAGCGGAGTTAGCGGATTACCGTGTAACTCGATCTGAAGGAGCCACCGTTTTCTGAGATTTCTGCTTCTTTTGGGAGACTGCAGTGAGTTGCAGGCCCCCGACTTCTGTATGCTGCAGACGCTCTTGGACTCCGTCCGCACACCCATCGACTTCCTCCATTCCTTCGTTGAGGCATTCATCCGGAGCACGCTCGACTTCATCCGCCCAGCTACCTCTGAAGGCAAGAGGGGGAGGAAGTGAATCCCCTACTTCTGCCGGATCGTCAACCAGCTCACCCTCTTCGAGTGCCCGTTCTGTGTCAAGGTTTTGGTGTGTGACGATCGCTGCCACCTAGGTGTTAATGGCAGTAACCGCCACTGCCGAAGTCGTCACATCTGGCGCAGTTCCCGTCGTCTTTATCATGCCAGTTTCAGTTGGCAACTCATGCACGGGGCTGCGAGCTTCATTAATGAGTGTTGTGGGGTCCATAGTACTTAATGACTCATTGTTTGGCAAATTTATAAGAGTATTCTCCTCCTCCACTTGAGCAATATTGGCAGTTGGGTCCTGACCTGGGGGGTTTAATGTCGAGGCAGTTGCATGGTTTTGTGCAGGAGGAGCGTCAGGAACAATACTTTCCTCATTGGTTCGTCACAATATAGATGTAACCTTCAATCCCATCGGCCCTGGCCTACTTGTCTCCCCTTCAACCCCTTGGTGTTGTTGTGTTTCTTGTTGTACTACCTCTTTTCCTTTGTTTTTCAATTTGCAAGTCGACATTTGATTGCCTTGATGATGACAGTGAGAACAGTACAGAGGAATATACTCATATTCTACATTCTGCCAAAAACTCCTTCCACGCGATCGATTTATCCGAACTCTGTGTTGTATAGGCTTGCTCGCATCTACTTCAACAAATACCCTGGCCCTACTTGGACGAGAAAGATCTGTCGTGGCTCTGTCGAGTTTTAGGGGAGTACCAATCAATGAAGTAATCGCAAATAATGCCTCCTTCGCATAGAGATGATGAGGCAGATCAGGAAGATCTACCCAGACGGGCATGAGCGATGATTCAAATATCGGAGAGAAGTCAGGATCCCATTTAAAAACACGCATCGGAGCGCGAGAGATGAACCAAACGTCCTTTGAACGAAGTCGGAGGAAGTCATCCTCCAGCGAAGGCCGGATAAGGATGTGCTTACGATCGATAACGCCCGCTTTGATTTCCCCTTTGAACTGAAAATCAGAGAGGGCTTTACGAATCGTCTCTATGGAAGGCTTACTATGGGAAAACTTTCCCACAAGAGCAAACCGGAGAGGAGAAGACATAGATTGTTCCTCCTCATCAGAAAAAGCGATAGCGGGAGCGCCTTTGTATGAAGATACTTGTCGCACGGCCAGGCGAGGGGGTTCCTCAACCCGGCCGACGACCGCATCGACAAAGGACTTAGCCATCCTTTGTTGACGCCGGCCCGGCCAATGGCCTCGCCGGAGTCGGTAAGGGGTAAAGCTCTACCAAGATCTCGAGATGCGGCGCTCTAGGGCAACGCGCGATCATTATTATATATTATATTATATATATATATATATATATATATATATATATATATATATATATATATATATATATATTATATATATATATATATATATATATTTTATATATATATATATTATATATATATATATATATATATATATATATATATATATATATTATATATATATATATATATATATATATATATATATATATATATTTATATATATTATATATACATAAATATATATATATATATATATAAAAAAATATATATATATATTTATATATATATATATATATATATTTATATATACATAACATATATATATATATAATATATATATATATATATATATATATATATATATATATATATATATATATAAAAAAATATATATATATATATATATATATATGTATGATCATATAGGCATGAAAATATTTTTATAATCTATTAATATATATATATATATATATATATATATACCACAATTTCCATACAGACAATACAATATTTTAAATATAATCAATATTAATAATATCTAATAGAAATAAATATATTTAATTAATCACCACAAAATAATAAAATATAATAAAATAATTAATGGTGGTTTAGTGAATCCATACTGCTTACCTTTATCCAGGTCCCAAAAATTGTACAAATATTGTAAAACAATATTTAGTAATAAGAATACCAATTTTTGTACAAATCTTCAAATAGTTAAAAATGTACATCAGTACCCAAAATAATTTAGAAGAATATTTGGACACACATAAAATACGCCTACATAGTCTTCTTTGGTCTCACTACAAGATTACATGGGCTCGGTTTCGGTTCGGGTCTAGTCCGGGCTGGTTTAGTACAACCGGGTCTCCTACAATCAATAATATAATTAAATAATAAATAAAATCTTTGGTAAGGGTTAAGTCGCAACTTGGCCTCGTTTTCCTAGTTAGGACACGCTTATGGCTGGGTCTTCCTTGGCATGACTAATACACTAGTCAAGGCACACCATTTCACTATCCGTGCCACAATTTCTAATCACCTTGTGCTTCAAAACTCAACCATGGCTAAACTCATTTATCGAAATAATTAACTAAATAATTACTTATAAAAATCTAAAATCACTCTTTAAATCAAATAAATAATAGAAAAAAATAATTCCAAAAAAAATTTCGGAAAGAGGGGTTACTGTACTGGGATACTTCATAGGCCATCCTCTCTAGCTCCGTAGCAGCTAGAGTCGGGAGATTGCGCTCGAGAATTTAAAACTCTGAGAAAGTGTCTTCCAACTCGGCCAACAGATCGTCAATCGTGTCCGCTGTCGCCTCATACACCGGATAGTCGCACAAGGCCACCAATTGGGCCCCCACTAGACACCGGGCCCGTCTGAGCGATTGGTTGCCCCGTAAGACACCCTCTATGCCACGCATGAAAGCTTGATAAATGGTGTCCAGAATGAGATTGATATAGTACGCACTATCAGCTAAACCCATTTGGGTGACTGGAGATGCCGCAAAAGAAGGTCCCAAGGTGGCAGCGGCAGCCAACATGCGCCTAGGTATTACCGCCGAAACAGATGGTACCGTGACTGTAGCAGAAGCCGTCGGTGGTGTAGCTAACACTATCTAAGGTATAACTGGCTCTTCAACTGGCTCCCTCGCTGGTCTTTCAACTATATCTACAATCGAAGCTGCATTAACTAGAACCTGAGCAATCTCAGTAGTCAACTTCTCGACGGTCACCGTAACCGACTCCCCAATGGTTTCTCTGTCAGTGTTTCGACAACCGATTTATCTACGGTCTTCTCGATCGAGCCCATAGCAGGTGGCTTGGGGATAACCCCTTCAGACAGTCCTGGAGCGACTACGTTAGACGATTCTTCAACTGGTTCATCCGTGGTCTTCTCAAGCGATTCTTTCCCGGCCTCCTTGGTCGAGCCCCTAAGGGTTTCTTCGTTGGGCTCATCAACAGCAACGTCGACAGCCATTCTAGTGACGCCTCAACTTGAACCTCGGCGGTGGCCTTATCGCCTTGACCAGCTAGCTCGTTAGTAATTTCTGTATTCTCTTCAACTACCACTCGGGGTTGGGGTATGATGTATATAAATCTTCCAAAACTGTTCCTCCGATGCCTTCACAAGGAGAAGACTCCCGGAAGGAACCAGTAGATACGCCTTCAGTACAATCGACCGATTGAACCATCTCAAGCCCAGGCTCTCGGACTGCGCCTTCATGAATCGCAAGACCAACCCCCGGTATAACCACTGGGCCACCCGTGGAAGCCGCTTTTTGATGAAAATCTATGAACTCTAAGAATTTACTAGTCTAATATTCAAACGAGGTAGGCGAAGAGACGTCCTCAGGAACATATTCCCCCTCGAATGGCCCCAAATGCTTCTTCGCCTACAATAATATAACAGGATGAATGAAAAGTTGCGAGTAAAAATTCGAGTCAAAAGAAAACTGAAATATACCCGTGAAGTCGATGCAACGGGCTGTGTGCTAGGCAGCAAGGAAGCACGACTCTTGGATGCCACCCTTTTAACCTTTTTACTAGTAAGAGGGTTTGCTGCTGGAGGAGCTCGACGTTTCAATAGGGAACTCAGGGGCGCTGCGTCCTCCCTTCACTTCCGAGAAGCGCTAGAATCATCCGAAAACCCATCTCCTGCAATTCAAGCAATTGACACCGTCGTTGGGGCCTCTCGAACTTTGTATCCACAATAAAGCTCTACTCCTGGTCATAACCTGACGAGAAGTTGTTCACCAGGCAATAAAACTTTACAGAAGAATACAGGATACGGGGTTCCCTATATACCTCAGGGAGCGTAAATGCCGCCCTAGTAGATTTTGCGTTGTAATGACCCCATGCGGGGCGTTGTCCACTAAGCTTTCCTTATAGCTGAGACACGAGCTTGAAATATTCAACATAGTCTGGCTATAGCCAAACTGTCTTGCAAAGCAGCTTGGCAAATAGGTCTTCAGGTATACCTAGCTTGTTCTGACTATAGTACACCAGGTGCGAAGGGCGAATGGATAACAGCCAACAAAAAGCACCAGTGGTTAGCTCGTCTCCTTGTCCAGTCCTCTCAACTAGCTTATCGCCTGCCTGATGGTCACCATAGAAAGGCGAGACCCTGCTGGAGCTTTAACCATCCAAGCGGTTCAGGGCCCATCTACAAGCAGGGACGTCGTCATGAACCAACTTTGCCTTGTGGTAATTACGCAAAAGCGCGTCCCCCTCCTCATGTCCGTCGACAGAAATAATTAGACCAGTATGGTGCAGTGCCAACCAGGCCATCAGATAGTGATAGTACAACTCCGCTCGAAGAAATTTGCTATCACACCTACGATACTCTATTATTTTTTTTAGAGCTCCCGCAGGCCTCGAAGAGTATTATACACCATAGCAGAAAGAAAAGTGATAGAATGCCCGAAGGCCAATCTCACAGCTGGCATGATGAGCTCCCTACTAAGCCGTCTAACGGAGCCTGAGCCTTCCGGCACCACGATCATCCTCAGCCACATCATCAGGAAGGCAGCTAGCGTTGCTTTCTGACTCACAGGAGTCAAGTTCTGGTAAAAACATCTACGGAATATGGAGTTGGGCTTTTCCTCAGCATCCAACAGGGTAGCTGACACTTTTGCCTTCGCCGCCATATCCACCACCTCGGTAGTGGTATATGCCCTACGGGAGGTGAAGCGAGCCGTTTTGCACTCCGACGGTTCCTCGCTAAAGAAATACTTTCTCTACGCATTGAAGTGGAGCTGTCCTTTTGTAGAGTCTTGGCGTACACACACTTGATGATGCAAAGTATTACCTTATAAACGGCCACTATCTCGGGGTGCTTGCTTTCAAACCCCACGAGCTCCTCTAGGCTAGGGCAGTATTCCTCAAATGGATTCTCCCCTCAAAGGAGTTTCGAGATGGTGAACATCTCATGAAGGGCCAATCCCATCTCCCCATACGGCATAAAAAAAGTCCCGGTGTGGAGGTTGTATAGCTCCAGCAAAGCCAAAGACAGAGATTGGTTGATGGTGATTTCGTGCTCAGTCGCCTTTATGGCTCGGCGTAATCCGGTACCACTCAGGTCTTCCTTGAAAGTACTTAACACCCACCGGGTTAAGTCATCCCACTTTTTGTCGGAGTGAACCCAGCCCTCAATACGGTAGGCATCCATCGGGTATGTACAATCGGCCGCCAGAAACCTGTTGGTGAAAATAGAAGCGCCAAAGGGATACACGTCTGTAGGAAGATCACTGAACCTAGGACCAGGGAGTAGCAACCACAAGGTACACGATGCGCCACCCCGAACAGGCGTAAATGTATCCCTCCCCTTTGAACTCTTGTCTACCATAAAATGGCCCGAGATGAGATCCTCCTGACTAGGGGCCAGGTTCCACTTCATTCACCGTCTTTCAACAAAACAAGAAAAGACGGAGAGCGGTAAATGTCGGTCAGACGTCGGAACATACAAGGGGAGGCCTTTGCTCTCAAAATACCATGTTATCTTGAGTGTAAGGAGGTTCATCTCCTTTAGAACCAAGTAATTGCCAAAGAGAAATTGGGGCTTTAACATCCTCGCGTCGACATCAAGGGAAGGTGTCAGCCTATCCTAATCCAGCATGCGGCAAAAATAGCCCAGATGCTGCTCCTATATTTCATCCAGTCACCCCTCTTGTTGATCTTCGGCGATCGACCTCCTGGCTGGCTCGACGAGCTTCCGCTCGAAGTTTGTCCCCAGCGCACAGACGGAGAAGTCGAAAAGTACTTCATTTAAGAGGGAGGTGGTCACGAAAACTATACAAAAATGAAATAGAAGTCTGAGATTTGTTTTGAGTGAAACAAACATCTACGCAGGTACTACCAGGTAATACTGCGCTTCAGCAAGATTAGCTTCAGTACAGATATTACTTAGCGGAGCTGCGTTTCAATGAGGGAGCATCCGCACAGGTACTACATGGTAATCCTGTGCGTCAGCAAGAACTTCAGCACATCTTACGGTCGCTAATTTATAAAAGTAAAACGACCATGTGCATTGTTTGAACGAAGCTTCAGCGCATCTACGCCCACTCTTTCGAAGAATAAGTGTCCATGCACATCGGTAAGGAAAGCTTCAGCACATCTACGAGACAATACTCCGGAGAGTAGTCGCTCATGTGCATCAGCGAAACAGAGGACCAAAGTACTACCTGCGACAGGCGGCCGCATGTCGCTATGAATTACGGCACCAACGTTTGGCGAGTCATCAACGTCAAGGGCCTATGATGCGGGCCGTTTTCCTTTAGCTTTCTTGGAGCCCGTCGTAGAAGCTTTTGGGGTTCTTGATTTCTTGGAGGCCATGGCAGAAAAAGTTAGGGTTTGAAAGAGGAAGAAGACTCTGATGGAAAGCTTCTGTGAGAAGAAAAGAAAGACATAAAGCTTTTCTCTCTCCTAACAGACCCTACTTATAGGGTACGACCACGTTAGCAAAAGAAGACAAAATGTTTCATGAACGAGGAAACTCTTCGGACGACGTGGGAATTAAGAGTAAAGATCATGATGACCGTTCCCTAGAAACGAGGAGTTATGTCACGACCCGCACCCTAGAGTTAGGACACGAGAACGTAACAACGCCCAGCCTACACCGCAGTGTCGGCGGTAGAACGCTGTCATAGGTCTCAATGCATCTAACAGTATAAGACTAAACAGTTTATACTCCCCGAATGGGGGTGACATAGCAGATACAAACTCAATCACATCTAAGGTAGAGCATGATAAGAATAGATAAAACATGAAAACCAAAATAAATACAAGAGATAGAAGTCTAAGTGTCTAAGATACATGAACCCAGAAGTACATCCCAAAAACTCAAATAAAGATACAGTAATCCACAAAGTAAATACAACTCCAGACAAAATGAAATAACTACCTAAACAACCTCTAATGTGTCTCCTCTAGGCTAGCAGGCACCTCCAGGCTATCTGTAAAATTTATCAACAGGTCCAGTCAGGACTGGAGCGAGCACAATACATCTCAACAGATCATAGCAGGTTAGAAAACATATAACATGCAGTAAAGTAAGATACAGGTACTGAGGAAAAGCAGTATGTAAACAGGAAGAGCTGTAATAGAAATATCTACTATACATAGAGAACTAACATGTGACTAGTGAGTTAGAGTACATTATGGACATGTAAATGGCATAGGAGATTCTGATAAGACACTAAGGATGGGATTCTGATAAGAAACTACTGGTGTATTATTCACATGCCCAATTCTACTCCCCCGTACCCCAATCAATAGACAAGGATCTATACAGGTTATGTTATTGTACAAGATATCACATGGGGGCCCATATAGGGTGCACGTGATAGTATACATGGGGGCTCCGTGAACATGAGAGTACAAGATTCACAGGAGTGCACATGTAATGAAAGCACAGTAGTACACGATGTAAGTGAAACGCACAAGCACAATGTACCCGATGCTCCCGAGGGGGATAATATCGCATGTAGAGATCCATATAGTACCAATCCGTGTGACCAACGTGACAGTACAAGTAAAGTAATCTACTGCAGGTAATAATTCTAAGCAGGATATGAAATGATCAGAGAATGTACTCGCCTCGGTTTGATTTGAGTCGACGTGCGCGACACGAACGTGTCGACACGAGGTAGGTACCATGCTAAGCTCCATAGAGGGTCCCAGACGACGACACGGGCAGTCCCAAGAGTCCAGAATAGTCCAAAAAGCCTAATTTGGTATATAAAAGTCTAAAATCAGGGTTTGGTACACTAATCAATTCAAGAATAGAAAATGACTATCAAAATCACGACTTATGATTTTAGGAAAATGGTATAATAATAAATATAATAAATATTTGGAAATCCTTATAATGATAAAAGTATATCTGTATTAATCAACCTTTATTAGATAATACTTCAAAACCAAAAACCCAAAAATCAATTCTGCACCAATTTTCCTATTTTGACAAAAATGAATTTAGGCCAAAAACTCAATAAACCAATACTAATTTAGGAATATAATTATATATTTTATATATTTCTAAGTAAGTGATTATGTATTATATTAATACCAAAAAAATAATGATAATAATAATAATAATACTAACATACATTTGTCATAAAATTAATATACATTTTTAAACAATTGTACATTTGTTATACGAAACTAGTATATACATAATCATAAACTAATATATATTATATAAAAACAAATATACATTAATTATATAAAACCATTATATATATTATATATATAAAAAAAACAATACATATTATATAAACTATTATAATTAATAACTAATATAATTAATAAACTAATATTAATAACTAATATCATTAATTAAATAACTAATATAATTATTAAACTAATATATTAATAATCTAAACCCCTTTATAACACAGGGCCTTGTTCTCCCCAACGAACAGAGCCCAACAATAGAAAAGGGGGGAGAAACGAAAGGGCTCACAAGGGGGTTTGGATCGGCGGCTCCGGCGGAGCAGCCGGCGGAGGATCGGGTTCCAGTCAGGCGGAGCTCGCCAACGGCGGCGCCGGGTGGAGCACGACCAGGCGGCGACGGAGGAAGGCTCGCGCGGGCCTGGCCAAGGGCGGCGGACGGAGGAGGCGGTCGGGCGGAGGGTCTCGCCAGATCCGGAGCTCGGCCACGACGGGAGTTGCGCCGGCGGAGGATCTCCGGTGAGGTCCACTCTTCCTCTCTCTCTCTCTATCTCTATGGTTGTGGCGGCGGTGGTTATGGCCGGTGGGGGTGATGACGGTGGTGGTGACGGTGGAGGCCAACGGTGGTAGTGGTGGTTTATGGCAGTGGTGGCGAACGATGGTGGCGGTGGTTGATGGTGGCCGGGACGGATCTGAGGGTGGCGGCGGTGGTGGCTAGTGATGATGGCGGTGATCGGGCGTGATGGCCAGGGGATGGCCGGAGGTGGCGTGTAGGGATTGATGGTGGCTGGCGGTGGTTGATGGTGGCCATTGGCCGAAAGTTGGTCGGGGATGGTGGTAGAAGGGTGGCGACTGGAGTTGCAGTGAAGGGGATGGCAGTGGTGGTTCGGGTGGTTGTGCGGTGGCCGAAATGGAGCCGGAGGGTGTGGCTAAATGGGGATGGTGCTGGTCGGCTGTGGCCAAGGGGACAGGGATGGCGGCTGTAGGAACTTAGGTTTTGGGTTTTGTGCAAGATGTAACATTTGGGGATGTGTGCTATTTATAGGGGAGTAGGGAAACCCTAACAAATTGTAAAAATGTAATAGAAAAATAGGAAAATAGTGACAAAAAATATACTAACTGCTAACTCAGTGCTAACCACTAACATTATTACTATCTGCCACTTTAATTAGTACTAAAATAATATTAGTTACAAAGTAATAATTAAAATTACTAATTGATACTAATTTCACAAATGGCTAATTACAATTTAGCTAGGATTTTTAAAGGCACAATAATAATAATTTATTCACTAGTTATTAATATATATATAACAATCATTAGTTACTAACTAATATATTTCGAATTTCGAAATTCAATAACCGTTTTCCATATAGAACAATACTTAAACTTATTGATTTGAGAAAATAACAGGAAAATTCCAATAGGGCAAAATCGCCTAAAATAGTAGACCAAAGCCAACAAGGACCGATAGCAATCACGGTCAAATCATTTTTCCCAAAAATTACAAATTGCACGTTTTTCGAGATTTAGAAAAATTCGAAGTTTCGAAAATACGAAATAAAATAAAAATACAAATTTTCGAAAATATCCAAGAATTAAATTTACGGAGGTTACAAATCTACCCTCCTTAAAGAAATTTCGTCCTCGAAATTAAAGCTTGGCAAGGGGGTTAAAACATGATAGAAATTTTAGACGGTATGGCAGGCACGATCAAAGAACGACGGGTTGGCACGATCACGATAATCAACTTGAAATTGTTTATGCACGACTATTGTTTTGGCACGATAGAATCATGGTATGGTCGAATCAACTAGGCATGATTTAGAACGAAGATTAGGTATCTTAGGCACGACTCGAGTCACGACTAATATAATTAATTTGTTGTTTTGGTTATGATAAGATAGGGTCAAATCTGAGTATAGTACGACCAACAGAATCTAGGCTTGATAAGTTCGGAGTTAGAGTCGCATAAGCACGATCAAAATCAACACCTGGTATGACCAAGGATAAAATTTTGGCACAAACAATATATAAAATCAAAGTCTTATAGGCACGATCGAAACCTAATGGACAAGATTAGTTAAGTAATGAATCAGGGCTTAGTCGTGATTAGAAATTTGAAAATGATTTAAGTCACCTTGACACGATCAAGGTTAAGTTACCCAAAATAAAATCTAGGTATGATTCAGGAATGAATTCATAGCATGAGCAGTTAGAGAATTGAAATCTAGGCATTAACAGAGAATTTGTTCAGACACGATCAAAATCAAATTCAGACATGACTAAGTTCATAGCCAATCGGTAGTCGGGGTCAAGGACAAAATTTTCAAGCACGATTTAGATACAAAATCGATACGATAGTCATGATCGTTAAAATCACGATCATGGAATTTATAGTCGTCTAGTCATGCCAGGTCATCTAGGCATGACTAGTCACAAGGAGTTTAGATATAATTAGAAGGTAAATCATGGTCAGAAAAGAGTTTGGATACTAGTGTTAAAATTCGAACATGATCGTAATCGTTAATTCGACACGATCGAAGATGAAATCAGTCCAATCTTGGTCAAACAGTATTTAGATATGATGAAGAGTATGGTAGTAGCCTAGGCATGATCAAGCATGAAATTAGGTATAATCAAGGGTAGTATGAAGATAAATCGGAATTGGAACAGAACTTAGTCGTTTCCAAGAATAATTCAGAGTTTATGCACGAGTGATATGGGTATCGAAGTTTGATTTCGATCAAAAATTAAAATATTGACACGATGAAGAATAAGGCTAATCAGTATTGAATTTAGGTTCGAAAAGTTGAAATCGAGATTTTTTGAGCACGAGCAACATATGATAGAGATCCAAGTCACGAAGGAATTCAATAAATTGAGTACGGTCAAGGGTCAAGATTATTGGTACGATAAAAGGCACTACTCAAGGAAATCAAAATCAAAGTTTAAGGAACGAATGTCAATAGTATGGAAATCCAATCACAATAATATTAAGAAATTTTGGTCGCGATACGATCTAAGTTGATCAATTTTGGAAAATCAAGATTAGGGCAATGTGGAGGACAGGTTCATCGAAGTCTGAGCACGAGCATACAAGAATGGAAATTCAGGTCACAACCAAAATTAAGTACAACCCAAGATATAATTATGATGAGAAAAGATAATCGAAGTCGATTTGGTCGTGATTAAGGAAACTAGGGTTCAATGATATTGAAAACCCCCTTTTTGGGAAAACAAGGAAAGATTTCATACGAAGGTCAGTTAATCATCTCTCTCTAACATTATCAGTTTACCATTTGCTAATCATATTTTCTTACAAATCCCAATATAAAATCAACCGTTATATGTCTACCCTCAAAGAAAATTTATAATCTTCAGTCATCTAAACTTTTACCATGATCACCATAGACAAAATTTTAAACTTCTAAAAAAATATTTTCCCCGAAACATACCCGTCTTATTTAGGAGTCAACACTTATTCATTTAATCTAATTTTCAAATTCCTTTACCTCGTCCTAATTTAGATCCGAAACCTTTAAATCCAGTTTATGAAATCATCGAACTTGTTTAAATCGAGTCTCATATTTACTCAGTTCCAATACCACTATGCCATACCAATTTATTCTCGTTTATAAATCACCCTTCATATTCCTTCAACGTTTATCTTCAAATATTATCCTTTTTGAATTCCACAATTTCTCCTAATCATCTAAAAATAATTTCTATAACGTAAAATCCTTGTGTTCTCTTTGTCTCTAGTCACCCTCTTAAAATATCTGGTTCAACTTCGCATAATCATATAATACAATCAAATTCTCCTTCCCATTATTAAATTTCTACATAGCCTTGTAATAGCTCCCAAGAATCAATAACCAAGATTTTCTAAGTTCTCAAAACTAGGTTGACCTCTAATATTCTTCTTTTTTTGAAACACATCCATGAATTACTCATAACCAAATGCTCTGCAATTGTTTCTAAATTAATAACATTTATCCCTCGATTTCATTTTAAACCTTTACCACATCTCCATTTCGAATTTTCACATTTGACATCCAACATTTTGATTCCTACAAATCATCACATAATAACCAATTACGTCATTTCCATACTAGATGATTTACGTCACTTCCTCAACATTTCTCAGGCAAAATGGTATGAAGTTTCAAGAGTTTTCAAGGTATAGCTGACAGAATTATATACGAGATAGGGAATTGATGTAATCATGATAGTTGTATATGACAAGGAATGATGGAAATAAAATATTGGCAGGAAAAAAATGGTAATAAAATCTATTCTACTTATCCGTTTTAAAAGAGGAAACCATTTTAAAATCCAGAGTTAAAATATCAAATTTAAGATAAAGTCTAGCAAAATTATCGATTCATTGTATTATGAAAAACTCATAGCAAGAAATTTCACAAGGTTTGTAAAACCAACTAAACTTACTCCTGAGTTAAATAATAGAAAACTAGACAAACAAACAAATAATAATTCATTTTTTTTGAATGACTGAAACAAAAGTAGAGAAAACATGTTTGAAAACATTTAAGGTACAATCTGATAATCATATGCGTCTATCCAAAATCATGGTACTCTAAATCCTCGTCATACCAGTAAGCAAGGCTACGATAATCACAGAGTCCTCGACTTTGGCACATACGTCTAGAATCGTGGTATTTAACATTTTTGCGGTGCCGCTAGCTTGGCTGCAAAAACCTTAAATTCTCACACCCGAGAAATATATCCAGAGTCAGACTATATGTCCTCACCATGCTGGCTAATGTGACTATAGAAGACTAGATTTCCATAACTTAGATGACCTAGCCCATATAATTTCATCTTGCCAAAAATTAAATTAATCAATAATGAATACTCAAAAATCAAATCAAATTTATTAACGAACATCAAAATTCAAAAATGAGCGAAATCCATAAAAATACAAACCCGAATGCAACAGCTACCATCAAAATTCAAAATTCGAAAATCTTCCATCAAAATTAATAAATACAACTCAAATTCAACAATAATCCATTAAAATCAAATTCAACAACAGAAAATAAAGATAAAATAAATCAAGGGAAAAAAGAGTTTTCAAATTGAAGTTAAATAAGATTCTCAAGGGTCGTCCCAGGAATCTCTCAAGGGGTCCTAATTGTGATTGAGTACCTTCAAAATATATCCTATTCCTAGTGCAGGCTGTAGTGGTACTCTAGTTCGAATACCACTACATAAACTCGACCTGCATGGGCCACCACTAAAAATGTGTCACGACCCGCACCCTAGAGTTAGGGCACGAGAACGTAACAACGCCCAGCCTACGCCGCAGTGTCAGCGGTAGAACGCTATCATAGGTCTCAATGCATCTAACAGTATAAGACTAAACAGTTTATACTCCCCGAATGGGGATGACATAGCAGATACAAACTCAATCACATCTAAGGTAGAGCATGATAAGAATAGATAAAACATGAAAACCAAAATAAATACAGGAGTTAGAAGTCTAAGTGTCTAAGATACATGAACCCAGAAGTACATCCCAAAAACTCAAATAAAGATACAGTAATCCACAAAGTAAATACAACTCCAGACAAAATGAAATAACTACCTAAACAACCTCTAGTGTGTCTCCTCTAGGCTAGCAGGCACCTCCAGGCTATCTGTAAAATTTATCAACAGGTCCAGTCAGGACTGGAGCGAGCACAATACATCTCAACAGATCATAGCAGGTTAGAAAACATATAACATGCAGTAAAGTAAGATACAGGTACTGAGGAAAAGCAGTATGTAAACAGAAAGAGCTGTAATAGAAATATCTACTATACATAGAGAACTAACATGTGACTAGTGAGTCAGAGTACAATATGGACATGTAAATGGCATAGGAGATTCTGATAAGACACTAAGGATGAGATTCTGATAAGAAACTACTGGTGTATTATTCACATGCCCAATTCTACTCCCCCGTACCCCAATCAATACACAAGGATCTATACAGGTTATGTTATTGTACAAGATATCACATGGGGGCCCATATAGGGTGCACGTGATAGTATACATGGGGGCTCCGTGAACATGAGAGTACAAGATTCACAGGAGTGCACATGTAATGAAAGCACAGGAGTACACGATGTAAGTGAAACGCACAAGCACAATGTACCCGATGCTCCCGAGGGGGATAACATCGCATGTAGAGATCCATATAGTACCAATCCGTGTGACCAACGTGACAGTACAAGTAAAGTAATCTACTGCAGGTAATAATTCTAAGCAGGATATGAAATAATCAGAGAATGTACTCGCCTCGGTTTGATTTGAGTCGACGTGCGCGACACGAACGTGTCGACACGAGGTAGGTACCATGCTAAGCTCCATAGAGGGTCCCAGACGACGACACGGGCAGTCCCAAGAGTCCAGAATAGTCCAAAAAGCCTAATTTGGTATATAAAAGTCTAAAATCAGGGTTTGGTACACTAATCAATTCAAGAATAGAAAATGACTATCAAAATCATGACTTATGATTTTAGAAAATGGTATAATAATAAATATAATAAATATTTGGAAATCCTTATAATGATAAAAGTATATCTGTATTAATCAACCTTTATTAGATAATACTTCAAAACCAAAATCCCAAAAATCAATTCTGTACCAATTTTCCTATTTTGACAAAAATGAATTTAGGCCAAAAACTCAATAAACCAATACTAATTTAGGAATATAATTATATATTTTATATATTTCTAAGTAAGTGATTATGTAATATATTAATACCAAAAAAAATAATGATAATAATAATAATAATACTAACATACATTTGTCATAAAATTAATATACATTTTTAAACAATTGTACATTTGTTATACGAAACTAGTATATATACATAATCATAAACTAATATATATTATATAAAAACAAATATACATTAATTATATAAAACCATTATATATATTATATATATAAAAAAAAATACATATTATATAAACTATTATAATTAATAACTAATATAATTAATAAACTAATATTAATAACTAATATCATTAATTAAATAACTAATATAATTATTAAACTAATATATTAATAATCTAAACCCCTTTATAACACAGGGCCTTGTTCTCCCCAACGAACAGAGCCCAACAATAGAAAAGGGGGGAGAAACGAAAGGGCTCACAAGGGGGTTTGGATCGGCGGCTCCGACGGAGCAGCCGGCAGAGGATCGGGTTCCAGTCAGGCGGAGCTCGCCAACGGCGGCACCGGGTGGAGCGCGACCAGGCGGCGACGGAGGAAGGCTCGCGCGGGCCTGGCCAAGGGCGGCGGACGGAGGAGGCGGTCGGGCGGAGGGTCTCGCCAGATCCGGAGCTCGGCTACGACGGGAGTTCCGCCGACGGAGGATCTCCGGTGAGGTCCACTCTTCCTCTCTCTCTCTCTATCTCTATGGTTGTGGCGGCGGTGGTTATGGCCAGTGGGGGTGATGACGGTGGTGGTGACGGTGGAGGCCAACGGTGGTAGTGGTGGTTTATGGCAGTGGTGGCGAACGATGGTGGCGGTGGTTGATGGTGGCCGGGACGGATCTGAGGGTGGCGGCGGTGGTGGCTAGTGATGATGGCGGTGGTCGGGCGTGATGGCCAGGGGATGGCCGGAGGTGGCGTGTGGGGATTGGTGGTGGCTGGCGGTGGTTGATGGTGGCCATTGGCCGAAAGTTGGTCGGGGATGGTGGTAGAAGGGTGGCGACTGGAGTTGCAGTGAAGGGGATGGCAGTGGTGGTTCGGGTGGTTGTGCGGTGGCCGGAATGGAGCCGGAGGGTGTGGCTAAATGGGGGTGGTGCTGGTCGGCTGTGGCCAAGGGGACAGGGATGGCGGCTGTAGGAACTTAGGTTTTGGGTTTTGTGCAAGATGTAACATTTGGGGATGTGTGCTATTTATAGGGGAGTAGGGAAACCCTAACAAATTATAAAAATGTAATAGAAAAATAGGAAAATAGTGACAAAAAATATACTAACTGCTAACTCAGTGCTAACCACTAACATTATTACTATCTGCCACTTTAATTAGTACTAAAATAATATTAGTCACAAAGTAATAATTAAAATTACTAATTGATACTAATTTCACAAATGGCTAATTACAATTTAGCCAGGATTTTTAAAGGCACAATAATAATAATTTATTCACTAGTTATTAATATATATATAACAATCATTAGTTACTAACTAATATATTTCGAATTTCGAAATTCAATAACCGTTTTCCATATAGAACAATACTTAAACTTATTGATTTGAGAAAATAACAGGAAAATTCCAATAGGGCAAAATCGCCTAAAATAGTAGACCAAAGCCAACAAGGACCGATAGCAATCACGGTCAAATCGTTTTTCCCAAAAATTACAAATTGTACGTTTTTCGAGATTTAGAAAAATTCGAAGTTTCGAAAATACGAAATAAAATAAAAATACAAATTTTTGAAAATATCCAAGAATTAAATTTACGGAGGTTACAAGTTATGATCAACTTCTAATGAAGGGACGACTCAAGGCATTTAATGCCGAAGGCTAAGCGTGACGACAACCTGTCAGTAAGCGTGCTGAGCATTCATTTGCAAAGGACACGTGTCATGCTTCTGTCCAAAGTATTTCGAGCTTGACTCAACTTTGAAATACTTTGAAGGGGGTCTTATAGAAGCATAAAAAAGTGTAGGTGGCGTCCCCACTACACATGGCTTCACAAAAGTGCATGTACCCGAAAAGCGTAGACAGATAATCAAAATAGATGGTTCATAAAGAGTTCTTTATTAAAATCATGTCCATAAGGATTATTACAGATTCTTCATGATTTCATGAAAAGAACTTTTTTTACAAGGATCTATTACGGATTCGTCATGAAAAGAACTAAAGCGCCTACAAATCTACAAGGGGGTTAACCTTCACAGATGCGCAGCCCCCCAGACGTGCAACGCTGTCAGAATGAGCCACTCCCTAAAGCAGCTATTGGCCCGAGCAAGAACTCAGTCCACAGCACAGGCTGTGCCACCGTCAATAAGCAGGGCAGAGCACTACCTGTGGCTCTTCGGTATTGGCAATCAATTCAAATCCGAAAGCTTGGATCTCGAAGACGTCCAAGATGTTGTTCAAGTTCGAACTCCTCACGCCAAAGCTCAAGTGCATTTTAGAACTCAGAAGCATTTCTTCTACAAGGACACAGCTTCGTGGAACGAAGGGATCCGCAACCTATAGTCGACTTGTGCAAGGCCAACAGCCATTCAAAGCTAAGTCGGGATTGAGCATGACAGTGGGAATGTTAAGAGACAAAAGACACAACCCTTCAGAAAAGCTTCCCTTTATATAGGGTGAGTGTGGTCCAACCCACATACGACGTGGCTATCGGTCAAAGACTCCGAAATTAATTGGATGAACCTAAGACTCAGCACAATAAATCTCATTTAGTAGGTTCATTCGACTGAATCCTAGGCCACAGACTTCTTGAATTCTCCAAATGACGGTGGTAATTAAAGAAGAGGATGACCGACTCGTCCATCAAAAGAGCAGTCATTAATTGCTCTTATAAATTCGACAGAAACCAGCTCCTTCGAATAGAAGCACAGCCAATTCACTGCGCGCTCGCTTCAACCCAGAAGCGCAGCACCTTCCATCCTATCCAAAAGCACAGCCCATTCGACTTCATCTGACACTTAGTTGTCCAATGCACATGTATATTTGACGCCCTCAAAAATAGTGACTCAGTTGCCTAAAGAACAAGTCCACTCATCGTTCTAAAAGCACAGTGACTCTGTTGCCTAAAGCACAAGTTCACTCGTCGCTCTAAAAGCACAGTGACTCCGTTGCCTAAAGCACAAGCCCACTCGTGTTCTAAAAGCGCAGTGACTCCGTTGCCTAAAGCACAAATTCACTTACCACTATAAAAGTGCAGTTACTCCGTTGCCTAAAATACTTGTCCACTCATCGCTCTAAAAGTGTAGTAACTCCATCGCCTGAAGCATAGTCTACTTATTGCCTTAAAGTGCAGTGATCTCAAAGCCTTGCCAGAAGTGCAGCTCGCATAGAAGTGTAGTCTTACGAGGTGACATGGTTCCATGCGGCCAGACGGGTATTTATGTCCTTTTTATATTGGCTTATTTAAAAACCATCGCTCTTAAGATAGGGCAGAGTTTGACTATGTTGATAAAAGAATTATCATATTGGTTTGTTTAAACCACATATAAGGATAAATTTTTATAGATGATGGCCATATCCAATTGGTTTGTTTAAACCAATGGCCCCCTAAGATAAGACAAAATCCAACTTCAGGGATCGGAACAGAATCTTCTCAGGTTCATCCGATCAACAGTAAACACACGCCACGTGTCGTTTATTCGGTCATGTTGATAATTCCCCCTAAGATCTTGATAAAGGAGAATCTCAGCGTCCGCCACATGTCAGCTCAGCAGCAGCCCTCACCGTGCAACTTCAAGATTCTCTCATATCTATACGTGCAGTATTCCTGCACAATCCTTTTGCACATCGCATATATGCTTCCCTATAAATAGAAGAAGTTTTTCTTTGATAAAGAGGCTTCAAAATCTTCACAAATTCAGCATCCTCTTAATTGGTAACCCCAGAGTTCCAATCACAAGCACCAGAAAGCCAAAGCAAGTTAAACTCGTCGTCAGATCGTCAACGGAGTAAAGGAGCCACTGCAGTGCTCGATCTCCACCACCATACTTTTCCAGAAAATATTATACTTAGATATCCTATTTAGGAATTGATTGTACTATTTTTATGTTTAATATACAAGAAGTTCGCATAACCTTTTGTCCTGGCAGATACCCACAAGCCGCAAACCTCTATTCCCTCTACCGCCACATCCATCCTGCGTCGTCCTCCACTCTGGCAGAACTGCCACCCAAAGCTGCCATAAGCCTCCTCCATCTTCTCTGATCTGCTACGCCATCAACTCCTACCCATGCCATCGCCTGCCGTGGTTGCCTTGACCCTGACCCATGTTTCATCAGTCGAGCCCATGAGATCGGCCACCACCTAAATGCCGGCCCCGACCACAGCCACAATTGCCATCATCGCCACCTTCCCGACCCCAATTCCTCGACATCTTCGCCTGTAGAAACCCCAACAACCCTGACCAAGCCACACCATCACCACCCAAGAAAGACCCGACCATAGACTTCAACAACACATCTCCACCGCCAAACCCATTGACACATCGACTTACCTTAATTCGTCGTATCGACCCCACCTGAAGCGAGCGTCGTCGCACGCGTGCTCATCCACTCCTTCATGCCGGGATACCGACCGCTGAGACAGCCCTACAGCCATCTTCGTCCATACCGCACCCAATCTAGGTCACAGCTCCGTCGAAAGCACCGTAACGCGCTGAGCCAAAGCGAGAAAACTCCTTCCCGTTGCTGGCGAGCTTGATGGTCTGTTGTGCCTCTACCGAGGAGACACGAACCATTGGTGCCGCCAGGAACCCCCACCTTGCCACATTTTTATCGGAAGCCATCCAGTGCCGAGCTACCATCCAAGAACCGGAGCCCCTCCCCGCAACGACCTTGTGAGCAAGCCGCGGTGAGCACATTCTCTCTCGTTTCCCCTTTCTCTCTCTCCCCAGATTTCTTTTCTCTTCCCAGATTTTTTCTATCTCCAAGTCTTTTTTCCAAAAGAAAAATAAATAAAAATACATGATACACTCTCTCTCCCTTACAACCTTAGCTTCGACCTTATATGTAAACATGTGCTCTCATTCTAATTAATGTTTATCAAAGAGCAGGACTGTTCGCAGAAGGGAGCATCAGTAACAATTTTATTTACTTTTTGTTATTTTATTTTTATTACTTATTATTATTACTATATTTTATAAGACAGACAGGTATCATGGTTCATAATTATTAGATATTACTATCAGTAGGCTTAGTCTATTATACAATGCACAGTATACGTATGTATGTTTATTAATATCAGTACTAATAATTTATTAGTTATTATTGTTAACACCTCATTATTATTGTTACTATCATTGTTATCAAATATATGTAAGTAATATTTATAAATTTATTTTGATTACCATACTTGGCCTGAGCCAATACCTATTTATCTTCCCAATTGCTTTATATGTATAACATATTAAATTGGCCTCTAAATAAAAGATATATATATATATATATATAAATATATATAAATATATATATATATATATATATATATATATATATATATATATATATATATATATATTAATTACCCTGTCTTTCGGCGTAAAGCGGGTCCAACGGCGGACATCATTTTTGCCCAAAATTATCGTTTTGCCCCTGTGTCCAGAATTGGAGTTAAGGACAGACAACCCTAGCTAATTTAACTATTCTGAGATCATTGGTATTGTCTATTTCAGCTTCCGGGGACTGTTGTACGGGTTTTGACTATTGTGGCATATTGAGTGATTTAGATTATCGGTTTCACCAGCACAGGACCACAGGCGAGTACAGTTTATTGTCTGCATTTCGATATTGATTTTCACTATATTTCATTGGTTGGCAATTGGTTATGTGATTATTTTCTATTATAAATTGTTGAGTCGGGAATGAGAAGTACCAAAGATATGTGATCTGACCATAGCCCATGTTAGACATTGTAGCCCGTGTTTATTTTCTACAAGTAGACATTGTAGACCGTGCTTACTTTTCATACAAGTAGACCTCGTAGACCGTGCGGTGTAGTACCCCAGACCGATCACATATCAAAGGTACTTCTAACAGTTGGGGAAAGTATTTTGTGTCTATTTATTATTGGTTTCCCGTATTTACTGTTTATTTTCAAAACTCATGATTGATGTCTAACCTTGTTTTATAGTCATTTTCTTTATTTGAAATTGCATTCAGTGAATTGTGTTCGTTCCATTCCTGACTGGAAACCATATTTTTCAGGTTAGCCGTGGATTCATTTAGCATGGAAGATATGGGGGTACCTGCAGACAAAAGCCTAGAGACTAGCTAGATAGTTGAGTTGTAGTCATTAAATATTTGTACAAGTTTATATTTTCTGCAAATATAAAACTTATGATCATTGTAAATTAAATTAATTATGTGAATGAGCATCTTTTGTGATTTTGATCTTCATGGCCATGATAGCGTTCTACCGCCGACACTGCGGCGTAGGCTGGCTTGGACACGTCTCGTATCCGTTTAAAAAAAAGGTACGGGTCGTGACAAGTTTTTGTGGAACTTGTCACGACCCGCACCCGCTTTTCGGATGCGAGCTCGTGAGCAAGCCAGCTACGTATCGAGCGGACTCCAGTCCGACTCGAGTACGTATAAGCTGTCAAGGTCATGGTATCATGTCTATTCTAAACTATATCTCAATCCACAGAAAACATATAAAGCAAGAATGAACAAGTATGGGTCATGGTCTGCAGCCCATTATCATATTGTTCGATTAGACTCTAAGAATGATATGAGCCTATAAATAAGCGGAGTATATCATGATATGGAATATAAAGCACGAGAAGATAATAAAAAATTAACACAAACAAATACCTGTATCATACATCGCAATCCTCTATCATCCTGCTCTGCTAACTAACTCCATGTAGTCGCTAAACCTGAAGAGATCATCAGGTCCTCAGAGGACTAGCAAGATACATAAAAACGAGCCTTTCTAACAGTTTATTATGCATGGAGAAAAATACAGGATAAGCAAGTATAACTGAGTAATGAATAAGCACGAATCTATACACTGTCTACACGAAAATGAACTACTGAACAAGAACTAGGGAACTCATGTCAAGATGTCAACGGATAACCGAAACGAATACTCAAACCCTCGTCCCTAGTGTGGACTTGCAGGTTTGAACAACTACTAATCCTCGTCCCTAGTGTGGACTCGCATATTAGCATCACCCTCGTCCCTAGTGTGGACTCGCAGGCGTAAATCCTATGCTGCTAACCCTCATCCCTAGTATGGACTCATAGGCTAGCATCTACTACTAACCCTCGTCCCTAGTGTGAACTCGCAGGCTAGCATCACCCTCGTCCCTAGTGTGGACTCGCAGGCGTAAACCCTATACTACTAACCCTCGTCCCTAATGTGGACTCGCAGGCTAGCATCTACTACTAACCCTCGTCCCTAGTGTGGACTCGCAGACTAGCATCTACTACTAACTCTCGTCCCTAGTGTGGACTCGCAGGCTAGCATCAAGGTTCAAGACATGAAGGCACGACTCAATCAAGGCACGACCAATAAGACACAAGGCTAACTGTGAACACGGGCTACAAATCAATAGTATCAATATATGAACAGGATACGAAGATACATATCAATAATATAAGAAAACTGGATAATAAATAAAGAAAGTGCATGTAAATAAAGCTGTATAGAAAGGCAAGGTATACTTGCCTGGGGTTCTGAGCTGTTGGCACGGCCAAGTGTTGAGTCAAAAGTCCAATGAACCTGTAATAGAGTTTTACAGTGTCAATATGGTAATAAAGAAATTAGCAATCTATCCATCCTTAGACTACTAGCCTCTTTCTTATCTCTATTTATAGGTTACTGCTGGCTAGAGTATCTCTTGTCCTATCTTGGACATCTGAGCCTTGGAAGGATACCTTGAATTAAAGTACATATCTTGTAACTATGCTTGGGTACCTTGGTTACTTGGGTAGCTACTGTCCTACTCTTATACTCCCAATTAGGCACTAACGCACTATCTTCCTGTTTAGCATATTTATCATAATCTTCTAGACTTGTGTTCTTATCAATCTATTCTCCTAATACACATACCATAAAAGCTTCAAGACACTAGTCTAACCCTTAACCACCATATCTATTTATGTCACATCTGTATACTCTAAGTCCTGTTACATATCCTTCACTTTTATGTATAGCCCATAGCTTGCACACATATTGAATTGATTACAAGTGCTACCCTTTTCTATACACATAAGTGTTTATAGTTGATACGCTCAACCATTTTACTTATACACTACCGAGGTTGTTGCTATTGCAAGCATTGCCACCTTAAACATAGCTACCTGCCTATCTACTGAATCCTATGCACATACCTAATATCCCATATGTCCCGCTTCACCCGATTCTTTTGCTAACAATGAGTAATGCGTGAACTGCACTTTTATTGGTTGATATATGATACAATGCTCATGTTTGATAGGCACATGAGTGCTCAGCCTATAACATCAATCATTGTCAAGGTTTCTTTGTACATGTGTGTCTGCTTGTGGGTTCTCTAATACACACGAGACAACTACAAAACAGACCCTTATTTTTCTTAACCTACCTATTACTGATACATCCTTATATGCACACACCTACTTCCCATTAACTGATTCATAACCACTATGTGCAGACTATTTCTAGTGTCATCTACCTATGCTAAGGAATGAGCATTATAGATGCTTAAGGACAGAACATGAGCTATGTATTGGTGTTGGATATGGAAGAAAGAGGGTCTGAAAGTACTACCTTATGCTAAGGAACTCTATACTCGAGCCCTCCCTTTCTAGCCAACTCCTGATACCTAGGAACCTCTATGGTATTCTTTCCCTTAGATGATCTCTGCTGCACACATATTGAGCTGACATGTTAGTGCATTACGCTGGTGCCAGGTAAGGCACCCTTTGGTGTTGTCTACTAACCAATCGACCCAGGAACACCCAACTTGATACCCCTGTCTTTGGCCTCTGCTAAACAAGTATTGGGTTCGAAGCCTCATGACAGGCTCTCGACCGGCCTTCTAGTAAAGTGTTGGTTCGACAAGGTAATTAAAATATTGCCATAGCATCTAACTCATAGATTTAGGCTAGTAGGTTCTGAATCATTGTTTTACTAAGTATCCTAGTGTATCCTGGTACAAGATGACAGTTGACTCCAATGGACTACAGGCTGACTGTAGCTAAACTCATCCCTTCTATTTGTTTGCATATTTCACAATAATATTGATGTTCTTTGTTGGAATTCAAATGATGGTACTGCAACTTGGTTTTATATTCCTAACATGGAAATCAGTATAAGCTAATACCTGTGTAGCTGACATAAGGGTGTCCTATGTGTCTTCCATTCCATTCTAATGGCAGTTTGAAGATCTCGAGTGCAAAAGATCTAGCATGGTTATCTTAAGGTTCTGAGCCTCTCATGGTTCAAATCTCAACAAAAACTTAACCACAACAACATAAGAAAAAGGTGAAATTTTACAAGATAAACATGCCAACAGGACCTAGCTGTATATGGGACTGAACAAAAGTAAATATGAAGACTGATCGATTGACTGAATATTACATACAGTAGACTGAACCCGTTAACATGAGGTAGGTAATAAATGGAGAGGACTGTTACATGTGGGTTGCTCTGCGTACATCCAAGGAAGGTAATTGAACATAAAGAGGGGTTCAAGCCTGGGATTGAGATGTTCAGGCAGGACATATGACTACTCTGCCTGAACCAAGAGATGGGCTATTCATATGTATGTATGTGTGTGTATAGAGAGAGAGAGAGAGAGAGGAATGGGAGGCAGAGATTCACCTTGGGTCCACATCATAATGTGGGAGATGATCCCAATTCACTGCTCTACACTGCCAGTGAAGCTACCTTGCCATTGTGACAGGGAAGAGAAGCTAAAGAACAAATTAGAAATTGGGTTATGGTTTACCCATTATCTGAACTATACTGAGATTATCATCATCGCCTTATTTACATACAGAGTAAGAGAGAACAAGAAGAGGACAAGAAGAAATAGGTGCTAATACCAATAGGAGAGCATCGACAAGGTTCAACATAGAGAATCTGCACCTATGTTGCACAGACACGGAGATAGAAAAAAACACAGTACAGATACAGGGACACGGCAGAAGTATTGGTTTACCCCAGTGCACTTAGGCTGTCTTCATCATGTCAGATATGTGTCCGATATGACAAGAGACTGAAATATCACCAAAATATTTGGACTGTTTGTGTTCCCTCTATCTGCGCTGCCTGATTCCATTAAGGCTGTCTAAATTTTGGTGTCCCAATGGATTATGGAGTTTGTGCTATCCAATACGTGTTCGACAACCTGAACTACCAATGGTGAATGCAACGAAGCAATGTATACAACATGTGAACATGCAGAAATCAACTGCCGGGTATATGAAATGCTGGACATTATGATGCAGTGGTCTACTGGACTTGTTGGGAGATTCAATATGTACTCTATGTTCCTAGGAACTTTCCCAGATAATCCCCGTACTACAATCTGCGTCTGTCTCATTGCACACCTCTCCTTGGCTTCACAGGGCTGCAATACAAGTCTATTCATAGGTTACAACCTAGGAATCCATCTCTTGATCGATTGACACATAACCCATGATCAGACCTCATCCCACCTCTGTTCTCTCTGTATTTAGGTAACATATATTTCATGGCTCGCTAGCATATACCAATATATGATGAGTTGATGCTTTTAGGGTCCCAAACCAGATTAATGTATCAGTAATGCAACTCACATTCTACCTATTTTCTCATCGGTTCTATGGACACCCCTAGTGCCTACTCTGTACTCTTTTCTCCTATCATGGCAAGTATTTTCCTAATGTCTCGATCAATCTTATAATCCTAGTTTCCTTATGAACATTCTGTCAAACACAATATTGATACTCATATTTACAGTTTGGTGCGATAGGAGCGTACCTGATTTCAAATCGGATACGAGACACTGTGCTTCCTCGATCACTCGAACACTTCCTCGAGAGTCCCTCTGATATTCCTTGACTTCTTGGTGATGGAGAAACTAGGGTTCATCTAGGAATAGGTCGGTTGTTCCTCCATATTTATATAGGGTTTGATTTAGAAGGGGATAGGATGGAATTCGATTTTGGATTGCAATGATCGTGCTGGAGATTTGAATCGATCCTTCCTTTGGATCTTGTTCGTTTGAACAGAGGACAAATGGACAGTTATATTCAAAGTTGAATATTTGCTACTAAGCCCTCTAACAATTCAGTTTTGCATAACCCCTCTTCTATAATCTAAATTTGCATATCCTCTCTTCTATAATTCATATTAATTTATATTATCCACCAAAATCCTAATTATATATATATAGTCAATAGATAATGATAATGATAGCAATAATAAATAATAATAATAAAATAAAAATTCAGTGCGGGGGTTTACATCCGATCCACCTTAAGGTATATATGTCTAGGTGTATATACATAAATATAAATATACGTACACATGTACTTGTATATATAAATATATATACACATTAGTTATTAATAAAATAGTGAATAAAGGAAGTAGTAAAAGAATTAGATAAAATAAATAAAAAAAGGAAACAAATCTTTGGCCCAGCCCAGTCGGGCCAGGCCAGTCCACGCCCAACCAGGCCCACGAGGCCAGCTCCCCTTATTCCCCAAACGAGAAACCGAACCCAACTTTTCCCCAGCACCCGAGCGTGATATACACGCACAGTGTATATAAGCCTAGAGATCGAAACAGAGGAGAGTAATTCACGAAACCCTAATCCCCGCGAGCGCCGGCCCCAGGCGCAGCCCTCCCTACGAGCGCCGTCGCAGCAAGCGCCGTCGGCCGGCCGGAGCCGCCGTGCGCACAGTTGTAACCCGCGTGCGCGCGAGCACGTGACAGTGATGACAGCAGCAGCAGTAGCAAGGGTTGAACGCCCACTTCGCAGCGCGATTGTGCAGCGATCGATTGATCGTTTTACGATTTTCCTCTTCGGCTACGAAGTCAATATGTACGTCTCTAAATCCCTTTAATTGCTTTACATATATATGCCCTAGATTGCCCTAGAAATCGACTCAAAAACGGCGAAAAACTGTCCCGAAACAGGACAGGATTCAATCCCAGATACCCATATTGGAAGGCGATTTCTCGCCAAACCATAGACCAATTCAAAAATCTATTTAAAGGCAATTGTTGACAACATATAGGACTTCGTAACCTATTTCGCATTTCTGTATTTCATTAATTACATGCAGAGAAAATAGTTTTCAAAGTTGAGAAATTATCTACGTAAAACAATTTAGAAATTATGAAAAACCCTTCCACACGACGTGCGTCCTGCCATTCCGGGCGACGTGGTCACGAACCGAAGGCATCGAAAGCTGCGTAACGGCTTCGTGGTCGTGTGGGCTTTGGCGGAATTCAAATTGGTCGCGTGTGCGCGACGAATTTGATGCGTATCCGTCGAAATTCACCGTATCGTGCACTTTGTAAATTCTCCAATTAATTTGTACACGCTCGTCAGATCGAGACAAAACTTGCGCCAACAGGACCGTATCATTTTTTTGGTCCTGTATGCCAAGTTTGGTCTAATTCTGTTGAATCCGACGTCGTTTTGCGGGCCCTACGGTCCCACTCAACGGGCGATTTTGTGCACGGCCCGCCGGAATCCAACTTTGGACATACGGTTGGGTTCGTATCGAAAAACTGGATCCGTAGACATGTATTTTGATGACTTTAGAGACCATTGACTCTGGCACGCATTTCGGTGCAAAGCGGATCCAACGGCGGACATCGTTTCTGCCTGAAATTATTGTTTTGCCCCTATGTCCAAAATTGGACTTAAGGACAGGCAATTCTAGTTAATTTGACTATTCTGAGAATAATGGTACTGTTTATTTCAGCATCCGGAGACTTCTACATGTGTTGACGGATTGTGGCTCATTGAGTGGTATAGTGTTGTTGGTTTCTCCAGCTAAGGACCTCAGGCAAGTGCACTTTCTGATTGCTTTCCGATTCATAGTTGTCTTTTCATTTCATGTCTATACATATATCTTGCTGCTTGTTGACACGCTCGTCACACGGAGTATTCGGGAGGGGAAATATCTTAGTACACATATGGACTACCCAGAACTATCCCAATATGTCTATTCTTGAATGCTAGCCGCTGCGCACGACACGTGCAGTGTGCCTTATTTACCCCCTAGCCGTCCACATGTTGAAACATATATTTCACACCACCTAGATAGATGTCTTTTATTAGTTTTTCCTTGTTTACTTCTCTACCGTGCTATGTCATCAGTTTCTTACTAGCTTTCATATTCCATATGCTATTTTTATGTCTTGTTAATTCTATTGTGTTTTGTATTGCCGTCGGTTTGTGTACTTGTTCCAATCCTGATTGGACAACCAACATTTTTCAGGTTTAGCCGCTATCACTCTTAGCACTGGGGAAGACTTGGGTATGCTGAAGACAACCTAGAAATAGATAACAATTGTACCATTTTCATTAATTGTAAAATTTTGTATTTTCTTTATTTTAAATATTATAAATATTGTAATAAATCTAGAAAGGTGAATGAGCAGCAAATGTTTTGTGTTGAGCATTTATTTCTTGCGGGCTTGACAGCGTTCTACCGCCGACTCTGCGACGTAGGCTGGCTTGGACACGTCTCGTATCCGAAAACCGGGTGCGGGTCGTGACATGAACTGCCAGTCTAGGCGGTCGTAAGCTTTTTCCATGTCAAGTTTGATGGCCACGTTCCCCTCCGCCCCCGTCGATGGGAACTTCATGCACGTGATTATTTCTTGTGCTAGAAGGATGTTATCTGTAATATTGCAGCCTTTCACAAACCCGCTTAGCTCTTCATAGATGATCTTGGGAAGAAGATCGAACATCCGATTGGCGACAATCTTAGATATGATCTTGTTAGTGAAGGTACAGAGGCTGATTGGACGGAAGTCCATAAAGGTTTCTAGATTGTCTTTCTTGGGGATAAGGATGATGTTGGCACAGGAAATCGACTTAGGGTATCTGGCCCCTTGAATAAAGGCAATAGTTGCTTCTACTAAATCCGTCTTAATGATGTCCCAACAAGCTCTGAAGAATACGCCGTTGAATCCGTCTGGTCCTGGGGCACTGTGCTCATTAATGGACCAGACCGCAGCTTTGACCTCTTTCTCAGAAGTTGTCGCCAGCAGGGTCTCGTTGTCATTATCGCTAATGAGGGAAGGGATAACCGACAATAGCATCGTATATATATATATATATATATATATATATATATATATATATATATATATATATATATATATTTATATATATATATATATATATATATATGTATATTAGTTCTTATCAAATTAGGCTTTAAGCTAAATATTTTATTTTATTTGTTTTTTTTATGGGATAAGCCCAATAGAGGTTGGGATGTTTATTATTTTGGATGGACAATATATATAAGTACATTTTGGCTGGAAAAAAAACTAACTTTATGGTTTTAGTTATAGGGTTTGGGCTTAATTTCTATTAAGATTTAATTTACAAGTATATATATGGAAAATTCTACAATACATCCACCCTTTTGGGATGTATCGATACATCCAAAATATGGACCGTTGGATGTTCATCCAACGGTGCAGATTTAATTCAGATTAAATAATGTAGGATACATCATCTAATGCTGATTTAGACTTTTGACCTGTTGGTAACTTGCTTTAGCAGGTCATTCTTCACTTTAATTTTTCCAATGAACACCCTAAATTAACTCATATTTACTCTCTCAAAAGTCCATCCAATTTAATCTGAACCTTAATTTTTTTTGGTTACAGGCCATGGTAGTGGTGGTAGTGGTGGTGGTGGAAAGAGAAACGGAGATGAAGAAGAAAATAAGAATCGGTTCGGATCGCGTCGAACGTTGTCGAGCCCTCCTAGAACAACGAGGAGTACCAGCTGCGCTGAGAAGAATCGGTCTGCTTCGCGTCGGACGTTGTCGAGACCTCCTCGAACAAGGAGAAGTACCAGCGGTGCCGCTCTAATTTTACTGCCTATGCCTTTGTCAGAAATTTTATTTTTATTTAAAAATTTAATATTTTGTTAATAAAGCTACATGTCATGGTGGTGGTGGTGAACTGAGGAAACCTTCTTCTGAGGTCGGGCGGATTATTTTTTTACTTTTCTAATGATAATATTTTCGAAGAGAATATTTTTTTGGACGGAGAATGACCATTCTCTTTGCTTTTAACACGGAGAATGGCCATTCACTTTGCTTTTAATACGGCGAATGGACGGAGAATGGTACATTTTGGACGAAGAATGGTACATTTAGGACGGAGAATACGGCGAATGGCCATTCTTTTTGCTTTTAATACGGCGAATGGACGGCGAATACGGCGAATGGACGGAGAATAGCCATTCTCTTTGCTTTTAACACGGAGAATGGCCATTCTCTTTGCTTTTAATACGGCGAATGGACAGAGAATGGTATGTTTAGGATGGAGAATGGTACATTTAGGAAGCCGACAAAAGCTCGTTCTCTCAAATTTCTTCTTTGTGTAAATTAAATCCAAGGAGGACACAATCCCTAATTTTAGTTATTGCTTAGCAGAGTCTGCTTAGTTGTTGTAAAATTGTGGTGTTGCTTCTGTGACACTTTTATCTTTAATCTCATATTTTCTATGAATTTGTGTTCTGTTTGATTTTGATTTAGTAATCTTTTCGTAATTAGTTTTTTTGTTTCATCTAACAATTTAATATTTTTGTTATAAAGCTACAGTCCATGGTGGTGGTAGTGGAAGAAGAAACGGAGATAAAGAAGGAAAGAAGAAAAAGTTCCGGTTCGCGGCGGACTTCGTCGAGTTCTTCAACCATGCGGAATTAAACCTCTTATAGAGTTCCTTAATTGAAGTTGATCATGATAACCTTTTGTATTTTTCAAACGGCTAGTAGATTCTTCCTCGAGCCCTCCTCAATCAAACGGCTAGTAGATTCTTCCTCGAGCTCTCCTCAATCAAACGGCTAGTAGATCGTTTGCTAGTCTCGAAATTTATTTGTCTTTCCATCTTCCTCACTTTTTGTACTTCTCTCTTGATATATATACAATAGTTTTCTTATTTTATAGTACTATTATTCATTCTAAAATACATAGAATAGTTTTCTGAAATACAATAGTTTTCTTGTTCTCAAGATATCTACTCGTGTGGTGGGAAATGTAGAAGACGTAGAAGATTGGTTGCTAGCTCCAGATGAAACCTTCATTCCGTGTATGTTGCGCAAGATTGAAGAACATCTGTCGACGGTTTCAGCTGATGTTGTAAAGATCAATTCTAAGCGTTGTTCGTTAGAAATTGAACAAATGAATTTGTCTCGGCGTTTTGAGAAGATTGAAGAATCTTCAGCTTTGAAGAAGGCATCTTCATCTGGAGTATTTAATAATGTGAAGGTGGTTTCCGTTGAATCTTCTTCCGATGAGGAGGACGTGGAGCTACAGTCTCGTAGTAAAGCATTGGACCGAATGCTCACATTGTCCCCTACAGAAGAAACTGACTTTAGCAGTTCTTCTAAAGAATGCGTAGAAATTTACATCCGGTCACACCATCGAAAAGTTTAACAAGGGGTTCAACCTCGAATTCTAGCAATTGTATTAGTGGTTCTTCGAGTTATTACGACTATATTTTTGCCGATGATAGACCTGACGAGTAAGTAATATGAGTTTTGATTTAATTCCAACAGTTTTTTTCTCCTAATTTATTCGTTTCTTTTCTTAGAGAAATAATATCATCTTGCAACAAAAACTAAGTGTCTCGGTTTGAGATGAAGACCTTAGCTCCTTTAACTAAAATTAGCAATGGGGTATGTATAGAGAGTATATTTCTTCTTAGATGCCATCTATGTTTACTTCGATTCCATCGCTTACATTTTAATGATTTATTTAGATTGTAGGCATTGTCTCTGCTCTTATCACCGCTTAGGAACGGAAAAGAACCTCCAATAAAGCTAATGTATGGTTTTTACCAATAAAGATATCGGTGAGTGAGCATTTTATTCTTCAATGTATATGTATTAACAATTTTCTCGTTTGTTTGTCCTTCGTAATGTATTAGTTGATGTGTATGTAGAAAGAAACGTTACCTCCATCCGACAAAGAGCTTCATCAAATATGGAAGAAGTACAAATATTTTCAGGATTACATAGGATCTTTAAGCACTTGTAACGAGGTATTAATGTATTTCTGTTTAAATATTAATCCTATTTTTTTGAAAATTTACTAATTTGTTTTACCTAATTAATCCTGATTCAGATATACATACCCATTCATTTGGACGGACACTATACTCTTGCAAGAGTTCTGGTTAAAAAAAGGACTGTTGAAATTTGGGACTCACTTGCATCTAAAGATGATCCGATTCAAAAAAAAACAGTCATAAAAGAAATCGTAAGCTCATATTCATCAATTTTTATGAATTGGGTACAACATACACGGTATACTAATACATATTGTATTCTGGTAATTGCAGTTTTCAAATTTGGATCTCTTTCTCGAAGAAGAGATTTTGAAGTTGAGAGATGCTAGGTTCAGCTTTTCTACTTTTGCAATAAAATGTCCTTCTTATGTTCCCTGCCAAGGCAATTCTGTTGATTGTAGGATTTTTGTAATTGCATTCATGAAAGACCGATGTAGTCTAGACTACCGTTCTCGCAACGTAAGTCTGAAAATATGTCGTCAAAAACTTCAACTTTTAAAGCAATATTTTTGATGTTATGTTTGTTATATGCAGTTTGATGCGGGAATGGAAAGACACAAAGCTGCTGATTGGATTACAACTTCAGAGCACAATGAAGAGCTAAAAGAAGTCCAATCTGAAATGATTGAATATGGAAGACGATGATTTTTTTCTTCTTCTTCTTTTATATCTAATGTATGGAAACCCCTATTGTATTATGTTCATTTGTTTTGTTGAGTTGTAATGACATTTTTGCCAAATGTCTTCGATTCTTTTTGATTAAGCAGAATCATTTTTGCCCTTCAAATTAATATAATTAAGCAGAAAGGAGTCTTTTGCCCTTCCATCGAATGACATTTTTGCCCTTCTAATTAATTTAAAACACCCCCGAACCCTTTTATTACAAAAAAAAAAAACGTTTCGATTCTTCCACTTCTTCCATACTCCACTCTGTACTCAAACCTAGGTCATTCACCTCCAAAATCTTCAAACCTTCCTCCCCATTCGCAATATTCACACCATGTCGGCATCAGCGGCAGAATCATCACCGGTAGCATCACCAATTAGAGAAGATGCACCAGTTACAGAAAATCCAAAAGCGATAGACGGAGAACAACCGAAACCCTATTCTAAGAAAGTTGCACAAAAGAAAAAGAAAAAAGTTGCTAAACAAAAAGAAGTGCAAGAAGAAGTGCAAACAGAAGGTATAACTTTGATTTTATGTTCGCAAATTCTGTATATATTACAAGGAAAATGACATTCTCCGTCATAAAACGCATTTGAATGTTAAATTCTATTCGCCGTAATTTGGAACGGAGAATGGCATTCTCCGTCTAACTTGAAACGGAGAATAACATTCCCAGTGTTAAAACACATTAGAATGTTCATTCTCCGTTTTATTTTAAACGGAGAATGACACTCTCCGTGTCATTTGAAACGGTGAATGATATTCTCCGTGTTAGTATACACGGAGAATGTCGTTCCCAGTGTTAAAACCCATAAGAATGGCCATTCTCCGACCTAATTTTTTGTTTTTTTTGTTTTGTAGAAAAAAATCTGTTAGGAATAAGGATTCAAGACTTTCCGTTCTACCTTCAAGTCAATGCTAAATATTATGGAGAAGGTCAATCAAGATGTTGGCCGTTTACCTGAGCCAGTTATTGGTTCCTTGAAGAATACCGGTTTCTGGAATTTTGTCGAGATTTTCTACCAAAACAGAGTCCATGTCTCCGAAGTGGACAAGGTAACGGAAGGGCTTGAGAATTTAATTGCAAGTTACACAGAAGAAGAAGATGGCATCGGGTGCTTTGAATTGAGCACCACTGTTAAAATTGTGCCAAGCGTCGACGATATGGCAGTCATATTCGGTCTACCGCTGAATGAAGAAAGCGATGATGATGTTTCTTACAGAAGATTGATAAAGGATAAACAACAGAAGCCCACACCACTAGCATCATTGAGCCTTTGTAGAGATTACTTCATAAGATTGCTGGCTAATACTAAGGGCAAACACTCAGAAGTCACGAATAAGGAAGTGAGAGACAAGTTCTTTGAATTATTACGACGGCTTCGTGGCGGTGATAACGCTGTTAATCCAGATGATTTGCCAAGCTAATAATCTTCCACTTGTGCCAAACAGTATTCTTCACAAAGTCTAGTGGTTCAAATTTGCCGTACAGATTCTTGGCCTTGGTAGAAAGTGTGAATGTCATCAACAGTATATGCTGGCCAAGGTTAATCCTGACATATGTAATGGATAGCATAAAGAGGAGTAGAAGCAAAACTGATCAAGGGGATTACTCAATGGCTTTCCATAAATTGGAAGGTTGCACAATATATTTCCTCTATTGGTTTGCAGAACATAGTAAATTTGTGGAAAGGAAGTTCGCCCCAATTCCTGATTACCCAAGATTTTTCACATAGAATGGGTACGAAATCTAAAACTTCCTCAAAGTCGAATATCACAACAAAATAAGATCGAAAATGATATTGGAAGATCTGGTTATATCTGTTGGGGAAGAAGAAGGGAAAAAAGAAGATGAGCCACCTATAGAAGAAGTTGAAAAAGAGGGAGAGGAAGAACCCCAAGAAGCAGGTGGGGATAATTTTGATGAACAACGGATACAACAGCATCATGAAATAGGCGCTGTGATGGACGACTCAGCAAAGGAATTGGAGGATTTGAGAAGACATCATTCTGATATTCTTGCACAAAATAAAGAACTCAAAGAAAAGTTAAAAGAGATGGAGGCACAAGGAGCGCAGTTACATGCAACCAACCTTGAGAATGCCATACTCAAAGAAAAGCTGAAAGAGCTCGAGGCAGAAGAAGCACAACAACGTGCAGTCAACGTTGTGATGGAGGGCTCTGTGCATGAACTGGAGGATTTGAGAAGACATCATTCTGATATTCTTGCGCAGAATGAAGAACTCAAAGAAAAGTTAAAAGAGATGGAGGCACAAGGAGCGCAGTTACGTGCAGCCAACCTTGAGAATGGCCATACTAAAAAAAAAGCTGAAAGAGCTCGAGACAGAAGAAGCGCAACAACGTGCAGTCAACGTTGTGATGGAGGGCTCTGTGCATGAACTGGAGGATTTGAGAAAGCAGAATTCTGTTCTTATTACAGAGGTACATGCACAAGGTAAAATCTTTATATTTAAAATTTCTATTCTCCGTATTATATTACACGGAGAATATCATTCTCCGTGTTAGATTCACATCATACATTTCATTGTTGTTTGTTTTATTTTAGAGCGGACAACCGAGCAACTCAGAGAAACAAATAAAAGGCTCGTTGAGAAAAAAATGGAGCTTCAAAATAAAGTTGAATTGTTCAATATTGAAGCCACTGAAAAGGATAGGAAAATTGTTAATCTCGAAGCCATGGTTGTAGCATTGCAGCGTCAGGAGATTGAAGCAGCTGTTGAACTTGCTGCTCCAAAAGAAGCCAAAGAAGAGGAGGATCAGGGGAAAAGAGGTTCAGAAAACCATCAGCGCCATTAGGCGTTGAAGATTGTTACTCCCTTGGAAAAGAATACAGTTGGAGAGGCTAATAAAAAGCGGAAGATTAATGCCGCTCCGAAATCCCGAGGAGACGCCAAAATGGCTGAATTAAAGAAGAACCGTATCATACTAAGGGAATGCGATGAACTCTTACTTTGGAAACATGCGGATGAAGAGCTGAAGAAGCAATACATCGACATCGTAATTCCCAAAAAGAAGTGTCTAGAGTATGTATCAGAACCCTATTTTTTCTTTTGTTTTTTCTAGAATTTTTTCACAATTATGTAATGAGAATCTATCTTTATTAATTTAATCTAAACTAAATTTATGTGTAGTGATATTGTATACTCATTTTTGCCGAAAGAGGGTGAAAATGGAGTCACAGTCGAGCTGTCGGCAATAGACCTGCAAGACATACTCAACTATGAAGACATGGAGGCTGGCATACTGAACCTAATAATAAGGCAGCTGAGAGAAATTCAAGGCATTAAAAGAAGGTGTCCCCCGTCTAGTTCAAAGGACGTGCCATTAATCCAGAAGCAAAACCCGGCGCCCCAATCACATAAGTGGTCTGCATTCATGATGGCCCACACATTGGTAAGAATTCAAACAGAAAAAATCCATATTCATGTGTACACCGATGAAAAATGACAGAAAAAATTACTCATGATATTGTGTTTTGTTTTTGGGAAACAGACCATCGTTGAACGTGCCAATTAACCAGAAGCAAAAGTCGGCGCCCTTCAAGACTTCCAAACATATGTAGTAGACTTCGTCATGGGTTTGGAGGACGACATAGAGTTGTTATTCATCACACTCTTTAATTCATCCATGAAATACTATACTCTGCTCACATTCAACTTTATCTCCTACGACTGGACACACTACAACTCCTTGAGGCAAAACACGTACGAAAAGTGCAAGGTGGATGCAGAATCAATGAAGAACACCTTAGTGCCTATCGTCAGGAGAAAAGTTGATAGGATGAGGGAGAGATGCCCGACGAAGATGGAGTATGAGAGCAAAATGCTAATTGTTCTCCAAATTGCCCACAACAACTGGTACCCAACTGCCTCTTATACACGGCGTATTATATGAATATGTTGACGACTACTCCCTTCGAAATACCGGAAGGAAATGACGATGAAACTCACCAGAAGATTACAAAGATGAGGTTGGTATGGGCTAAGAAGTTGCTTAAAAGCAAATATGTAACACGAACCAAGCAATGACATTGTAAAACAATAATGTAATTATATAATTGGGCAATGAACTTCTGTCTTTTATAAGCTCTGCTTTTATAATAAAATTATTTTTGAATTACATTTACATTGTCAAAACCAAAAAAAGTTTGAGGAATCTATTCTCCGTTTATCTTGAAACGGAGAATAACTTTCCCGTTTAAATTAAATCGTTTGAGGATTCTATTGACTGTTTATTTCGGAACGGATAATAACATTCTTCGTCTGTCTTGAAACGGAGAATAACATTCCCAGTGGTAAAACACATTAAAAATGTTCATTCTCCATTTTTTTAAACGGAGAATGACGTTCTCCGTGTCTTTTGAAACGGAGAATGTTATTCTCCGTTTAGTTTGAAAAGGAGAATGAAGATGAGCTTGATAAGAATATGACGAGGTTGGTATGGGCTAAGAAGACTACAATGATGAGGTTGGTATGGGCTAAGAATTAGATTTCAAGAGAACTTTTATCTTTTATAATGTCTGCTCTGCTCTGTCTTTTATAATAAAATCATTTTTGAGTTACATTTATATTGTGAAAACCACGAAAAGTTTGACTTTTTGAGTTACATTTACATTATGAAAGTTTGAAATACTACATAAAATCCTACTATCAAGAAAAAAGTTGAATGTGAGCTGCGTACAGGCATCGCAGAGCAATGGAACTCCTTGAGGCAAAGGAATTCCTTGAGGCAAATCACTTCATCGTGCATCGTCAGAGCAATGGAACTCCCTGAACAAAGGAACTCCATGCATAGTTAGAGCAATGGAACTCCATAAACAAAGGAACTCCGTGCATAGTCCAGAGCAAATCAAAGTGCGAGCGCTTCGACAGAGTGTGGGTTGGCAATAAATCCAAACCCAGGCACGTCTCAGTCTTCTGAAGGACTTCACCACCAAAGCTTCTTCAACCAAAACCTTGCGGCTCTTCCAGTAACCAACAGAAAAGAGTCTTGCCAAGGTGGGGGATCGGTAGAGTACATCTCTATGATGAAGAAGGATGCCTTTGTAAGGTGCTCTGCCACAAGGAATTCCTTTGCAAGGTCCTTTGCTCTCAAGGAATTCCTCTGCTTCTGTTCCTGTACCTCAAGGAATTCATCTTGCACTTGCTCTGACGATGTACGATAAAGTGATTTGTCTCAAGGAGTAATCCAAAGGTTCCTATGCTCTGACGAAACATGATGAAGTGATTTGCCTCAAGGAATTCAATTGAAAGCTTCGATTGTGAAAGAGGAGTGTTGTTCTCCGTCGTCTTTCAGTTCGTGTCCACGTGGTAGATGTTTGGATCTTGGAAAGTATCGGAAGAACCTGTACGAAGTGGCCTTCCGCAGAGCCAAGGAGTTTCATTGCTCTGACGATGCACAATGAAGTGTTGGATGACATCCAAAGGTTCCTTGAGGCAAGTCACTTCATCATGCATCGTCAGAGCATAGGAACCGTTGGATGACTCCTTGAGGCAAGTCACTTCATCGTGCATCGTCCGAGCAAAGGAACTCACTGAGACAAAGGAATTCCTTGAGGCAGAGCATCGTGCAAAGGCATCCTTCTTCATCGTGAAGATGCACTATACCGATCTCCTACCTTGGCAAGACTCTTTCTTGAGGCAAAGGACCTGCAAAGGAATTCACTTCATATTGCATTCTTCCGAGCAATAGAACGCCCTGAGAAAAAGGAATTCCTTGAGGTAAATTACTTCGTCGTGCATCGTCGGACCAATGGAACACGTCGAAGAAATGAACTCCTTGCGGCAAAGGAACACCGTGCATAGTCCGAGCGAATCAACGTGCGGGCACTTCGACAGAGCGTGGAACGATAATAAATCCAAACCCAGGCACATCTCAGTCTTCTGAAGGACTTCACCACCGTGCATCGTCGGACCAATGGAACACGTCGAACAAAGGAACTCGTTGCGGCAAAGGAACACCGTGCATAGTCCGAGCGAATCAACGTACGGGCGCTTCGACAGAGTGGTTGGCAATAAATCCAAACCCAGGCACATCTCAGTCTTCTGAAGGACTTCACCACCAAAGCTTCTTCGAACGAGGAGATCGACAACCAAGAGGAAAGCGTCTTGCCAAGCGGGGGATCGGTAGAGTCCATCTCCACAAGAAAAGCTAAGTGAGACGAGAACAAACTCTCCTACACTACTGCCATTTATAGGCATGGAACAACTCGGACTCATGCGCCAAGTGGCAGCCACTTCGAATTCAATTCAATTAATTTCCATCAATACCAATGCATCTGCCCCTTCTCAAGTAAAGCTAAGTAAGACTAGAACAAACTCTCCCAACTACTGCCATTTATATGCCATTAATACCAATGAATCTGCCCCTTCGAATTCTGCCAACTTTGATACCCCCTACTGTATCAAAGTTTTTTTCCAATGAGAGAAACTTTGATACAGGGGGTATCAAAGTTTTGATACCCCTATGTATGACATGTGGGCCATCTCAAAATTTATGTATATATATATGTTTACACGTTTTACAAAGCAGGAGGGGCCCACATGTCATACATAGGGGGTATCAAAACTTTGATACCCCTACTGTATCAAAGTTTTTTTCCTCAATTTTACTTAACTTTTAAATGAGAGACTTTGATACAGTAGGGGGTATCAAAGTTTTGATACCCCCTATGTATGACATGTGGGCCATCTCAAAATTTATGTGTATATATATGTTTTCACTTTATAAAGCAGGAGGGGCCCACATGTCATACATAGGGGGTATCAAAACTTTGATACAGTAGGGGGTATCAAAGTTTTGATACCCCCTATGTATGACATGTGGGCCCTCTCAAAATTTATGTGATATATATGTGTACACATTTTATAAAGCAGGAAGGGCCCACATGTCATACATAGGGGTATCAAAACTTTGATACCCCTACTGTATCAAAGTTTTTTCCCTTTTAAATGGGCCCCATACATAACTTACAAAAAAAGTATAAATAAAACAAAATTTTGTTATAGTCAAGATTTGAACCAATGACCTCTTAAATACAAGTCTAGCATTGTAACCACGACACCACAATAGCATTCTCGTTTTATTAAACGGAGAATAGCATTCTCCGTTTTGAATTACACGGAGAATAGCATTCCAGTGTTAAAAACATTAGAATGTTTTTCCTTTTTTTGAAACGGAGAATGATATTCTCCGTTTCATTTGTAACGGAGAATTATATTCTCCGTTTTGAACTGCACGGAGAATGCCGTTCCCAGTATTAAAACGATTGAGGATTCTATTCGCCGTTTAATTTGGAACGGAGAACGGCATTCTCCGTTTAATTTGAAACGGAGAATAAGATTCCCAGTGTTAAAAACACATTAGAATGTTCATTCTCCGTTTTAATTTGAAACGGAGAATGTCTCCGTGTCATTTGAAACGGAGAATGATATTCTCCGTTTTGAACTGCACGGAGAACATATTTTCTCATTTTTGATATTCTCCGTTTTGAACTTGGAATTTGATATTCTCCATTTTTATCTAATTGTCTTCTCAAACTTTTGCATTGGAGAACATATTTTTTATCTAATTGTCTCGTGTGAATGACATCTTGCCACATAAGAAAGACATTGTCTTAAGTCAACGACGTTTTTTATTCCATTTGCTCTTTGTCGCTATTTCGCTTTCGTACTTTACAATTACGAAAATCGTGACCCAATTTTTTACAAACTCTAAATTCTAGGCTTCGGGATAGGCTGACTTTCTGTAGGCTGGCTTGATTTCCCTTGAGAAGGCCTTCCTTTTGTTGCTACTGGATTTGGCTCTTTAAAGCTTCATGCACTCCATGAACTGTATCAGCTACCATTTGTTCTTCTTCACCAATATCGGTCACCATTTCTTTCAACTCCATCAGAACAGACGACATCAACTCCGTTCCCCTCTCTTGAATTTTGCTTAATTTTTTACAATAGCATGTAATAGATTAACTTGTATTAATACCACCATACCTTCTGCTCTCAATACTGTCTGGGTGGATGAATCTTCTTTCTGAGCCAGGTCCGGAGAGATAACTCTCTTTGCAATCCTTGAGCCAACGAGATTTTATCAAGTTCTTTGGAATATCTCCAATTTGTAATCTCTTCATTGCTGAAAAAATATGCCTACAAGGAATCCCCTTGGTCTCCATCCACAAGCATTCACAATTTATGATGTTGTCGGCCGGATCAAATGTAACCTTCCGGTTGACATGTTTGGCGACATATACTTTTGGACAGTGCAAACTTCTGCCTCTCTTATGATGTGATGATGGAGAACAGTATATGCATCAGAACGTGTGATTTCCTTCCTTACATCTATAAACCCGTTTTAGTGTAAATTATGGAAAATTTACCTTCTATTACGGCCATGCTAGTTTGATTCACAACTGGTGTTGAGAGTTTATCAGTGACATGCTTACTCATCTGGCCGTAACGTAAGGCCGCCAAACCGTAGTCACAATTTTGAAGGGCTTCCATAGTGGCAGCTTCTCATTCAAAAACCTTTTCAGAAACGTTCATAGATTCACATCTAGTGTTGTAGTAGAACCGCCAAAATAATTTCTACGTAGGAATGTGTCACCCATCGCTCCCTCGTTCTGTACAATACAGTGGTCCACTCATTGTTCTCTATATTATAATCTGTTAGCATCTGCTGCCAACGGTTTTCAAATACTTCGACTGAATAGTACCTGTTTAGAAAACATGGACAATAACTAAAGTTATGATATTGTAACAACAACATACTTCAAAGTAAAGTAGCAAGTGTGCGATGTACCTTTTAATCAGAAGACAGTTTATTGTGAAAACCCTCTCGTGTACATGTTTGGCAGCATTGTTTAGGATATGCCATGAGCATGTTCGATGAACTACGCTGGGCATTAAATCCTCAATTGCTTTATTCATGGATCTGCAACCATCCGTGAGAACTGTCACGGTAATTTGCCATTCATACACTCTAGGAATTTTTCTAGAACCCAAGAATATGTCTCTGCAGTCTCATTATGGATCATTACAAACCCAATACACAAGTCATCGCATGATTGTTTGTACCCACTAGAACCACCAACGGCATTTGACTTCTATTTTTTATATGTAGAATCGAATGCTAGTGAATCTCCAAATAATTCGTAATCGAATCGACATGCACCGTCAGCCCAAAAGAGATGGGTCAATCTGGAATCTTGTCTACCTTGTACGCGTAGAAGAAATCTGGATCACTGCCCTCCTTAAATTGAAGAAAATAAGTGTTGTCGTAGCATGAACATCGTCTAGTGCTCTACTATCTTGAGCTAGAGTGTTGTATAAATCCTTTCTCGTCCATCCAACCTTATCCCAGCCACCTTTCTTCTGGATAATTAAATTCCATATCTGTCAGTCCCCATCCCTGATTGCTTCATAAGCTTAATTTCTTCCAACTCGGGGTGATATCGTACGATGGGATCTCAAAAAAACTGTTTCATAATCATTCGCCAGGATATGGTTGTGATGTACATGAATTTTTTTGACGAACCATATCTTTTTTTATCGGTATACCCAATACAAAAAGTTACTTTACAACCACTTCTGCTTTCACTTCTTGGCTCACGAACCCTGTTAGGAGCTTCTTGTATTTCTTGTGTCTGAATCCCGCATTCGAACAACACCAACTACGGACCATCACCATCCCAGATTTGTTTTTCTTTACCTCGTTCTTTCTAATACTGAAACCATATGCTTTTGAATATATCCGGTAGAATGTCTTTGTTCTTCAATAGAGTTGAACTGTAGGCCAACAATATCTTCTTCTAAGAGATGTTTTGGATCTTTGTTAATGTTGGCAGACTGTAATATTTTTTCATCGTCGCTGCATCGAAATCCAATAGAGATTCACCGTCGTCCCTAAGAACAGTATAAAACAAAATAAACATGAGAATAAATGTAAAAATATAATGCATTTCTTAAATCCGTTAGAAAGGGTGATGCGAAATAACATTTCGTTGTTTGTGTTGATGTCGTCGTCGTCGTTATGATGCATTCTCTATTGTTTTCTTCATCTTGTTCTTTACTGTCTCCTAAGTTAACATCTTCCAAACTTTGCTCATCATCCAAATATTGACAGTCATCTTGAAAGGAAGCTTTCTTCATCGACTAAATCTTCCACACGACGATCAGTTTCTCCATGTGACGTCGACATTGAAGAAAATAGAGTGTGTTAGAAACCAGCAGAAGAAACGAAGGACAAGAAACGATACAGAAGAAAGAGTAATGCTATATTCGTACCTCCAAATTGTCCCTCTAATATATAGCCCTCCCATCTGATGTGGCATGTTAAATAATAGTGTGTGTCATCTGACATGACTGATGACATGGCAAATTTTAATCCAAAAAGTTAACTACCCAATTTTCTCCATAATAATTTAACGTTAATATCAATGTTAATTTAATATTAATATTAATTATATTAATATAATGTTAATGTTAATGTTAATATTAATATTAATATTATTGTTACTGTTAACGATAATATTAATATTAATGTTAATGTTAAGTTAACATTAACTTTAATGTTAATTTTTATTTTTAGTTTTATTTAAAAAAAATTTGCCACATCAGCTGTCAGATCAACATATCACGTCAGCTCCATGTAGGATGGACAGTTTGAAAGTACAATTTGGAGGTACAAAAAGCATTATTCAGGAAGAAACAACTTCCAGCAAGGCAACAACACAACCTTTTCGTCTTCCTTGTAACTCCGCCACGTGGCCCTCTTTTGATGGCTCATGAAAAATCTTGAGTGATTCTAGGAGCAAGCATAATTTTAATGAAACAACTTCCAACAACACAACTTTCTCGTCTTCTGGGTACATGTATTATTAAATTGTGTAGCTAATAACGCATGAGGAAGCATGCAACACATTCTCCACGGCCCTCTTTGTAGGATAACGCATGTAGCAGCATTTAATGCTACGAAACCCATTATCTTGTTATGTGTTGTGTATCTATGTGGCATGAGGCAGAAGACAACATCTTGCATAGGCGGCTATATTCACAAATAATAAGTTTAAAAAGTCATCTCCAATGCAAAAAAGTATTGAGAAGATAATACAAAGTAATTTTTTACAACTTCCAAGACAACTTTTACTCTTCTAATGATATGGTATCAGTGCTTATTATTAAATTGTGTAGGATAACGCATGCAGAGCATTAATGCTGCGGATCTGTTGTGTAAGGAACACAACCTGTGAGAGAGAACCCGAGAGAGAGAGAGAGAAAGGGAGAGTGTGGGAGATGGGATAAAGAGGAAGGATCGAGCTCGACTAGATTTTAAACTTAAAATTCAATTTTTGGTTATCATTACTAATAACTAGTTGCACGTCCGAGTTTAGACGAACACTAATCGAGCCCCGAGCAACGTGACATCAGCTAGCTAGGTTTCTAATACCGTGGCATTCCTGTTAATTTAAAATTTACAATATTATTGAAACTAAATAATACTAAAATTTAAAATAGTTTTTTGATTTAACATTTACTTCAAACTAGTTAAAGTTAAAATTGATTCTTTTTTATTTAAAATAATTGGAACTACAATTAATATTAACATTCGCTTGTCCCGTAGTTTAATCGTATTTCACTGCTTCTTGCTTAAGTCTATGCACCCAAAGAACTTGATTGTTCAAGTCGAACGCGTGTACAACACGTTCCCTCGATGCAAGGCTTGACGTAGCCCTTGCTTGTCAAGTCGTTGCATGAACACATTAGAAAAGAGTTTTGTTGGGCTATCGAAGTATAGCAAGCACCGTCCCGTGTCACGTGCATTTGTTAAGCAGTGAAAGGGTGTGAAGGCCACTGGCAATGTCAAGCCATCACGGACTATAGCTGGGTTAGACGACGACCCTTTTGCGGCGGGCCGAATCGGTCCCTTGGCCTAGGAATGGATTGGTTGAAGGAGCAATACACAAGAATAGACTGCCATATTGGCAGGATTATTTTTGGTATTCCGGTGAGGCAGAGTTTTTCATTTTCGGTGAGGCAGAGTTTTGCAATCGATTGATTCCAGGGACGGCACCAGGATCGGAGAGAGTCTACAGGATGGCACCTTCAAAGTTGGAAATCTTGTACAAGATGATTGAAGAACTCAAAACCAAAGGATTCATTCGTGCTAGTGGATCGCCTTGTGGAGCACCGATGCTTCTTGTGAAGAAGAAGGATGGTACGTCAAGATTATGTGTTGATTATCATACATTGATGTCTTATTTGATCAGATCAAGGGAGCGGCTGTATTCTCGAATATTGAATTACGATCATAAAGGTACCATCAGATCAAGTCAGAGAGCAAGTCATCCCGAAGACATCGTTCAGATCGAGGTATGGATATTGGGATTTCCTTGTTATTCTATTTGGAGCGACCAGTGTGCCAACCGTATTCATGGACCCCATGAATCGTATCTTCAGGCACTATTTGGATCAGTTCGTGATAGTGTTCATAGACGACATCTTAGTCTATAGCTAGTGCCCGTCCCTACATCGTGCCCCGTACTCCGTCTACGGGGTGCGCGAGAAAGGAACACTGTCGCTATCGATTCGATCAGGACCGATAGGTCGGGATCGATTGACTCGATCGAACGGGAAGGGTTGAATTAAGATCCATTCTCTCGCCTGAAGTAAACTCAAGGTGAGTGGCTGGCCCTTCTCTTCTCGACCCCCTTCCTAGGTAAATCGATAATATTATTGCGAATGAAAGGATAAATGCAAGGGCACAAACACGGGAAAGGGATTGAGTTTTCAAAGACAATGTAGGCTATGTCTTATAACTAAAAGGAAAATATGTCTTCGCACGGTTATGGACAACTTGTCGATAAGGCAGTAGTTTCCTCGAGCAGCAACCCGGGGCCAGGGACCGTTTCGACCTAGGAGGAAACAGGGTATAGTAGTGCATAAGGTTTCAGCACAGGTTAAGCGGGGACTTGCATTGAGCTAGCTACTACGTTGAAAGGACCCCGATTAACAAAGCTATACGTCCAGGATGGCTTGTGATGTCAATGACGTCGAAGAGGGACGAGGCAAAGGAGGTCAGCCACTCGCCTTAGACTTGCTTCAAGAGAACGACTGGTTGGCTGAGCTGACGTCGCCTACGCAATCACCTGCAACCCGCTGAATATGGGACTTGGTTCCAGAGAAGCCATTCCATAACGTGGAATGAGATTAAGTCAACCGTTCCGTTCAATCGACCCGGCCGATTCCGACCTATCGGTCCCAACCGAATCGATAGCGACATTGTTCCTTTATCGTACACCCTGTCACGACCTGCACCCGGAGTAAGGGTATGAGTGCGTGACAGCGTCCCAGCCTACACCTCAGAAACGACGTAGAAACTGTCTAGTTCTACTATCTAAAACAGTTATAATATCAAAACCTGTCGAGAACGGTCAACTCCGAATGGAGGACAAGCAATGACAATATAATACTCAATAAGCTATGATATTGTTACGACCGTCCAGTTGGTATTTATGTATGGTATTTATGGTGCACATCATCTTAATTCAACCGAGTAGTTCAAAGGGGAATTATGTATGGTATTTATGTGCACATCATTAGGACGGGTTGCGACCGTCCAGTGTTGTGATAAGCTATGATATCAGTAAGTTTGGGATCCTTCAGATATTGGGCTAGCAACCCGTATCGAAGCGATCATAGTCTTACACATAAGGATGCCAAATATGGCATTTGGTGCGAAACATGTGACCTTCATATTGATAGGGCCGGTGGCTGAGATTAGCGCTGGGTGCAGGTGCAGGGCCTGCCACCCTTATGCATATGTTTAAGTTTACGGTTGGTTGGTTGAGTGAAATGATATGATTTCTTATGTAAAGTTCTAACCTTGCAGGCTAGGCGAAATGGGACATAGATGAGCACGATCACTATATTTATGTTAAGATTATGTCTAACTGTATCTGTCGCAGGGACACGGTAGTGGACAAGTTCATGATATGTTCGGCTCGAGGCGGGGCTCGGCTTGGACGTGCCGAGGCATGGAGTCCTTAGCGTTCAAGAGGAGCTACCGTATTGGCGTTCGGACTTGCGACATGGAGATGTTCAGCCGAAGACTACTTGTTGGCTATAAAGAGGTAATGTATGGAACAATGCACTCCTTTGTGAGCTAGAGAGATCATGAGCGTTGTAGCCAATTGGCATTAAGTTGGGCTATTCAGAGCCATTGTAACCTTCAGTTCATTATCAATAAAAGGATTCTTGTTGTATACTACATTTTTCTTCCGCTGCTTATGTTATCAATTTGAGCTATAAACACTATTGTGAATCTGTTATCTTGCCTTATACGAGCGCAACTCCAGGTTCGTACGGCATCACGCCCCAGCGAGGACGATGATGATTCGGGTGAAAACTTGATAATGATGAAGACGGTAACTCGGTCGACAATCGTAAGTATCGAGGTATGATCGAGAAAATTTAACAGTAGCAAATATTAAATCTACATTGGCTTTTCTGTTAATTTAAAATTTAATATAATTAAAACTAATATTACAAAAATCTATTTGCCCCAAAAAATTTGGTGATACCATCTTCCATTATGTGGCATATGACATGGTTGCTAACATGACAGCTGACATGGCAAAATTTAACAATAAAATTAATATTAAAATTAACATTAATAGTAAATAAATAATTTAATATTAAATTAACATTAATTAATATTAACATAATATTATAATATTAATTAATATTAATATTAATATTAACATATATTAGCATTAGCATTAACATAACATTAACATTAACATTAATATTAATAGACATTAACATTAACATTAAAAAAAATTGGGTAATTAATTTTTGGGGTTAAAATTTGCCATATCAGCTGTTATGTCATCTGCCATGTCAGATGCCACATAATGGGAGATGGCATCACCCAAATATGTTGGGAGCCCAAACGACTAATTGCTAATATTAATACAGTGGCATTACCGTTATTTTCCAATAGATTCGTGCCTTGTTCGGTCACATGTCCACCCTCCACGAGCGGGTTACCCCTAAACGAGGGGTTAAATAGCCTTTTCAAAAAGAAGAACCCATCCAACTAGAGAGAAACAAAGGGAGAAGAAGAAGAACAGTCGCAATGGAGAGAAGAGCAAGATCAACTGCAGCGGATGGGCCGTCATCCCTACCGAGATTCTCTCGATGATACTGGTACTGTGGATGCCGGAGGACGAGGTAATGTGCAACGTGGCCCCAGTTTGCCGTTCGTGGTGGAAGGCGCTCAACGGTCCCTTAGACTATTGGTCTAACGTCGACTTGGTACAGTGGTGCCGGAGGACCAGCAGACCACTGGATTAGTTTGACCGTAATGAAGCTCGTGGCTCGCAGTGGAAGATATCTAGGGTCCTTCTTCGCGTACAAGCTCGACGAAGCAGCCTTCTGTTTTGCATGTTTAAGGCCAGTGCAAAATTTTATTTGGTCTTATTCTAATACTTTATTTTTTCTATTACAAAATTTAACGTATACTTTTGTTAATTTCTATTGATGTTTTCCCATTTTTATAATAGAGTGGAAATTTCTAAGTGTGCTGCGCATTCCGAAGTGCGACGTGAGTGATGAAACTTTCGTGAGACACTTGGAGTTTCTCCCTGTGCTGGAAGAACTCGACATTAGCTACCTCTATATCACGTCGACTGGGATTTTCTGCCAGAAAGTATTACCACCGTCTGGTCAAGCTGAGTAGGAACATGCCCCCTCTAGATTTCATGCTCAGGAACATGTTTGTGCTGGACACGAAAAACGAGACGGAGGGAAAGGCCGTGGCTGATTCGATGTCGCATCTCGAGCAACATATGAGATTCGGCATGTTCAATGGAGATACGCTGCGATCTATCATATACAACTGCAAGGGTCTTCGCGTGCTCGACATACGTGGGTGCTTCAACGTGCACTTCGACGACAAACTCTGGAAAATTTGTTATTCAATACAGACGTTTAAAAAACCCTTTGATGATGTAATCCCGGTCCTAGGGGAACCTGGATATGAGATGTATAATGATTTTATATTATCAATCATTCCTGGGGTAAATATTGAAAACATTAGCATGCATGCATGCGCATTTCTTTATATTTTTCACTAGTCTACATACAAGATATTTTTTATGAGTTCGATTCTCCATTTTGACAAAATTTTACTTTTGTCAATACTAATTTTTTACATGATTAATTTTTTTATAAATAAAATGGACTGTGATATAATGACGCCTAAGACGGCTCACTTCTGAGATTTCGACATTTTCCAACACAAATTTTACCATTAATACAACATCTCAGTGTAATCATATCCAAGAGATTTTGCCATTTTCCAACACAGATTTTACCTTATTCAAAATAAATTCTGGCGGTACAAATTCCACTCATATTAGTGGTATCAGTACCATTTACCATAATTAATGGTGATCGATACGAAAACATTGGTTTTTTTCACAATCTTTTAAAATCTATTTATACAGCCAAACAGCCAAACTAATTCATCTTTACCATCCTTCAAAACTAATTTATATAGATTCAAAACAAAACTAAAACAGCCAAACTATTTAAATTCACAACCCTACAGAACAGTCCTAAATGTACCATTCTCCGTCTTATATGTACCATTCTCTGTCCTATATGTATCATTCTTCGTCCTACCTCGTTCTAAATGTACCATTCTCCATCCTAAATGTACCATTCTCCGTCCTATATGTACCATTCTCCGTCCTACATGTATCATTCTCCGTCCTATATTACCATTCTCCTTCCTAAATGTACCATTTGCCGTCCTAAATTTACAATTCTCCGTCCTAAATGTACCATTCTCCGTGTTAGAGGAATGGAGAATGGCCATTAACAGTCCCAAAAATTGTTCCATACTAAGTTAAAAGCATATAATAGTACCCAAAAAATGTTAACAATAGAAAAATTCTACAGAACCCAAACACCAGACTCGAACCTAGGCCTTCCATGTAAAAGCCAAACAGCACAACCAACTAAGCTTAGAATAAGACATCAATAATGCTAAGTCTACTACCAAATGCTTACAACACTCTTACAACCTTCACCCATTGCTGACATGTGGCCCACATGTCAGCAATGGGTGAAGGTTGTAAGAGTGTTGTAAGCATTTGGTTGTAACTGTAGCATTATATCCCCAACTTCCAATAAGGAATAAAAAATTGAATATCCCCAACTTCCAATAAGGAATAAGAAGAGTCGATTAGGAACGTGTATATAAACATAGAGGTCCCCATTCATCTGAGTAGGTTGCATATTTAACATAGCTCCAAAAAGATCATCTGGTTGGGAACCATTGCCAGAGTCTTCTTCCAGTCGTCGTCGAGCCTTTCCACATGGAGCACCCTCTGCGTGGCCTCCGGCCCATGACTGGCTGGCAGCGGCTGCGGATTTCCTGACCTCCTGCGGGTTGTCAATGGAGGTCATCGCTCGACCTCTTCATCCGGCGCCCAACTTTGACCTGTTGCCGATCACTCCGGAGGAACGAGATTCTCTAAAAAAAGAGGGAAGCATTTTGCCGCCTGTGCCATAGGACGGGTGTGCGCACCCTGCAGGACTTTACGGAGATCCTCCGCGAGGCCAGTGAGGGCTAGTCCTCTTTTTTTTTTCATTTTTTACAGTTTTTTGTCCTCCTCTTGTATACTTCGCCGGAGAATGTTCCGGCGACGAAGCTGGGATTTAATGAAATATAATATTTTGTTAACTCAATTTGGTTTCGGCTACAATCAAACTTTTACAACCTTCTTACAACTTACACCCATTTGCTAACTATAGCATTGCTCTTTATATATTTTTCAATTAACAAATCTCGTTACGTCAAATCCATATATTAGCGACGATATCCCCATCAATGACTTGTTACGTCATAGAATTGATTATGCTGCCAGCGTCAATCTTGCCGTCGAATCCATCTTAAATATGATTACAAAGTAAAATAGATGACAACTTTGAGTGTTTCAATTTTACTCTTTTCAAGTACATAGTCTTCTTATTTTCAAAATTTAATCAAATATTCGAAAAATGGAAATATTGAGATTAAACTTCACATTCTTAAATATGTTGTCAAATTTTTTTAAATAAACATGTTTCCACCATATTTTTTCTGCCAAATTTTTCAATAATTTATATGGAACACGTGTATATATACTAGTAAAAATAGTAATAAATTTAATTTTGGAAAGTAGTTTTTAAAATTAGGGTCTCAAAATCCCAAAGTTTTATGTAGTGATTTCACATGGATATATACTAGTAATAATAATAATAAATTAAATTTTGGAAAGTAGTTTTTTAAATTTAATAGTAATAAATTCGACCGTCTTATACTAGTAATAATAGTAATAAATTTAATTTAAGACTCAAAACTATTCTAATTTTTTTTACTTCCCAAGGTCATATAAGACGAACGAATTTTCCCTCTTCTTCTCTCAAACCCTCTTCCTTCTCCCATACCCTCTTCTAATCAAAATGTCGCCGAAGAAATAACGACCATCGCCGAAGGGGAAGAATCCACAAAGGGATGCGATACAGGCCCGAAGAGCAGAACTTGCAAGGGCGGTAAAAACCAAGATTATGGTCGCTAGGGCAGAGGCCGAAAGGGCAGCGACGGAAGCAGCGGCGGCAGCAGCGACGATGAAAGCGGAGGCGGCAGCCAAGCCACGTGCAAAAAAGACTAAAAAACTCACTGCTCGACAAAGACTGGAAAATCTATCTTCGATACAGAGTCGTCGGAAGACTCAACTTATGAAGATCGAAGGCGTACTCAAGCGAAGGCTAAGGTGGCAACGGATACAGAGTCATCAGCGTACTCTGAGGATTTTGAATCCTCATCAGAAGAGAAAAATGAAGAGGAAGAGCAATCATCAAATAAGTCCCAGGCTGGAGAGGAGGTAAAAAAATTTAAAGACTCTAAATCTAAGAAGATTTACATTAAATATTTCAAGAAAAGGTTGTTATGCCTAAAAATCAATTAAGATGGATGATGTCGAAGACGAAGCTTTCCTGGATATATTAAAATTCTATCAATTGGTGAAACTGAACAAATCCTATCTTGAAAAAATCTTCCAAACAATAGTAAGAGAATTTTACTCAAATCTTCCAGCTAAAATTAAAGAAAAAGAAGAGGATCAACAACTGGTGCTTCTGAGAGGGAAACTGATTAGGGTAATGCTGCTGTCATCAACGAATTTTATGGATTTGATCCAGTTCCTGAGTTTGATATGAAAGATATTGATAATGTTTCCATGACGGATGCAATTCATGAGATTACAGGTGTTTCAATGGGTGCCAAGACCCCTCAAAATGTATACAAAGATCAATTAAAAACTTTGTATAAATTGTTGCATGCCTACGTATCACAAACACTCAACTATACTGGACATGAGTTTTCTATCCATCCCGAGAGAGTAAAATTTTTTTATTATATGGAAAGAAAAAAAGGATGGATATAGGTTCCCGAGAGAGTAAAATTTCTTTATTATATGGGAAAGAAAAAAAGGATGGATATAGGTTCCTACATGTTCAGTAGAATGATGCATCTCATGGGAAAACCAACTGCAAGGACAGCTCCCCCTTTCGGAGGATTTGTATGCTCGATGGCTAATAAACATTCTGTCCCAAACTTCGCAAGGGATATTTATATTAAAAACAAAGGCCCCATGAGAAAACGAACCTTCACTCGAATGTTTGGAAAATGGGCAGCAGCTGCAAGCAAACCATCAACATCTGGAAAACCATCAACTTATGGAATCAAAAACACTAAGGACAGGGTTGATAATCTATACAATTTTGTTGCTGTAAACTTTGAGAATGTCTTTAAAAAGATGAAGACTATATCCGACAACCAAAAATTGATTCTGGATAAGATTAACCATATAGAGGTTGAATTTGCTGACCAAGAATAAGATTTTCCTTCCCTCGTGAAGAAGGTAAATGGGGCTAGCCCAAACTCTTATGTAAAAATACACACTGTGCGCATTGACACTTTAATGCTAGCCATCACTTTGATACTTCTATTTATGTTTCTGGATGTCATTTCTACATATACAATGAGTCCATACTGACTATATTTTTTCTTAATCCGTCTCTCAAGGTGTAGGTGAAGGATATTTTGAGAAAAAGAAGAAGAAGGAAAAAAAAAAGAAACAAGAAGAAGAAGATGTAGATGGCTATGAAGATTCATCTTTTGAGTTTTGAATCTTTTATTCCAATTTGGAAGTAATATTTGACTTGTAATATGGTTCTGATATTTGTTGGTCATGGCGGTCAAACTAAATTTAGTGTTTGAAATATTGTAAGACTAAACTTTTCGCTTGAACTAAGTGCATAGTTCGTAATTTATTTTAAAAATGTAATATGGTCTTGAATTTAGAGTAGGTCTGATATTTATTTGGATTATTGTATTATGAATTATGCAGGTTCTATGTTGAATTACTAACGTGGATTGGGAAGATTACTGTAGCGTGAATTATGCAGTTTATTGGACTTGGAATAAAGTATGCTTAATTTGATTATGATTTTTTGGTTGAAGCGTTTATTTGGTTGGCAGTTGGCCTTCATAGATGATATTGATATTTTGGTGTATTCCTTTGATTTGCAGATGCCCATCACAGATTTCATGAGTCCCGGGTGCATTCCTAGGGTTTACAGGTGGCCTCATTACGGATGCATTCCTGGGATCACTAAAACTTTATTTGATTGTAATGTGTTTTGTTTTCTGTAAAAAATCATTACATTGATGCCATCAGTATGAATTCGATGCCAGTGTTGTTCATCCCATGTTATTGCTGAAGCAAAATTGTAATCCTGCATGTTCATCCCTTGTTATTGCTGAAGCATAATTGTAATCCTGCCTGTTCGTCCTTTATTATTGCCATCAGTACATCGATGCCATCAGTATGAAGTCGATGCCAGTGTAATGCATAATGTAATATAAAAAAATTCTCTTTGATAGTAGGTTAATTATATTCAAACACTCGCAAGAAATTTTGTGCAGCCATACAGTGGAAGCCTGATAAAATAATATTCAGATTTTTTTGAAAATGATTTAATATTAAATAAATGTACTATGGTAAATGATATTAAAAATACTAAATATTTGGTAAAAAAAATATGAGATACTTGAACATTTCCAGTCCTAAATGTACCATACTTTGTTAAAAGCACAGAGAGTGTCCATTCTCTGTTTTTAAAGAATGGAGAATGGTCATTCTCCATGTAAAAGAAACGGAGAATGGCCATTCTCCGTGAGAATGGCCATTCTCCGTGTTAGAAGCAAATAGAACGGCCATTCTCCGTCTATTCGTCGTGTTAAAAGCAAGAGAATGGCCATTCTCCGTCCATTCGCCGTGTTAAAAGCAAAGAGAATGGCCATTCTCCGTGTTAAAAGCAAAGAGAATGGCCATTCACCGTCCAAAAAAAATATTCTCTTCGAAAATATTATCATTAGAAAAGTAAAAAATATTTCGTCCGAAATACAGATTTTTTTTTAAATATGTGTGCAGATGATCCGTCCGACCTCAGAAGCAGGTTTCCTCAGTTCACCACCACCACCATGACGTGTAGCTTTATTAACAAAATATTAAATTATTAGATGAAAAATAAGATTTCTGACAATGGCATGGATAGTAAAATTAGAGCGGCGCTGCTGGTAGTTCTTTTTGTTCGAGAAGGTTTCGACGTCCGACGCGAATAAGACCGATTCTTCTCGGTGCAGCTGGTACTCCTCGTTGTTCTAGGAGGGCTCGACGACGTTCGACGCGATCCGGACCGATTCTTATTTCCTTCTTCATCTCCGTTTCTCTTTCCACCACCACCACCAACACCACCACCACCACGGCCTGTAACCAAAAAAGAAATTTATGAAATATTAAATTGGATGGACGAAAGAGAGAGTAAATATGAGTTAATCTAGGGTGTTCATTAAAAAATTAAAGTGAAGAATGACCTGCTAAAGCAAGTTACCAATAGGTCAAAAGTCAAAATCAGAATCAAATGATGTTTCTACACTATTATTCAATCAGAACCATTGGATCAACATCCAACGGTCCAAATTTTGGATATATCGATACATCATTTTCCCGAGGATGTATGGTAGAACGACCCTATATATAAATATATATATATATATAAAAATATATATATATATATATATATATATATGTATGTATATTATTTTTTATTTTATTTTATTTTAAAGAAACCTTCCCTTTTATTGATCAAGGCTCAAAATGCCAAGCCTGAGACGTATACAAGCCAAAAGAAGCCTATACAAGCATACCAACAAAGGGACAAAAGGGAGGCAGAACGACTCAAGGTACCAGCGCGGACCAAAGCGCAGAAGAGCTGTGGGAGCACAGGGCGCTCCGCTTACGGCATTAGCGAAAGACTTTCCGAGTGAGCTGGTCGGCAGAAAACTGATGACCTTTGTATCTAGCTTTGTTGCGATTTTCCAAATCGCCCACGTAGCGGCCGCTGCGATGATCTGGTGGCCGTGGGAAGCAGAACCCCATGAGTCCACAAGATCGTGGAAGCGACCGCCCCCTGGCTCTATACTGAGTTGCCGGTTAAGGGTTCTCCAGATACCGGTCGGCAGGGCCCCTTGACAGAAGATGTGGTCGATAGTCTCCGTCTGACGATCGGTGCAGCAATTGCAGGCCGAGGCTAGGCTAATCCCGATGGTGTTGAGGATATCATCTGTAGGCAATTTCTTCCTGAGGACTCTCCACATGAGGAAGGACCACTTCTTGGGAATACATTATTGCCAATTGTGCGCGCTGACGTGATGTGGACGCCCCACTCCTTGGCTAGCGATCCTCGCTGACCTTACCGAAAAAGTCCCCGAGGCCTCTAGCGACCACATCAGCGCATCAGCATCGCTACCAATACGGAGCCCGCTCGATCGAATGTACTCCTCAGTTTCGATTTCGGCCCATTCGTAGATCTTGTCCCAGTTCTAGTCTTCTGTAATGTGGTTCCATAAGTCTCTGATCCTGCTGTTTCTCGGGGTCTCACTGAGCATCGGGATCAATCTATCCCCGGTCCATCGCTCCCGGAATGGATCCGACTCACAATTGCCCAATTGAAGTCTAATAGCTGGTTCAGCCAACTCTCGCCGCTCAGGCGGTGCCAAGCCACAGAGAATCTAATGTTAGATATGGCCACAAGCGGATGGATATGTTTAAAGTATCTGGTTTTTATAAACTTGGTCCATAGATTCTTGTTCGTACAAATTTTCTACCACAGTTTCATTAAAAATGCCCGAACAACGTGAGTGAGCTTGTTAAATCCCAGACCCCCTTCCTTAGTATGATAAGCCATGGAGTCCCAGCTAGCCCAGTGATGCTTGTCTTGCCCATTGCAATGGCCCAAGAAGAAATTATAGAAGATCTGCTCGATCGATGAAATCACCTTCAAAGGCGAAGAGCAAGCGACCAGGGTGTGAATGGGTATAGAGTTGAGGACGTGTTTGATGAGAATCATCTTGCCGCCAGGGGATAAAGTGGCATTATGCTAGCCGCTAAGTTTATTCCTGATTCTGGTGATCAATTTCTCGAAGATTCCGTCGTTGGATTTGCCGTACACCATAGGACACCCGAGGTAGTTGAATGGAGGATGGTCAACCGTAAAGGATGTTAAGTTGGAGAGCCCGATGTTGTGCTCTCTTTTGGTGTTGTGGTGGGCATAGATGACGCTCTTGGAGGGGTTGATTTTCTGGCCGAAACAAGTGGAGTACCTCTGCAGGGTGTTGTGGACGACCGCCACCGTCCCCTCGTCCTCAGAGGAGAAAATGAGTAAATCGTCTGCAAATGCCAAATGGATGATGATCGGATATCCGCTGGATGTGTGGTAATGCTGGAAGTTCGACGTGTTGGTCATGTTGTTAAGGTTCCTGCTGAGGGCATCGGCCGCTATAATGAATACAGTGGATGATAGAGGGTCTCCTTGCCTAACCCTACGAGTAGATTTGAAAAATCCTGCGACATGGCCGTTTATGACTGTAGAGAACCACAAATTGCTAATCGATCTCTACACGATATTGGTCCAATTTTCAGAGAAACCAAAAGTCCTGAAGACCCAGATCATAAACTGCCAGTCCAGTCTGTCATATGCTTTCTCCATGTGGATTTTGACGGCGATGTTGCCCATCCTGACAGGGAACTTCATGCAGGTGATTAACTCTTGAGCCAATATAATATTATCCTGGATGTTCCTTCCTCGGACAAACCTGCTTTGCTCTTCGGAGATAATCATTGGGAGTAACCCAGCCATTCTCATAGCTATGATTTTAGAGATGATCTTGTTGGTGAAATTGCATGGACTGATGGGATGGAAGTCTCGAAAGGACTCTGGGTTGTCTTTTTTCAGTATAAGGATGAGCTTGGCGCTGGAAATGGCTTTAGGGTATGTGGCTCCTTCGAAGAAAGCAATAGCTGCGTCGGTGATATCCTGCTTGATAATGTCCCAGCACGAGCGAAAGAAAACCCCCAAAAAGCCGTCCGGTCCCGGAGCACTATGCTCATTCAGGGCCCATACCGCATCTTTTACCTCCTGGACAGTGGGAGAGCGGTCTAGCTGAGCATTGTCGTTGTCATTGATAAGGTGGGGGATCTGCTCTAGGAAGGCGTTATCTTTGTGAACCGTCTCTTTGGTGAATAATTTGGAATAGAATTCTGTAGCGGCCTTCTGGATGCTATGATGATCTGCAATGTTGTTCCCGTTGTCATCAATAGTATGATAAATCGCTAACTTCTGTCTGCGGCCGTTGACACAGGCGTGGAAAAACTTCGAGTTTTTATCTCCATCGTTGTCCCATTTCAATCTCACTTTCTGCTTCCAGAAGTTCGTTTCCACTTTGATTCTGAACTTAAGCATGGCCTTCGTGAAGTTCAGGGCGGTCCTGGCCACCGGGGAACGATCCGATACGAAACTAGCTTCGGCACGGGTTACGTCATCCTCGGCGGTACGCACGGCATGGAATATGTCCCCGTAGGCCTGTTTGCTCCACGTGGATAGGGCTTTCCCCATAGACTTGAGCTTATTGCCCCCCCCCCGGGTTAGGGGGTTGGGAGAATCCACACTATTCCACGCATCCGCAACGATGCCCAAAAATTAGGGGTGTTCGGTCCAGTAGTCGAGGAACTGGTAGTTCTTTTTGATGGGTTGGAATTGTTATTGATGGCCACCAACAGAGGGGCGTGGTCGGATTCAGTGGTGTTCAGATGAGTGAGGTTTATGGACATCTCCATGCCGTGCCAAAGGACGTTCGTAAGGGCTCTGTTGAGACGGGAATATTGGCGATGATCGCCTTCTTGCATGTTGTACCAGGTGAAAGCATTACCGGAGAACTGGAGAGAGGCAAGGTGAGCACTGAAGTTGAAGTTGTTGAAGTCCTGCATGGCCGTGATAGGAGGGGGCGACCCCCAATTTTCTTTTCTCTGCAGGTGAGTGCATTAAAGTCACCAATGCAAAGCCAGGGATAGTTGATGTGGTTTAGGAGGATGTCAAGGAGATCGTTCCAGAGTTATTTCCGCTCAGTGACATCGCAGCTGCCGTGGACAGCCGAGATGATGGCGCGCTTGGGAAGCATTGGATGATCCATCCAGCAGGAGAGGGCCTGCCTGGTGTCCTAAATGCTACTAATGCTAATATCTTTGGTACAGAGGATCCAAATATCGTTACTGCTGGCGATGGACGTGGGAAGGCCCAGCTGCAGTTGGATAGATTTTAACCTTTTGGGGGTATTTTGGGTTCAAGAATAATAAGGATATCAATCTTGTGGATTTTCCTGAGCTGATAATTCTCCTCAGTGTGGGTTTGTTTTCCAGCCCGCAAACATTCCAGGATAGGATATTCAGCATTAAAGGGTTTGTGGGACATTTTTTTTGCTCCGCCTGGCGGCGGATTTGGTTAGGATGGATGTGGTTTTGGTGGGTGCTATCTTGACAATGCCCTCGTTCGAGGTTGATGCTTCTGCCTGAGTTGAGGCAGGAGCGACCCGCAAAGTTTCCACGATTTGTTCTGGAGGTGTGCCTATGGATTCTTCGGCGGAGTCCATGATAGGAACCTCTGGTGGGATAGCTAAGGAGTCGCTGGCGCTCTCAATGAGAAGTATAGTTTATTGTAGAGGGAATCCTGCAGCCTGAACCTGTTGTCCTCTCTGGACTTGGATAGCCAGGGCTTCAACAACCAGGTCTTCGTTAGTATGGTGAAGAGTTTCGACGATTGTGGTGGTGTTAGCTTCAACGTCCTCTGGGTGGGGAATCTTGGTGGTAAATTGATCATCCAGGGGATATGCTGATTCTGATTGGGGGGCCTTGTCCTTCGAGGCCAGAGCGTCAAATTGGTTGGATAGAGTGAGGGTATTGGTTTGGAATGGTATCAGCACTCTGTTAGGGGGTTCGCTTTTGTCTGACATGTCGTCGTTGGGAATAAACCTGATGTGAGAGTTTGGGAGGGGTAGAAGGGGAGATTTGGGACTCCTCCCTTCAGGTAGCACTAAGTTGTTCCAGATTGGTTTTTTTCTTGAGTTCAGGATGCAGGCGGCGATAATATTTAGGAAGGTAACCTCTTAAGTGACAGTGGTTGCAGAACATATTGTGGTTATCATAGATGATTTGTTGGGTGTGGGTCTGGCTGCCCAGCTCGATGGAGATAAACTTTGGTGGTTCGGACGAAAGGTCGAGTTCCACATAGATTTTGGCATAGTGGGCCTTGGTGAGATTGCTAGTTTCGGGGGCAGTGGCCACATACGTGCCGAAGAAGTTGGAAATGCGCATAAGAGCTGCTGGGACGAAGCAGACGAGAGGTAGATTGGGTAGGGTAACCCATGCAGCGACCATAGCTGAGTCTTCTTTGGTGTTAAAGCCTGCAGTCCACTTATCGATCTTCATCTGATGGGAGTCTATCTTGTACGTGCCTTTGGACCACACAATCCTGTGGTCGATGTCGGAAGAGTGGTGGAGAAGAATGTGTCTGGGATCGAGTGGCGCCACTCGATAATGCGTCGATAGTTTCCACCTGAAAATCTTCTCATGCACCCTAGCGAGCTTGGGGCACACAGTGGAGAATTTGTGGATGAAAGTGTGAGGGAACGAAGATGACATGGATGTCAATTCTGAGTCGAAGAAGGGAACAAAAGGCTCCGACAGGTCACAGGAGTACTCGATGTCCGAAAGATGGACGTCGGGTATAAGGCAGTTCTGCGCAGGGACTAGATCCAGGCGGAGCATTGCGGCGTAAGACGCCTGGCCGGCTCCCAACGGAGAGGGGGCAGAGGGCACCCACTGAGCGGGCGTAGGGGCGATTCGGGAAGGGAGAGTGTCGGAGCGAGGGATGGGGGCGGCGGAGCATGCCGGTGGGCCTGAACGAGTGAAGGACAAGGAGGCGAGCCTGCAGCGATGATAGAGCAGGATGCGGCGCCGGCCCCGGGAGCCGCCGCCTCCGTACCGAGCGCCGTCGAGGGCGGCAAGGAACCTCTAAGAGAAGAGGAGAGCGCCTCTACCGCTCCCACCACGGCCAGAGGGGGAGGGGGACACCCAGGGCCTCCAGAGGGGGGGCGCGACAGAGTCACTGCCAGATAGAGGCCTACTAGCCTCGAGGGGGATGCTCGGGGAAAAGGAGGCGGCTGAAGGCGCGGGATCCGCAGAGAGCAGCGAAGAGGGGACGACTGGGGGAACAGCAGAGGAAGAGGGGGGCTAGGAGCCTGAGAAGGAGAGGGAGGGGAGCTGATGGGGAGGGAATAAAGCCGAACGTTGGTGGGGTCCTGCGAGCGAGGCAAGGAATAGATAGGGAGGGGGTTGGACGTAAAGGAACGTTGGTGAAGGTCATCGTAAAAATGGGAGGGATAGTATGGAGGTGTGTAAAAAGATGAAGGAGGAGGAATGCGGGGCCTGCCATCATGCGCGGAAGGATCAGCGTAAAAGGAGGAATAATGGATGGGCCTGGAAGCAAAAGGAGAGGTATGAGCGTAAAAATAGGATGGTGAGTGGGGCCCGCCAGCAAAGGTAGACAAATACTCTGCTCCACCAAATCCCTGGTGGTCAACGGAAGATCCGTGGTAGGACCCACCTGGGAAAAGTTTGGGAAAGCCCTGTCTACGTTCGAAAGCGTAAGCATAATGGGAAGGGGCTGCCTCGAGATGCGTGCCAAAGGCAGCAGACTAAAGGTGCCTGATGGTGGGAAGCCCTAAACCTGCACCGCAGGGGGGCTCTACACCCAATATGAGCCCAAGCTCGTATGAATTTTGAAAGGCAGCGGCCGAAGGGGCTCCCGGCCAGAGGCTGACCGTCGAAGACTGCCCGACCCAGGAGGGGGCGGTTAAAAAAGTCGACAGCGGGGCTGCATCATCGGGGATCTACCAGCTCGAGGAAAGCTTGGCGCCCAACCAGGAGGAGGCACCGCCGAGCGGTGAAGAGGGGATATCGGAGGGAAAGAAGTGGAGGGGGCGAGATGGCTCCGAAAGGGCGGAGGAGACGGCGGGAGGGGGAATGCCCACTAGCGCTAAACAGTCGTCCGGCCAAGAGGGGCCAGGCGGCCGGGCCGCCGACTGCTTGGGGAGCGGAGAAGGGGAAAGATCGGCCATGGATGCAGGAGAAGGGAGAGCGGAGAAACAAGGGAGGGAGGGGAGAGGGAGGCGCCGCCGGGCGCCGGGGAGGAAGCTCGGGGGTCACGATATATATATATATATATATATATATATATATATATATATATTTTTTTTCGGTTATATATATTTTTTTTTTTTTTTTTCGGTTATATATATATATATATATATATATATATATATATATATATATATATATATATATATATATATATATATATATATATATATATATTTATATATATATATATCATAGTTTATAAAATGAAATATTGTAGTTTTAATGCTTTGATTATTTCAAAACCCAATAGATTTTGATATATAATTTTACTAAACCCAAAAATATATTCTTGGACGTTTAATAATCTCAAATTAACATATATTATGGGTTTTTCCCCCTTTTTCCTTAATAGGAAGCTATGGTTTCTAATCAGTTTATCAACACTTTTTACATCGACTCTAGACAACTGGACTATTCTGAACCCAACGGGACTATCGATTTCACCAGCTAAGGACTCCAGGCGAGTACATTTTCTAATAGTTTTCATATTTGATAACTTCTACGATTCATGTAGTTAGTATTGTCTTACATTTATTTTCTGTTGATTCTCGACACGATGGTTACATGATATAGTAGTTATGGATTCTTTACTTGTTGTTTTTCGTGACTGATGTATTACCGTGTTCATGACCCATTTGAGTCCATGAGTACTAGTCGGACGGAGAAATACTCTAGTAGATATGTAAATCAATTCAGAACTATCCCCATGTATATTTGTGCCTGATAGCAGGCGCACATTCTACGTACAGGGTACCAAATTTATCCCTTAGTCGTTTACATGTCGAAAGTGGTATTTCAACTCACTAGTTAGATGTAGTCGTGCTATATATTATTGTTTTCGTTTCAGTCGTCTATCACTGTTACTTCATTGTCTTTATTACCATGCTCTCTTACTTTTACTCACATATTTCATACCATGATTCCTTGTTTATCTGCCCATCATGTATTTCAGTATTATTTACTGTTTTATATATTTTTTTCAATTATTGGAACTGCTGTTAGAATGTACTCGTTCCATTCCTGACTGGAAACTAATATTTTAAGTTAGTCGCTTGCTATTCTATGCATGGGATCCTTGGAGGAGATATGATTGTATTGAAGGCCAAACCTAGAGACTAGTTAGATAGTTGAGTATTCATTTAGTTGTCTTTTCTATAATTTATGAGACATTGTATATTTTAATCAAATGCAAACTTTGAATGTTATAAATGGATTTAGTTTTGTGAATGAGCAAATAAAGTTATTATTATTATTTTGAGCATTGTGGTCTACACAGCGTTCTACTGCCCAATTTGTGACACCTATGAACAAATATATGTTTAGGTGTTAGGTTCCCATATACCTCAAAATATTCTTTAAGAATTTTTGGCTCAATACCATTTCATTTCTTTTTATTTCTCTTCCTTTTATTTATCCAAACCTTGCCCAAAGATCACATTAAACCCACAACCACATTTGTATTTTTTTTCAGCCTGTTGGGCTCTAGCCCAAACCCCTTCTTATTTCTATTCTTTCTTTCGTTTTCTTTTTGGCCTTTCCCAACACAAATCCAGCGGCCTGGCCCAAACCTACTAATACCGGCCCACCAAAACTGATCTAACCCTAATCATAGAGGAGAGAGAAGAGTTGTTGTTCTCTCAAATTCTTCAGAATGAAGAGAGAACGAAGCAGAGGAAAGAAGAAGAGAGTGTGTGGGAGTGAAGGAGATCGAGAGAGGAAGAGAAGTTCAGTGGAGCTCACCTTGGGGACTCCAGATGCTGTGGTGGCATAGGCTCTTGAGGCAGAGACGGTAGCCGAAGGAAGCAGATCCTGTCACTGGCTCCTGATCTGGCTGTGCAGAGGTCGACGTGAAGGAAGAACGACGTCGTCGGATCAAGACTAAAAATTCTACACAAAGGCGGTATGGATCAATGGTGACGGTGGCTGTAGATCTGAATCGGTAGTGGCGAACGGCGGGTCTAGACGACTCATCGGTGGAAGAGAAGCGGTGGAAAGGTGAAGCCCTAGGCGAAGCAGCCCCGACGATGGATGCAGGGCTGGTGGCAGCGACTGATGGATGCGTCACACCATCGGGACTCGCAGCGGAACGACGCCCGAGGCGAGCGCACGGCTCGAGAAGAAGAGCTCGCCAGTCGAGGAGCTCACCGCTCGAGAAAGCGGTGCCTGAGGAGATCGGCGATCGAGAAGCTCTGATGGCGGTTCTTTAACTGCGGTGGGTGATGGTGACGGCCACCACAAGGTCAGCTCGGCGAGGAGGAAGAAAGCAGCACTCGACGGCTAGGGTTTGTCGCGGCGGTGACTTCTCGTCCGAAAATGGTGGCGCTCCAGTCGAAGAACTTGCCGGAGCGAGGCGACGTTGCAGTGGACAACCGACTTCGCTGGCGAGGAAGATGCAGCCAGAGGGGGAGACGGAGCTCAGATTTGAAGATCCGTACGGCTGGCCGAAATATGGCGGCAGAGAGGCGCTCCGACGAAGGCTCGGCCGAGCGGACATGGCAGCGGCAGAGGAAGAACTTAGGGATAGGGTTTCTGGACAGATTTGGGGATGTCGTGTCCGTATCAGAGACACGGGACACAAAGATAGAGAATTATAACTATGGTGTGGTGGTGTGTCTGTATCCTCAGGTACGGACCCGGGGACACGAGGAATATGTTGTAATTTGTGTGGGTTTGGTTGGAATCGTGTCGTGTCGGACACAAGAAAATGTAAATGTAATAGCTAGGAATATCAATGAAATAGATGTGGGCACGGACATAATTAGGACACGGTCATTTGGACCTTATGGGTAATGGAAATGATTAGCACTAATGATAGTTAGCGGTATTTATAGGCGAAGAAGACTTGGGTTCCAAGTTTGGTTAGAAGTTAGTTATGGTTAGTTACAACGTAGTTAGGGAATCAGTTAGTTATAACTAACTTGATATTTAGTCACATGACTAATTAATTAAGCCTCATGCCTAATTAACCATCTAGAAACTTTCCACTCTTAGCCTAGGATACCATAATTACCAAAACTAATTATCCTACAATGGTATTTACAAGAATACCACTCCACTCTTAAATATGAATAAACCACTCCACTTCTAATTAATTACAAATTTGTCGCTCCCTCTTCATGAGTTCCTAATTAGCCTACTTCTACTCCATAAATTACTAAATACCATTCCCTTTTCAATAATCATCAAAATAACTCCAAATAATATCTAAAAAATAAAACACAAAATTAGGAATTGGGAAAATATAGAATTAGGGAAAATCGAAAAGAGGGGGTTACATATCTACCCACCTTAAAAAAATTTTGTCCTCGAAATTTTAAATAGCATGATTAGGTACGATTAAGAATACAGAAATGGTGCAAAGATCAAAATTAGTTAGGCACGATCGAAAAACAAATTTAGTAACAACTAGGCACGATAATCATATACAAAGATTTGAAATGATTTAGCACGGTTAAGGTAATTGAATACATGGATTTGAAAATAGCACGATAAAAAATTAGTTAGACACGAAGTGGGAACAAAATTTAGTCACTAGTAGAATTAAAGTCATCGAGGCATGATCATCTAAGAATGATAAAAAAAATCAAAACTTAGGCACGATGGACTCGAAATGGTAGAGTCTTGGTCAAATTAGAATGTAAACATGATTAAGATCAAATTATCTAGTTATGATCAAAATCATGTAGATATGATCAAGACCAAGATTATTTGGCACGATTATATTGTTATGGTGAGCAAAATCACCTAGCCATGACTAGGAATAGTCTAAGTCATCTATGAACGATCGATTACAGAATCGAAGTCACATTTATTATTAGGAGTCAAAAATGTAGGCACATTCAAGAATCAAAATCTAGTCACGATTTAAAATCACCTAGTCATGGAAAGTCATCTATCAAAATTTTGGCACGATAAGAACATAGAGCTGAAATGGTATAGTCATGCTCAAGTCAGAATACCTAGGCACGATCTATTAAGAATGACTAAGAATAGTCGGAATCACAATTAGCTAGATATGATCAAAGGAATCCTTTAGTCATGATTAAAGTTATTTAGGCATGAAAAATGAAATCATAATTACTTAGGAATGGTTAATGACGAAATCCCAAATCGTTTACGCATGATTAAGAATAGAATCGAAATATTGTCGAAGTCGTTTAGGCACAATATGGTTACGACTAATAAAATCGTCTAGGCAGGATCTAAGCATAATCAAAATCATGTGGTTAGGATGATAGAATCAAGTCATGATAAAGTCAAAAATCTAAGTATATAATGACTTATCAATAGAATGTTGGCATAATTAAAGGCTAATTAAGCTTCTAGGCACGATCGAAGGTTAAAAGTTTAGGCATGAGTTTAGGCATGATATAAATGAATCAAAAATCGTATGTCACGATTATATGATTGCCCAAAGCAATCTAAGAATTATCAAAATCATTTAAATCATGATAGAGTCAAAAATTTAGGCATAGAGTGATTAGTCAATAGAATCTAGACATAATCAAAGTCAAAGTCCTCTAGGCACGATCAAAGCTAAAGAGTTGGGCACGATTATCAAAAATATAGTCATGGTTGAAGTTATTTTAGGTACGATAAATATTAGAATCGAAGAAACCTTGTAATGGATAAGAATCTGAAGTAGAATCGAAAGCTAGCAAAATTAGAATTCATATATGGTCAAGTTTAGAGAATCATCGAAAATAATTTTATTGAAATCAACTGGAAAGAAAATTTCTACTATAAGGTAAGAAAAATCAAACGATTACAAGATAGGATAGAAAAAAAGGGAAAATACAAGGTAATCATCCCATACTACTACCACTACTACAGCTACTACAAGGTCTCACTGACCATAATTCATCAATCACTCCTCTATTTTCAAATCCAGAAATACAACTAACAGATCATAAATCCATCACTCCATAAGAATCAAATGCTATAATCTTTTGCGTAGATAGTCTCTGACTTTAAGGTTATTTAATCCACAGTTGAGGCATTGTCCCAATCTCACTCTGTATTCATTCCACTTGTGGCCCCACCTCTTGCAAAAATTGTAGACAACCTAATGTTGCTTCTAAACAGGAGTTGGCTCTTGGAACAACTGTTGCATCGGAACCTGATCTTGAGAAATCTTTTGCTGACCATGATTGCGCTTCATCTATCCAGGATTGATTACGATCTCTCTTGCATTTCAGATCCAAATTAACTTCTATTCTCCGAGCTATGGATACTATATCAGCATAGGTAATGACACCGTTTGCTATGTTGTAGATTCTAATCTCTTTAGTTAAGCCCTGAAGAAATCTTCGAGCCCTAACTTTAGGATCTTTTACTATGCTCTCAACATATATACTAAGCCTGCTAAACTCGTCTACATACTCATCAACTGTCATATCACCTTGCTCTAGATTCTGAAACTGTCTCTCTAATATCTCTTTGGCAACGGCCGGGAAGAATTTACTCTTGAATTGCTTTCTAAACTTCTACCAAGTCAGATTAGGGTTTGCTAGCTTAGGTTCATTCCTAAACCAAGTTTTAGCTAAGTCATGAAGTTAAATTCCAGCGGCTTCTATCTTCAAATCATCAGAAAGTTGTACGACTCGCAAACCCTTTTCTATGCCCTTTAACCACTCATCAGCATATAATATCCCTTCAGTACCACGAAACTCTTGGGGACCCATTTTCTTAAAATCTAGAATAGTTCCATCCTAAGTGCAGAAATCCCAGGACTTGCTACTCTATTTATTGCTTCCAACTTTACTGACTGAATACCCTTAATTCCTTCTTTCATTGCATCTATCTGTTCCCGTTGTGCTTATGTCTAAATCTTGTGTGCCTCTATTATTCCTTTAAAAACCTTAAATATTTGCTTTCCACTCATAGGAAACTCTCTAGGAATAGGATTGGTCACCTCATGAATATGATTGTTGGTCGGGGTAGATTCTAGCTTTGGTTGGAAGAGATGGAGGAGGTAAAAGTGGTAAAGGAGTCTTGGTCCCTTTAGAAGTCACGGGAGGAGATGAAGACGATCCTCCGGAACCAGCAATGTCCATATTACGTCTTCGAGTCACTCCCTTTCCTGTAGCCATTCTAGAAAAGAAAGATAAGATAATGAGATTCTAGGATGAAATGACTTAGATATTAGGAAAACAACTAGTATAAGAAATATATGTATAGGATTATAATAGTACTATACTCCTAATCACAAGGAATAAAGAAATAAGCAAGTAGTTAGAATCGAAAATTCCTAAGTCATGATTGAGCATTCCTATTCTGCAGGCTCCCAAAGGCATTCTTGTCCTAAGCACCATAACCTGCATGGGCCACCATAAAAATGTGTCACACTCCACGCCCGTATGTTCAGGTACATGTTGTGAGCGCGTCCAGCCTACACCGTAAAATCGGTGGTAATTAGCTGTATAGACCTCGATAATCTCCAATTAATCACAAGATCAATCTTTTTCTTCAATCATAAAACTAGACAAAAAATAAAATCAAAACCAAGTCAACACACGATCAAAACATCTACTATCACTTTTGAGTATATCTATATGTTCCATCTACAGAGACAAATCTGGTAATCCATATCCGCAAATAACTTATACATCTAATATATATGTCTTTATCCAAACCATCTGATACATCAAAAGTATTATGTCCTAATCTTCTAGAGTCTTCCAGAACCTTCCTTGAGTCGTCATCCATCCAAGTCATGTCCTCAATCCCTAGCCTAATATATCAATGATCCAGTCAGAAAATGAGCAAAGTACAACCCTCAAACAATTGTCGCACGATACAAAATAAAGCAATAAAGTAAATACAAAAAATAAATGAACCAGATTATATGACACAAGATAATTTCATGCAATACAACCTGCAACATGAACAGCTATGAGAATAACCATGATCAAGAAAAACATGACTATAAACCATGGGAAATACCGTGTTCAATATGTGGTCGGTTGGGGTAATACGGCACATCCGAAGATGGCTATTAACGATAGGAGTATGGCATGACATACGTGAGGTGTTTGTGTGCTATTTATAATATGTACGATATCAACTGGGTATTGTTAGCCCAATGATCATATCATGTTTTTGAATATGGCTTATCAATTAAGTTTAACTAGTGATGTCACTAATATTTATGTAATCACTATCATGTTGCTACATAAACTTAGCATTGTCCAAAATAGTCTATATCATATTGCTATGCTTGTATTATACTGCATCATATTGTTTTGTTCATCTAACATGTACTTGCAGAAAAGCAGTAAGCATGATCAAACCAGGACATATGCAACAAAAAATTATTGATGGGCCAAAGACGGCATAATACAAGAAGATTTCTCTAATCCGCCTAACGACCTATTCGGGGCCTCGCATCGAGGGTTTCGCTGCCCGGTTAGCGGATGGGGGTCGAGGGGACAGCGCCCCCCGTAGGGGTTCGGAGGCAAAGTCCCGAAAGGTATTCAGGTTTCCAGATCTGTTTATCTTTGGATGATTGTCGTCAAGGAAAAATGAGTCTACTCAAATGTCAGGAGAGAGGCATCATCAAATGGGCTATTAGTTTTCATATTTATTCTGTATTTTTTCTTTTATTGAGTATAGCAAAAATGTGAGATTGATCGGATCGGTACTGGCTTAGGTTTTTCTCAGTCCACAAAAAAAAGCCTACCTACGTATCCAAAAATCCACAATTCCAAAAAGCCCAAAGCCTATGCAAATTTGGCCCATTCCTTACTGTTCTGACCTAGCATAACTCTGACAGAACTCTGATCGAGTTCGGCCCGAGTTCGGCCTGTGTTCGGTCTGGGTAAATTAGAAATACAGTTCCAACTAAATCTGCATCCAACGTTCGTATGCAAAATTCTAGCATTCTAACTCTGCCCGAGTTTGGTCCATAAATGTCACGATCTGCTACCCAAATTGTTGGGCCAGGCCGAGTCATGTCCAGCCTACGCTTGAGATAAAGCGTAGTAAGTTGTTCTAAGATAAATAAGATAACCAAAGTGTGCTAAAAGTTCTATATGTAATAATAAAGAGTCAGAAATGTTCCAAACACAAAAGTCATCTCAGTATGTCCAAGCACAAGTCCAAAATATAAAACTGGATACAGGCCCAGTTACAAAATACGTAGTCTAATACATGACTACTCTCAATATCCCGAGCAACTATACAAACTAGACGAGTTTCTCCGCAGGTACATCCTCGTAAGATAAAGTCTGGTCCTCGTCAGTAACTCCATAATATGATTCACAAAGCAACTCCTCCTCAGTAAGTATACCTACAACGTTATCCTATCAGGACGGAAGCAAGTACTGATTTTAGCAAACTGAATATACGAAACATGAAATGAACATGAATATAATAAACTGGAATCATGGCACATCACAATCTATCATGGCAAGGACACATATGTCATAGAGACAAATGTATATGTAATGTTTAAAACTGTAGCAGGTACATGATTGTCAATAGGTGTACAATGTGCTGTGGCACATGTAAATAAAATATACATACGTATAAGTGTACAAGCATAGGTGTACATCCGTACAGAAATACGGGGTAATAGCCTACGGCAAGGTAATGCATATAAAATGCGACCTTGCTCGGTACTGTAGAGGGGGCATGATCACGTACTCAACTATCAATTTTTCCATAACCCAGATTATAACATGTGAGAGATACGAGAACAGTATAAAACATGGCAGGTACTGAAAGCAGTATAAAGCATGTGAAACATGTAGAGATATTCCAGATATGACTTGTAGTTTTAGGTATCGGTATTTAACATGGTTTATACACAATTCATTACATGCAGTAAATAAAGTTCATAGAGGTACTTGCCTTTAGCAAAGCAAAGCAGTGATAAAAATGTTATAGATGCCTGGTGACTCGTCACTGTAGAAATAACACATAAACTTAGTTTTTATACTAAGTTAAACACTAAGACACTAGTTATGCAACTCGACTCTCTGACTGGACACCGAGCCAAATGATGACTTTAGCATATTAGACCAATGTGGGGTGACACAATACCCAAACTAACTTTTTAGGGTCTTTACACTAGTGCGGGGTGAGGTCCAATACTACAATAACTCAAAAGAGCACAAATCATTGTAAGTCGTAACTATTCAATAAATAAATCAAACTGTACATTGTGTTCCAACAATTTTTGAGATAGAAAAAAAGCTCAATTTTATATAAATAAAGTACCAAAATGATCCTTGTTAATTATATAAATTTATACTAATTTTTTGGAATTTATAAACCCTCATAGATATTTATTAAAAATCAGCAAACATATGTATCCTGAAAATGAGTTCTGTTTTCCTATTTTTATAAAATGCCAAAAGTACTTATTAAATGCTGGAAAAATTATAATAAATTAGCTAAATTAATATTGTATTTAAATACTATTTTTACCAGATTTTTATAGCACTTAAAATATATATATATATTCAAAAACAGCCTAACCGGATCATCGGTCGGATTACTGCGGATTATCGACAGATTTTCCGAAGTGTTACAACAAGTTTAGTGGTGCAAGTTCGAATTTTCCGATGGATTTCTGATGGATTTTCTGAACCATCACAGAAAGTTGATTTTTGAAAACTCAAAACTTGTTTCGGCCATAAAAACTTCGTTTTAAATCAAAATCTGGATTTTTCAAAAGTCATAATCACATGAAATTTAATTCCCTACAACATGGGACTTTTAGTTTTCACAAATCAAAACATTTGATAGATCAATATATCAAAATACTCCAAAAATAGGTTCTTGGGATACCGAAACGGGTTCCGATATCTACCAAACTCAAAATCCATTGTATACAAACTAGGTGAGGGCCTCATATATGCATATGTGACCAAGATCCATGATGGTAACGCCAGTATCACTCTTGATACTGAGTTTTCTACTAAGTCAATATTGGGTTTTATCAGAAAATCAAAACCTAATTAAAACCAATTTTAGAAACATGCATATAGATGAGAATCACAAGGAAAACATTCTTAACAAAATGAGTATAGAACAATTCTAAGCATTTAATACCAAGAAAAACAAAAATAACAACAAAAACAATATTGTTCATGAATTTGACAAGATGTACTTGCCTAGGTTAAGCTCCAAGCATAAACTTCTACTCCACCACCAAGAGGGGTACGAAACCACACTCTAGACCTCAAGGCCAAGCTCTTGGCAAGCTCCAAGGAAAAAGAAGGGAAGAAAAAATGAAGAGAGAGTGAAGAGAATGAAATGAGAGAGGAGAGAGAGAAAGTAAAATGGTATATATATTAGGGGGAATTAATCTTAGCCGTTGGATCAAGATCCATGTGAAAGTCTAGGTCAATCATGGCCATTCAAACAAAACCAATTATCCATTGGATAATATAGTACATCTACACTATTCACAAAAATATCTAAATACTATTCATCAAAATATCCAAAATACTATTCATCAAAATATCTATGTAGAAGCATGGAAAATATCAGAGTAATGGTCCATGCGGCTCTGGGAAGAAAGCCCATGCGGCTCATACAGGAGCTGTCTTATGCAATTCAAAGAAGACTCTCAGTCCCATGAGGCTCGGGAGTGTATGCGGTTCAGCAGGAATATGCGGCCCGATCGACGCCACATTCCCCCTTGGGATCCCTCCCTACAGCTGGCCATTTGAGTAGTGGCCTCATTTAATGCCCTGACACGACTCGACGACCGTGACGGCTCTGACATAAAGCGTCATAATGGTTCTGCCATAATGACAGACTCTTCGAGAAAAGTAGAAAATCTCTGACCCGATCCGACAAAGGTCCTAGATTGCCACGTGGCACGTCTCATGCGGCTTAAGTGAGAACAGCTTTATGCGGCTCACTAAGAAGTCACCCTATATGGCCACCAGAAATCATCCATATGCGGCCCACCGAGAGCCCAGTCCCTGCGGCTCAATACAACGCTAGCCTATGCGGCTCGTAGAGATTATGCATATGCGGCTCACGGAGAGATCATCCCCTGCGGCTCAATAAGGCGTTGTCCTATGCGGCTCATGAAGATTACGTCCCTGTGGTTCAAGTCTTGCCTATCCTATGCGACTCTGGCAGGCCCCACAACTAAAACGCGTGGCATCGGATCAATCAAGGATTTAACCGAATCTCAACAAATATATTTGACGTCATCCTCATAATTACCGAGATCAAGGCATATCATTTATCATAAAGCCAATAGGACACGTGGCGAGCAATTAGACATTGGTATAATCCATCATGAAGATTTAAAGCAGTTAACATTAATTGCTCACAAGATTCGGTGCTATCCGCATTAATGGCCTAGATTCATTGTAATCAGGATCGAGGGTTCAGATAGATTGAAAGAGCGCCGACATTCCAAACAAATGATCATTAGTAAACCCTAAAGATCATACCCCACTCTTATAAATAGCCAGCATCATTTCTCTACAAAGACACAGACGGCAACAAGAGAATAAAAAAATATATATATACAGAGCCAGAGAGAAAATACGCAGAGAGAGAGAGAAGCAAGGAGAGCAACAGAGGAGCAAAAAGAGCCTTTCTTCGTCAACGCCAACCATCTTCACACAAGGAGCCAAGGCTGTATACCAATCGTCCAAGGAGTAAGGAAGGGCTGCCGTCGCCTTCCCGAGCCTCTATCGTCATCCCCTAGAATCTAAAATAAACAATTGTACTTAGATTGCTGTACCTAGGTTTTCGTCCCTAGGCTTTCTTTGTACAAGAGAGTTTGTATTGTGAGTCTAAGTTCAATCCTCCGATAATTGTTCTGTACTTTTACAATCAATGGCAAACACGATGGCGACTCTGCTGGGGACTAACTTTTCCACGGCTGAGGAGTTGGTGACGCAATCGGATGAAGCCAAGCTTGGCTCCATGCAACAAAAGATGGTCGTCCGCTTCGACCAACAAGCGTTTGAAGAGATGCTCTCCGAAGGAAGCGCTGGCCCGGTCCAGAAGCGCACCCGTACGACAAAGGCTCGCAGAGAGTGGAGGCCAAAATCATTTGCTCCTCCCCAAGCCCCCGACGGTGTACCCTCTGTTGCTTAAGACGGCGAGAAGGACTCTTCTGCGACCCCACTTCAGACCGTAGACAACTCTGCTGCCCCCAAGTCCGACAGAAGAAAATACTATGATGCTGGACTTGCAGGGGCAAAGAGGAACTCTACGCGAACTGAGCCGCATAGGGGTGCTAGCCGAGTAAAAAAGGCTCATGCGACCACATCCGCTAGCCGCATGGACAAAGCCCATACGGCCACAGTCGCTAGCCGCATGAAGAAGAATCCTGCGGTCACATCTGTCAGCCGCATAGTTTATGCAGCTACAGTCTCCAAATACATGGATGAAACACATGAGGCTACAGGAGTCAGTCGCTTGCAGAAAACCCATACGGCCACTATTGCCAACCGCATGCGGCCAGCCTGTACGGTCGTGACTCCTAGCCGCCCAAAGACAACTCATCCGACAGCAGAAGACGACCGCATGCAGACAGCCTGTACGGTACCCAACTCTAGCAGCATAGCGTCCGTTCCACGCTTCTCTCGATCGGTCTTCGACCGTCTCTCATACGGTCCCGACCCTGATGATTCTCTGTATGATAAGCCAGACTCTGTGGCATTCAACTTGGACTCCTCCTATTACGCACCCACAAGTGCTAGAGGGAGGAAGTCTAGGGCAGCGCGGGCCCATCGAGCCCAGTCAGCTGTCCCAACCTCTGACTATCGGAGCGTCCCGTTGACTATCACACGGGCCTCAGATGGAAAGTTGTATACAACTGCTCAAGTCCAGCCCCCCGCGGCAAACAGACAGAGTGGTTCCTCTGACCTGCGGGAGACGATCCTCCACAAATGCAAGGAAAGAGAAGGAGTGTCGGTGTGCAAAGAGTCCTCGCTTGGACATCGCTACACCCAAATCATCGTCAATTGCTGCTGCAACAACGCGACAATGACGGAAGCTCGGCCATCTGTCTTCCAAAGGCTACAGCACTCGAACTCAAAAGATGAGGTACCTCCTGTTGTCTCCTGCAATTCTGCTCAAAAAGTCCCCGTCGAAGAGAGAAGGAAGAAAACGAGCATCTCCAGTCCGAAGATATCAACCACTACAACTAAGAAACTGTCGTCTAAACGGTTGTCCTCCACTGGTGTATTCCAACACACCCGTTCAAAGACGAAATTTACCGCGATGGGAAATTCATCATCCACATCGCTGGGGGTTGAAGGAGCTGGGGGTAGCACTCCTCTGAACATCCACGACAATCCGATGTTCCAAGGAACCGAGTCCGCGCAAACAACTCTTCCATCAGGAGCAACGGACGCTGACGCCCCCGAGGACATCCGTAACTCTCAAGACAAAGCAAGCTCTGAAGCTGGGGATACCATTCCCTCTGAGTTCGAGCCTGAAGAGAACATTCCCACCTATCCCGATGACTTCTCGGTGCATGGGTACGACTCAGAGGGCACATCCTCCACCGTTCCTTCCATCACTCCTCACGTAAGAACGGTGTTCATGACGGACAGCGATCAAGGTGGTTCCAGTGATCGCCAGCGCATCGACAGTCTCGAAGCCATATTACTTGCGTTGGTCAAATCTGTAGACGAGATTAAAGTGGCCCTGTCCACTCTACAAGGAGGAGCGCCTGGTCAAACAAACACGCGCCCCACGGTCAATGTAGATTCGAACTCAGCGGCACCAAACCCGGGCAATAATCCTCCCGAAATAGCAGCCCCCGCCGCGACAGATGAGACCCAAAAAGTAAGAAGAGAGGTCCAGGAGCTCCGTGCCATGTTTCATGCCCGAGAAAATGCTCAAGATCTCAGAATACGGCAACCATACCCTGCTGAGTGGAGGGATGTTCCATTCCCACCAAGATATAAGCCGTTCAACATCAACCCGTATGATGGCAAAACTTCAGCAAGTCAGTACATTACTAACTTTGAGGTCACCACCGACCATCTGTCCCATGAGGATGCGATCCTCACACGGTTATTCATTGGAGCATTGGAAGGAGTCGCCTTTGATTGGTATCGCAATCTACCGGACAACTGCATCCATTCCTTCGCCGGCTTCAAGCGCATGTTCTTGGAACGATTCTATGAAGTAGGACAAGACATCACTATGTCCACTCCCATGGACGTCGTCCAAGGGAAGAAGGAGCTAACAAGGAACTACATCGAGCGGTTCCGCCAGGCCGCCATGAAGCTGCCTTCCGGAAACCCGGATTCTTCTTTGATTGAAATCTGCCAAAAGAGACTGCTTCCAACGATCAGTCTCTGGATGGGCGAGAGTCAATTCAAAGATTGGAAGGCGTTCTTCATCAGCGCCACAAGCGCTGAAGAACGACTAAAGAAGGCCCGCCAACTGGGGTTGCATATCACAGAAGGAGAAAACAAGGGCAAGCGTCTTAACAACGATAATGGGGGTAACCCCTCTAACAATCAGGACAGCAAGGGAAAACAGGCTATGGTGGTCGACACGGCCCAGAAGCCCGAGCCACAGCCAGCAGACAAGCAATGGCCTCAGATCACTTACTCTTTCGAAGACGGCCACGTCAAGCCTATCTTAGACATGCTCATACAAGGAGGTAGAATTTAGCTTCCTCCACCAAGACGGGAGCATCGGCCGGCTGATTTGGAGAACCCGAAGTTCTGCCATTACCACCGTTATGTACACCACGCTACACATGACTGCTACCAACTAAAACGGTACATCCAAAGCCTCATCGATTCGAACGCTCTGGCCATCGACTTCGAAGAAGTAACCGTAGCAGCCAATATGGTGTTCCTACAATTCGGCAACTTCCCTCCGATGGAGACTCAATACGGGGTAATCCCCGTCCCTCTCGCAATAATGGAGATTACCAATCTTCCTTCGCCCCGAGAACAAGCTGCTGGTCTAGTACCTCTCACCACCCCATGAGGAGAGGTCATGTGGGTCCATCCAGACTTGGTGTCAGAAGTGACTCGGCCCACACCATCTCCCACCAACAAAAAGAGTAGAAAAATCAAGACCTGCCGCACAATTTCAGCAGACAACGAGGAAGCTACAGCCGTCGTCACGCGGTCCGGAGCGTAATCCCAACCTGTGGCTGACAGTCCAGCTGAAAATCATCAACCCACTACAACGGATGCTCTGGGACCGGCTCAGCCTTCGACGACCGACAAGCCTAGGCCGAAGGAGACTCGCTTCGACAAATCTCTCCGAAAAGACGCAGCCCATGGGCTAGAGAGGCCCTACAACTTTGACATCTTAGCACAATTGGCTAACACTCCGGCTAAATTGTCATTATACGAACTCCTAAGGCTCTCCAAGGACGTTCGTATTGCATTGAGCGAAGCACTCCAAAATGCCGATGCCTATCTCGCTCAATCTATCCTCACTGGGGAGAACTCACCCATGGATCTCCAAGATAGTGCCTACACGGGAGCAATGCCTAATATCGTCTTCACTCCGCAGGACATGCTCATCAAAACCAACCTACATGATCGCCCGCTATACTACACGGGATACATCGGCGACGTGAAGGTGGATCGAATGCACATTGATCCTGGCTCTTCCATAAGCATTATCCCGAAAGGTCTGCTACATCATCTCCGTATCCCAATGCACTGCCTGACACCTACAAGCACCGCCATCTGCGGTTTCAATTCGAACAGGAGCTACCCTATTGGGAAGATTCGTCTGAAGTGTCAAATTGGCGACCTCCAATCCGAAGTCACCTGCTACGTCATAGATGCAGACACTTCTTACAACATCCTCTTGGGGCGCCCATGGATACACGATTATATGATCGTGCCTTCCACGCTACACCAGTGCTTCAAATATGTCGACAAACACGGCTTCGTGAAGACGGAGTTTGCTGATATCGATCCTTTCAAAGGGGTCGAATCTTACTACTCGGACTCCTGTTTATACGAAAAGTCGAAGAGGCACCTGGATGAAGGAGACGCACAAACTCATACTGAGACAGCCACGGGATCAGAAGGACCCCTGACGATCCACCTCCAAGCTCGTAAACCGGGCAAGTCCGCACCCCTCACCGCCACTCTGCGGAAGGACGCAATCAGCCTCTCGGCGCAAGAGGAGCAGATGATAATCCGGCTGCCTAGATCCAGCCAAGTGCCGAGACCCACAACGGAGCCACTAACAATCAGGTTGCCAAGAGTCAGTCAACCACAAACAGAGAAGCTCAACCCCTCGGACAGGCCACTGACAATACGCCTTCCCAAGAAAGGTTGTCACCTCGATGCAAGGTCTGACACTTCCAGCGAACCAGCCACTCCTCGCTCCATATCGAATGCCAAACTGGGGGTCGCCAGTCTGCCAACGACTCCACGCTCTGCTCCATCAACTGGACCACTGACGATCAAGCTTCCTAGGTCGTCCTCTCAGTCTTCATTCACACAGGGGGTAGCCGAAGAGGAACCGGAGCTAGCCAAGTATGTGGCTGCCTACACTGATGTCCTCGCCGCTGATGATGTAATCCCCCTAGAAAAGATACCTTACTTCATCAATAAAGGGTTATCTTTGAACTACACCGAGCTCAATAAGCTATGTACGATGTATACTATGGAACACGGTATAGGCGCTCACCTACACACACAGGTGACAAATGTGTACACCACAATCCAGCTAGCTCCAGTAGAAAATGCTTACCGAATATTCGAGGGAGGAGATCATCCAATCATCTTCGGCCGGACGAACAACCCTCATCCCCGCACCATAGAAGAAGTCGACCTCGGGTCAGATGCCGGGAGACTGCCTCTGTATCTCTATAGCCCTCAATCCAAATATCTTATGCAAAAACAGGGGTATGATCTGGAGACTACGCCAGGATTGAACTATGGCACTGGGCGACGATTACCTTTGAAGCTGCCAGTCCCGGCGGGCAAACCACGGAACTACTACAACAAAACTCGATGCGGGTTAGGGTATGTAACGCCTACTACGACCCCTGAGAGTATAGATGAAGAATACGACTGGCAGTCACATTCAACCGGATCACCAACTTCCGACTCAGATACCAGCATCGGGGATGTATTTAGACAAGTCATGTCAGTCAACATGGCGTTCGCCGATGCTTACGAAGAAGATGAAGACATCCCCGAAATTCTCGAGCTAGAGCCATGGGCCCAGCAATTAGACGCACAATGGAAAAAGCGGTTCGAACTGAGAGAACCCCCTACTGAAGATGAGGTCACACAAGTAGATCTCGGCAGCAAATCTTCTCCAAAACCAATCTTTATCAGTAAAAGCCTCACCGAAGAAGAACAGGAATCGCTGTTAGAACTTGTCAGAAATTACATCGATGTGTTCGCCTGGAGCTATGAAGACATGTCAGGGTTAAATCCCGACATCGCTCTTCATAAACTTAACATTCGACCAGACGTAAAGCCGGTCAAGCAACAGCAGCGACGCTTCCGTCCAGGCATCATGGACGCAATCGAAGCTGAAGTCAACAAATTGATAGCCAGCGGTTTCATTCGTGAGGAGCAACATCCCGAATGGGTCGCCAATATAGTACCCATCCTCAAGAAGAATGGGAAGATTCGAATCTGCATCGACTTCCGCAACCTGAACGAGGCATACCCCAAAGATAAATTTCCCCTTCCTATCACAGACATCATGATCGACAACACCTGCGGCTCCGAACGCATGTCATTCATGGATGGCTTCTTGGGGTACAATCAGATCAAAATGTCTCCGGACGACGAAAAATATACATCATTCCGAACACCGATTGGCACGTACTGCTACACAGTCATGCCTTTCGGTATGAAGAATGCTGGCACCACATATCAAAGAGCTATGAGCATCATCTTCAGAGACCACTTACGCAAGACGGTGGAGTGCTATGTTGATGATATAGCCGTCAAGAGCCGTATCAAAGGAGACCATTTGCAGGATCTAAGGACGGTGTTCGACCTAATACGAACGCACAATTTGAAAATGAACCCTACGAAGTCCTTCCTGGGTGTATCCAGCGGGAAGTTCTTAGGCTTCAGCATCACTGCAAAGGGTATCCATGTAGACCCCGAGAAGACAAAAGCAATCATGGTGATGGGTCCCCCGAGAAATCTTCGCGAACTCAGGGGCCTTCAAGGGAGGTTAGCTTACATCAGAAGGTTCATTTCCGACCTCTCCGGACGATGTCGACCATTCACGCACCTCATGAAGAAAGGAGTCTCATTCGTATGGGACGAGGAATGCCAGCGTGCTTTCGATAACATCAAAGAATATCTGTCAAATCCTCCGGTCTTGGTAGCCCCAGTCCCTGGAAAACCATTTCTGCTCTTTGTACGAGCAATAGAACACTCCTTCGGTGCTCTACTGGCACAGAATAACGATGCAGGCCATGAACATGCCATATATTACCTCAGCCGAATGATGATTGGGCCAGAGCATCGATACACCGCTGTGGAGAAGGAATGCCTCACCCTGGTGTTCGCCATTCAGAAAACACGACACTATATCGCCGGACAAACGATACATGTGGTCTCACGAATCAACCCTCTAAGGGTCCTCATGACTAAACCAGGGGCACTCAGCTCTCGACTCGCTACATGGGCAATATTGCTGTCCCCTTATCATATGATCTTCGTCCTCCAAAAGGAAGTCAAAGGTCAAGCCCTGGCAGATTTCTTGGCAGCCCACCCAGGCTCGGAGTCTTCCAGGATATACGAAGAGATCCCAGATGAGGTCGCCGACTCGCATACAACCTCTCGCGAAAATATATGGCGAATGTTCTTCGACGGCGCTTCGAGGACCGAACCTAAAGGCAATATAGTCGTCGGAGTCGGGGTAGTGCTAATCTCTCCTTCCGGATTGGTGATTAACTGCGCTTATTCCCTCACTGAACCCTGTTCTAACAATGTGGCCGAGTACAACGCTCTGGTCATTGGCCTCCAACTTGTAAGAGAGCTGGGGGTAGAATACCTTGAAGCGTACGGCAATTCTCAACTAATCGTCAATCAGATCCGGGGTTCGTACGAGGTCCGCCATGAAGACATGATCCCTTATCATCAAATAGCGATCAATATCATCTCGGCATTTGAGGGGTTCTTCATCGAGCACGTCCCCAGACTCCAAAATATTGAAGCCGATGCCCTAGCTGGTCTCGCCGCTTCCCTAGCAGTTCCGAGTTATGATCGACAATCAGTGGAAGTGATAGGCCATGAACTGGTCTGTCCCAAAAACAATGTGTAATTCGTCGCAAGTTATTCTGCACAGACGATTGATGACGCCCCAGATTGGAGACAACCATTCATCGACTTCGTCGTCTACGACATCCTGCCTGAAAACCCAAAGGAAGCCACTTCCATCAGAAGGCGTTCTCTCAGATTCTTCTACGATACAGAGACGAAAATGCTGTATTGCCGCTCCTACGACGGATTACTGCTTCGGTGTCTGTCAAACGCAGAAGCCAAAGAAGCCGTACGAGAAGCCCATGACGGTGTTTGCGGGGCCCACCAGCCTGGCCCGAAACTGCAAGACCGTCTTCGCCGAATGGGCTACTATTGGCCCACAATGGTGACAGACGCGATAGATTATGCTAGAAAGTAAAAAGCTTGCCAAGTCCACGCGGACTTCATCCACCAACCATCCGAGTTTTTACATCCGATAGTGGCGTCCTGGCCGTTTGAAGCATGGGGAATAGATATTATTGGTCCAATCACCCCACCTTCCTCTCGAGGACACCGCTTTATACTTGCGATCACTGATTACTTCTCCAAATGGGCGGAGGCTGTTCCGCTCGCAGAAGTCAAGACTTCCAATGTGATTAGCTTCCTTAAGCATCATGTCATCTACCACTTTGGACTGCCCCGAAGGATCATCCATGATAATGGACCGCAGTTCGTAAGCCACGCATTCTATCGGTTTTACGATAAGCACCGTATTCAGAATATTGCCTCGACGCCGTACAACCCGACAGCAAATAGGTTAGCAGAGGCATTCAACAAAACAATCATCAAACTGCTCAAGAAGTTTGTCTCCTCCAACAAACGTGACTGGAACGAGAAGCTCGGCGAGTGCTTATGGTCTTGTCGTACCACAGTCCGAACAGCCATCGAAAATACACCATTCTCCCTGGTATACGGGAGTGAGGCAGTCCTCCCCTTGGAGACACAGATCCCCTTACTACGTGTCGCCCTCACACATCAATTGACAACTAACGATAACTACCGACGTCGATTGCAAGAGTTAGAGGCCTTAGATGAAAAGCGCCTCCTAGCTCAGCAAAGGATCGAGCTATACCAAGCACGCATCTCAGGAGCCTTCAACAAGAAGGTCAAAATCAGAACATTCCAGGTAGGCGATCTCGTCTTGGCAGTCCGGAGGCCAATGGTCATGACTCACAAGACCGCCAGCAAATTCCAGCCAAAGTGGGAGGGCCCATTTATCATTGAGACAGTATTCTCCAACGGTGCTTACCGCCTTGCAAAGCAAAACGAAGACTTGCTCATGTTGCCCGTCAACGGCAAGTTCCTGAAGAAATATTATGTCTAAATGACATTCGCTACAAGGTCGTCGAGTCATGTACCCGCTGGTACCACTGAACTCACACCCTCAGCATTTCAGATTATCGAGTCATGTACCGGCTGGTGCCACTGAACTCACACCCACAACATTTCAAGATTATCGAGTCATGTACCTGCTGGTGCCCCTGAACTCACCCCATATCCCCTTCAGATTATCGAGTCATGTACCCGCTGGTGCCGCTGGACTCCCGCTTTCTCAATATGTTAATTTACTAAGTTATGTACCCGCTGGTGCCGCTGAACTCACATTCCGGTCACTCTTTCAGATAGTAAGTCACGTATGATTATACCTCTGAACTTTCTTCCCGGAAGAGATCCTCCCTCATGATCCAATACCCGCACTTCCAGTGCACAAAAAGGGTAATCGATCCACAAATTTCTGAAAACGGACATGTCCTCATCACCTCTGAGTCGTTTTTACTTCCACCAAAAACAAACCGCCCCTCACATAGAACTTCCACGTTCTCCTACCTCTGAGTCGTTCTATGCACCCCCTCTTCATTGAGCCCACTCCTGCCATGTCATCATTACCTCTGAGTGGGAAGGCTCCGTCGAAGAAACCTTCATGCTTGCCATGTCCACATTACCTCTGAGCAAGTATGTCGGTCTCCTTTCGACCTATTATCTGTACCCACAACTGGAGTACGACAAGGATAATAGGTCCACAAAATATCCGCTGTTGACCACGAATATCTTCAGTGAAACCTCCCCTGCCATGTCCTCATTACCTCTGAGCAGGGAGATTTCACGGTAAAACCCTCATGCTTGCCATGTCCTCATGACCTCTGAGCAAATATGTTGGTTTTTCTTTCACCCTATTATCTATATACCGAACCAGGGTACGCCAAGGATAATAGGTCCACAAATATTCCTTTGCTAAGCTTCTTAGCATAAATCCACTACCCCACCATGCCCCGGAAGCCCAGCTGCTCTACGGCATTCCTTTTTTTAGCACCGAGAACATCCATGACCACTTTGCCACGGCCGTTCCGGATATCCTGTCCAAACTTGTTATCCATACCTAAAAACCTAGGTATGCCTGGGATAACAGGTCCACAAATAAATCCCCCAGCAAGTCCAATTCCACAGACGCCATAAGTACAAGAAAGAGAAGATGAGTTGAAACATGCTCATTTATTCAAAAGTCAAAGTGCTACATCATTTGGGATCACATCCCTTACAAAAAGAAAAGAAAGAAGAGAAAACAAAGAAAACAAACAGCTGATCACTGCTCTGACGCACATAATGCCCTGAGACGGTCTGTCAGCAAAACAACCGACCGCTCAAACCTCTGGGAGGCTCGACGCTCTGCCTCATGGGTCAGCACCGCCTCATCCTCCAGATGAGCGTGAGCCTGCCAGTTATCCTTAAATTTCTTAAAAGCCTGTTCCCGGCTATCGGAAGATCGGGAAACCTTCTCGGCCTCCCGAACGATCAACTCCTGCTCCGCCTGAGCAGCCTCCAGCTCTGACTCTAAGAAGGCCAATTGCCTCTGGAGTCCAAGAATCCGCTCCTTCGTATCAGCAATTCCACGAGAAGCGGACTCTTTCCGAGCACAGCAAGCCTGACTCCTACGACCCAGCTGGTCATACAAAGCGGAGAACTTATCAAGGTCCCCCCGTACAACAGGCCCAACAGTATCTCGGGCTAGCTTAATCCTATTCCGAGCAGCAATGAGGAAGCCACGCTCCCGCTCAATCGCAGCAGGCAAGCCCGCCTGTCGTATCGCCAGTAGTTGGGTCACAAGCTGATCAGCTTCTGTCAGCTTAGGTTCCAGCAGTGCAGCCAATCCCACCCCACCAGGAAGGGACTTCAAGGTTGCAATTTGACCCCGAGCGCACCGGAGAGATAGAGAAAATGGGGTCCCCCGTCCTATAGCAGCGTCTACGCCCCTGTTCAAGTGATGATAGAAGCTGTCGACCACGTCCTGCGTCGCCTCGTTCAGAGTCTCCCTGGAGGCCGGTGTCAACGGGAGCGTGGCTGGCAGCACCGAAGAAGACGCAACAGAATCTGCCGCTCCTGCCACAAGAGAAGCCAGCTCCTCACGGAAGGACGCTTGAACAGCGACCAACTCCTCTTCGGCAGCCTGCAAAATTTGAATACTCGGCAGGGTCGAGAGGTCGGTCTCCGGAGCCGTATAATCTGCAGAGGATGAGGCGAAGACCATCGCCAACCCCATTCCCGTCGGCCTAGAGCTGGCAGGAGGCTCCTCAACATGGGATGACAAAGAAGGGGAATGCTCCTTTCTTCCGTATCACGGCAGGCCGAGCCTTCCCCAGGAACATCCACGGTAGGAAGTAAAGGGTCAGGACTTGCAGGGCCAAGACAACCATGAATCGATTTGACCCGGAGAATATGTTGATAGAGCAAATAAGCCCCCTCACTAGTCAATATCTGGCTTATCTTACCAGTGGAGGAATGAGAAGGCCGAGGTTCGTCCGTAGCCACCACAGCCCCTTCACCAACAACCTCTGAGTCTGGTATAATAGGCTCCTCCGCCCTTGTATCCTCGGGAGGGGGCGCACCGAGATCGGCGTCGCATTGCTGAAGATCAGCGGTTTTGGGGACGGGTCCAAAGAAACCTTCGTCACCCCGGGCCGAGGTTTCAGCAACCTGGGAGCCTCCAGCCACCGCTGAGAGAGCACCCGCAGAAAGGATCGTGATGCACACGCCACTAATCAAAGCAGCAAGGGCCGGATCAGCTCCAGGGGAGATAGACGGTTCAGGAAAGGACGGTTCACCAGACATCTACAAAGAAAAGTAATTAAGTCATATCTTCGAAAAAGAAGAAAACTACAACAAAGAGAAGGCTCCGACTTACCTCTGGAATACCGTCTACATCCTCACCCTTCTCCGTGATAAGCAGTCTACGGGGACCGACCGCCGCTCTCTTTACCGAAAAAGTTACCCCTCTGCCAGTAGACTCACGCCTGCCTCGCTTACGCGAGGGACCAGGCACGACGGGCGGTAGTTCTACCCGTACCACCTCCGACACAGAGGGTAACTGGTCCACTGCCTCATCAAATACAGTCGACGGTTGATCCGTCATTATCTCACCTGCCATGACGGGAGGCTGACCCGTCATTGTCTCGTCACCCGAAGAAAGGGAGTCCTCGTCGTCCTGCTCGTTGTCTTCCTCAATTGTGTTGAAGGACTCGGAATCGGGCGAAGGAACTCTATTCGTCCCTTTCTTCGTTGTTCTCGACGTCGTAGCCTTCTCCGCCAGGCGAGTGCCCATAATGAAGCTAGTCCTCGAATCAAAATCGAGGGGAAGAGGATTCGCCGTAACATGATATAGGGTCGCCATGTGCAGGATTTTCCCTATCACGTTTGCGGCAGGGACCAAGAAGCTAATCTGAGTATGACAGGTGTCATAGTAGCTCCATGCCCTAACACCGTCAAGAATGCTACCTTCAAATCCTAGGTGAGAACTGGGGCGCCCGAGGAAAAGCTGACTATACCCAAATTGACGGGCAAACCTACTAGACAAGTAGGGCTCCAAATACACAGTGTTGCGATTCCGGTAAACTAGATGCGCCGGACGAATGTTACGCAACCAGAAACGCATCTTTTCAGGCAAGAAATGAGGAGGTCCAACCCCATCAACATGAACACTCCTCACCTCTTGATCGGTGAAACGAGGAACGGATACGAAGAAATTATACCCGTCCACTCTCGCCAGCATCCTCCGACACGCCGGCATGATACTACATTCCCAAGGCTGATGGTGATACTTAAAAAGAAACGCGTCGTCATCTGTAACACCATCTCCCGTTCCAGGTCTCATCAAGGACTGATAATGTGGCAACAGCCATCCCAGTAAGTAATGATAAGGCAATTCTACACGTTCAAAGTCCATTGCCACGTCACGAGCAATGACCTTGGACGAGAAGGCGCGGAGACCATGCTTAATACTGTACACCATGGCCGGAAGAAGAGCCAGCCTGACCCCAAAGGCCAACTTCACGGCAGAAAGAATGAAGTGGCGACTAATTCTCTCAATAGAACCTGCCCCTCCTGAGACCATACAGTTGCACAGCCATACCATTAGAAACTCGGCCAAGAGTGCCTTCTCTGACAGCCGCTGGGTACCATAACAAAAGTAGCTGAAGGAGTCAATCTGGCTCCCGAACCGGTCACTTTTGGACCTCGACCTCCTAGCAGTCGACACCAAGTCCTCTACTTCCCTAGGAGTCGGACGGTCTCGGGAAGTAACCCGGCCAGCCGTACTGAATTTAAAGAGGTACGAGACCCAAGATTTAGTATGGGGAGAATCCCCTTCCGAGCTGTCGTTTTTTTGGATAGTCGTTCGGTGACAGGTGCTATGATGGCACAATAGTTCTTGATATACGGCGACGAAACCGGGGAATCGTCGATCCAAATCTTGGAGCTCCTCATTAGTCGGAGTGTACACTTCGAAGGGTTCATCCCCCCAGGGGAGCTTGGAGACAGCATACATCTCGTGAAGAGCAAGCACTAATTCTCCGACAGGGGTAAAAAAGGTCCCCATCCGATGATTGTACATCTCCAGAAGGGCCATGAATAGTGGCTTATTAATGGACAACCCGTGACTGGTCCCCCGGATAGCATCATAAAGGTTGACTCCCCGTAAAAATTCTTCGTACTTCCGTAGAATCCATGAGGTTAGATTAGCCCACGGGGGAATGGGCGCAACCAGCTCGGCAGTACCAACCTGCCAACAGGATAGGATCCTTTACGAGCAAGCTGATTCAGGAAGGTATCAGCCTAGGAGAATGAAAAATTAGGACCGGGGGTGTTGATGAAGGTACCCGGAACTAACCCTATCACGGACCGACTGGCCGAATCTTTTACCGCACGCACTGACCCAGTGGCTCGGTTATAACGGATGTTACCCACAAACATCCCCGGTCGGGTTGGAGTGAGGGTGTCCGGCATCTGCCTATCCAGAACGATCATATTGAACCACTCAAAAGGGAAATGGCGCTTCATAATAGGGATGTAAATTGGCATCCCGTCCAGGTCAAAATCCTAACTCTCGGAAACGTCCAGTACTCGGGAGTTTTCTACGACCAACGCATCCCCAAAGAGGAAGACCGATTTCAGATACTTCCCATCAGGCTGCCCAGAGCTCATCATGTCACCAAGGAATTGAAAAGATTGAACCCTGATAGCATTTAGTCGCTCCAAAGGTTCGTCAATAAGTAGCTGTTCGGACACTTGACGAACTAAGTCATCCCGATGTACGCCCGAGGCAAACTGACGCGAGCTTACCAAGAGTTCCCCCGCAGGATTCACTGGCAGATTTACTGAAGAAAAAGTAAAAGAAACAAGTCAAAAAGATAGCTGATACATAAAAACTGCATGATACTTATGCGGCCCAGTATAGCCTCATACAGCTCGGTTTAAAGAAGGTTTATACAGGTCAGTTCAAATAAGCTTATGCGGCTCAGTTTGAAAGAGCCCATGCGGTCCAGCGCGAAGAAGCTTATGCGGTTCCGTTCAAAAGGAACTCATGCGGCTCAGTACGGAGGAATTTATGCGGTTCGAAGGGAGTGAATACGAATATGGTCCGATTTGAATAGGCTTATTCAGCTCGAAAAAGCTTATATGGCCCTGCGAGGATGAGTTTATGCGGTCCAGCGAGGAGGAGCTTATGCGGTTCAGTTCGAAAATATGCTTAAACGGCTCAGTTGGAAAGAGCTCATACGGCCTTGATAAAGAAGTTATGCAACCACTTTCATGCCGCTGAAACCTGGGTTATACCCCATGCGGCCCGAGCATAAGTCAGACACACAGCATGCTTTGGAATATAGGCTCGTGCATAAAATATGCGGCGTAGCCACAGTAGTTCATATTAAGGAATCCTACCAGCAATAGGCGGCTGGACGTCGGGGTGAAAAGCAGGCACGCTAGTCGGCGGAGGAGCCGCCACGTTCGCCGCCGCAGTCGATGAAGACGCGGCCTTCTTGCCCTTCACTGCCGCAGAATATGATGCGGCCTTCTTGCCCGTAGCAGCAGCAGCCTTCTTGGGAGCCATTGTCGATCGTTGAAGGAAGAAGACGAAGAGCAAAATCGGCAACAGGGAATTTGAGCAAAGAGAGAAGGTAAAGAAACCCAAGGGGACTAAAAGACTCTTATTTATAGGCGAAAGAGACCCATAAAATGAACAAACGTCTCGGATGACGCCTCGGATTACGCACTGCTTCAAAAGATAAAGGCAAAAATGCTTCGGTCAAGACATAACCGACCCTTGGGATCCTCCCCCAAAAGACGGCGTTAATTCAAAAAATGAATCAAGAGCATTTAATGAAGATTTGCACACGTGGCAAAGAGCCCATGCGGCCAGATGAGTCTATGCGGCTGAGACACTTATGCGGCATGAACGGGGCCATGCTTCTTATTCAAAGTGTTTCAATTTTGCAAATTGAAAACTTTGAAGGGGGTCCTGTAGAAGCATGGAAAATATCAGAGTAATGGTCCATGCGGCTCTGGGAAGAAAGCCCATGCGGCTCATACAGGAGCTGCCTTATGCGATTCAAAGAAGACTCTCAGTCCCATGCGGCTCGGGAGTGTATGCGGTTCAGCAGGAATATGCGGCCCGATCGACGCCACATTCCCCCTTGGGATCCATCCCTACAGCTGGCCATTTGAGTAGTGGCCTCATTTAATGCCCTGACACGACTCGACGATCGTGACGGCTCTGATATAAAGCGTCATAATGGTTCTGCCATAATGACAGACTCTTCGGGAAAAGTAGAAAATCTCTGACCCGATCCGACAGAGGTCCTAGATTGCCACGTGGCACATCTCATGCGGCTTAAGTGAGAACAGCTTTATGCGGCTCACTAAGAAGTCACCCTATATGGCCACCAAAAATCATCCATATGCGGCCCACCGAGAGCCCAGTCCCTGCGGCTCAATACAACGCTAGCCTATGCGGCTCGTAGAGATTATGCATATGCGGCTCACGGAGAGATCATCCCCTGCGGCTCAATAAGGCATTGTCCTATGCGGCTCATGAAGATTACCTCCCTGCGGTTCAAGTCTTGCCTATCCTATGCGGCTCTGGCAGGCCCCACAACTAAAACACGTGGCATCGGATCAATCAAGGATTTAACCGAATCTCAACAAATATATTTGACGTCATCCTCATAATTACCGAGATCAAGGCATATCATTTATCATAAAGCCAATAGGACACGTGGCGAGCAATTGGACATTTGTATAATCCATCATGAAGATTTAAAGAAGTTAACATTAATTGCTCACAAGATTCGGTGCTATCCGCATTAATGGCCTAGATTCATTGTAATCAGGATCAAGGGTTCAGATAGATTGAAGGAGCGCCGATATTCCAAACAAATGATCATTAGCAAACCCTAATGATCATACCCCACTCTTATAAATAGCCAGCATTATTTCTCTACAAAGACACAGACGGCAACAAGAGAATAAAAAAATATATATACAGAGCCAGAGAGAAAATACACAGAGAGAGAGAGAAGCCAGGAGAGCAATAGAGGAGCAAAAAGAGCCTTTCTTCGTCAACGCCAAACATCTTCACACAAGGAGCTAAGGCTGCATACCGATCGTCCAAGGAGTAAGGCAGGGCTGCCGTCGCCTTTCCGAGCCTCTATCGTCACCCCCCAGAATCTAAAATAAACAATTATACTTAGATTACTGTACCTAGGTTTTCGTCCCTAGGCTTTCTTTGTACAAGCGAGTTTGTATTGTGAGTCTAAGTTCAGTCCTTCGATAATTGTTCTGTACTTTTACAATCAATGGCAAACAATCCAAAACACCATTCATCAAAATATCGGAAATACTATTTAAAATTATAAAAATATCTTTTAGAAATTTAGGGGCTTACACCCAAGAACACTATAAATAGAGTTGAGATTATCATTCATTTCAATCATCCCATTTTCATCTCTTCTCTTCTCTATCTAAAGTGTTCTGAGCATTTTTTTCTTTCATATCTAAGCCATTACACGCTTAGCCAAGCCATTATAGGTTCTGTTTAATCTAGAATTTGGTATTGAAGAGTTGTATCGGAGGATGTATTCAGAAAATGTTCCAGTTTTCCAATTGCCTTCTGGAGTCGGTCGTGCGCTCATCAGCAAGCACGGTATTATGAAGTCGGTCGGGCACTTGTCGCCATGCACGGTGTTGTAAGAGTTGCAAGCGCTCAGTTAAAGCTTGTGCCATAGTGAATTAACAGCGAGCAAGAGTACTCGTGACTGGACTAGTCCTTTAAGAGGAAAACCAGTATACATCGTGGTGTTCACTGGGTTTGAATTCTTGACTCTTACTTTACCGTATTTTATTTACCGTCTTTTATCTGCCATAATATATAACTGCTTAATTTTTTTAATTGGTGATTATTTTCTGCTGCACATGCACACACTCTATTTATCCTCCCTCTAGAGGTGCTCAACGGTCCTACAGATGTGACCACATACCTACTTGGTATTTCCCCTACCCAAGACACGAAGAATCAATAATGATAAGTCGTGATCAATGTACGATAAGTCATGATCAATATAAGATAAACAAGTCAAGATCATGACTATGAACAATAACCATGAATCAGGATCAAGGAGCACAATTATGATCACTAAGTACAATCACGTGTCAAATCATATTGCAATATGAAACATGCCATGACAAAAAAATGTTACATTTATAATATATTGAGAAACATATGTAAGGAGTGTACTTGCCTCGGATCCAAATCGTCGACTTCGTTAGTGAGATAAACCTATGAACAAATACATGGGTTTAGGTGTTAGGTTTCCATATACCTCAAAATCATCTTTAAGAATATTTGGCTCAATACTAAAAGCTCTTATAGTCAAATCCTAACTATTAAAATAAATCCTAAAGCCTATAGTCAAAGTTCAGCCAAAGATTTATTCTATAGGTAGGACCAAATAACCTTAAAACCAAAAATAACTATGATAGCCTAAATATCAGGTTGGCCCAAAATAATTTCCTAACTAAATCACTTCTTTTCTTTTTTTCCTTATTCTTTCCAAGGCCCAAACTCTAAACCTGGCCCATCCACACAATTTTATTTCTTTTTCTTTCTCTTTCTTTTCTTTATCTAAACCTGGCCTAATGATCACATTAAACCCACAGCTACATTTGTATTTTTTTCCAGCCTGTTGGGCTCTGGCCCAAACCCCTTCTTATTTCTATTATTTTTTTTCTTTTTTTTCTTTTTCAACACAAATACAGTAGCCTGGCACAAACCTACTGACACCCGACCCACAAAACCTGATCTAACTTTAATCAAAGAGGAGAGAGAGTTGTTGTTCTCTCAAATTCTTTAGAATAAAGAGAGAACGAAGGAGAGGGAAAGAAAAAGAGAGTGTATGGGAGTGAGAGAGATCGAAAAGGAAGAGAGGGTCGATGGAGCTCACCTCAGGGACTCCAAATACTATGGTGGCGTGGGGTCTCGAGGCAGAGACGGTAGCTGGAGGAAGCAAATCTAGTCACTGGCTCCGGATCTAGCCGTACAGAGCTCGGCATAGAGGAAGAACGGCATCGCCAGATCGAGACTAAAAAGTTGACACAGAGGCGATCGGGATAGATGGTGAGGGTGGATATAGATCTGAATTGGTGGTGGCAAGAGACGGGTCTGGCTACTCGTCGGTGGAAGAGAAGCGGTGGAGACGTGAAGCCCTAGGCGAAGCAACCCCGACGGTGGATGCTATCACCACCACATTCTGGAGCATGGGTATTTTGGTACTTGGTAAATTTTTTGATTATTTTATTATTATTTAATTGATGTATTATGATTTTGTCATTTGCTTGTGAAACCGTAGAACTGCTTTGATTAGAGGTTAGTCATGACCATAAAAACTTGTTAGAAAGATTAGACAACTTAAGTTAGACTCTAATCTAGCTAAAGTGTCAATTTGAATCTAATTAATGACTTAGAACAAAATCCACATTAGGCCTTTCCCTTGAGGGGCCTTAAATTGACATGTTTGGAAGGCTTTTAGCCATTTTCACCAATCCCTAATCCTAGGGGCAACCTTTGCCGGCCACAAGGAGCCTCCCCCTTCCTATTTAAAGCAACATTAGTCCCTTGTCTTTTTTTATTTGCAAACCCTAACCCTAAATTGGTGTTCTTCTCCAAATTTGTCCTTTTTATCAAATTAACTCCAAATTCAACCAAACCAATTGCAAAGTACTCCTCTTAAGTAGAGAAGGTCTCTGTTGGCTAGCTAGGAAGGATTTGGAGCAATTTGACCATTGTATTTGGTGGAAGAACTTTTTAAGAGGATTTTTATTAGAATTCCAACTCCCAACTGGTAAGAACATCCAAACCCCTTCTAATTTCTATTTTCTTTCCATAGATGTATTCATTTAGGGTTCCACTAGTATTAGGCTAAGTTTGGTTCAAATTTGAATCCATTTAGGGTGCGTATCGTAAAAGTATCGGATACGTGTCTCAAGTGTTCGATAAAATGTCACAGATAAAGTTTTTGTCACCAATTTCTAAATAAATTACATTTTTGGGTAGCTAATATACTGTAGATTAATTGTGCATTGGACTGAGGTGGAATCGAAATAATTTGGTGGGTGGTTTTGGACACGGGGACACTAGACTGGGTTTGAGCAGTGAACAGTAGTTGCCCTGCATCTAGGGTCCCTGTTCTTTACTGTTACGCCTTGGTTTTACTACCGAATCAGCCTCCGGGGATTGTTGTGCAGTTGGACTTTTGTGTGATTGATATTATCGGTTTCACCAGTAAAGGATCCTAGGCGTGTACATTTTGTTGTTTATTTTCGATATTGATTATTACTATATCTCATTGTTAGTCTTAGATATGTGGTTCTCATCTTTATGTTTTGTCATATTTTGTCGTATCGGGAAGGAGAAGTAACAAGGATGTGTAATCTGACCTTATACAGTGTAGACATCGTAGACAATGATTTATTATTGTAATATAGACATCGTAGACAATAATTTATTATTGCAAAGTAGACATCGTAGACAGTGTTTAAACATTGTAGACAGTATCGTGTAATTGTCCCTAAACCGATCACATATCAAAGGTACTTTAGTCAGTTAGAGAGTATTTTCTATTGTTGTTTCGTTTATTGTCCAACTTTCTGTGTAGTTTTCTTCTATCTTTCTTTCTTTATTTTTCAAATTATATATTTAAAGGCTAACCTCTATTTTATAATCATTATCATATATTACAACTGTACTAAATGAATTGTACTCGTTCCATCCTGACTAGGTAACCCAATATTTTTTAGGTTAGTCACGATTACGCTTAGCATTGGGAAGATGGGTGTACTTGTAGGCCAAACCTAGAGACTAGCTAGATAGTTGAGTATTCATTCAGTTGTTCCTTATAAATTGTGAGATATTGTACTTGTATCAAATGTAAATCTTTGAATATTGTGATTTAATTTAGTTATTGTGAATAAGCATTATTTGTGATTTTGAGCCACGTGGCTAGACAGCATTCTACCGCCGACACTGCGGCGATGGCTAGTTTGGACATGCACTCGTATCCTGAAAAGCGGGTACGGGTCGTGACAAATTTTTGTGGTGGTCCATGCAGGTCCATTTTAGCAAATCATGCGAACTTGTGATAGTACTTAAGTTAGTCGTACTATTGCGAGCATGTACTATGAAATGCTCATTCACAATTAGGATTGAATTGATTTAGGAGGATGACTAGGACTAGAAGTCCCTTATTCAAAGTGACCGTTGGGTAGTTAAGGTTGTTATATAGGCCATGAAATTTAGATGAGGATTTATTATAAATTAGAGAGATCCTCATAGATACAATATTATATTTTGATAGGATGATATGACCCAATGTTGATAGACTATTCACTTGGTAAGTTAGGCCTTACTAGAATTAATGATAAATTATTCAATTCTTTTCCTTTTGCCCTCTTGGATATCATCCTCATATCATAAGACCGAACCGCCTATTTAATTTCTATTTTTCTATAAGGAATTATTTTTATAAATTTTGATTCTGTTATCCATATATGAACCTCGAGTTTGTTTCGATTCAAAGTTTTACCTCAGTAATTTGAATACACATGAAATAGGGATTAGAGTGTTTGTACTTCTCTTGTCTTTAGTTATTTTCTCCCTAATCAATCTTTTATTTTAAGGATTGAGACTTATAGGACAGATACTTATATTTTCTATCATAGTCAACTTGTTTGAAACTCTAGAAACTCCTTTAAACTTAACGGATATAGTTGGAAGATTGTTCCTTGACTCATAATGGAAGGACAGCAGCGCACTGTCGCAGTTTATTTGACTTATGAAGACAGTGGAGTTCACTGCAGCCAGCAGCACACTAGCAAAGCACGGCCACTAAAGCTGAAATTATTTTAAGTAAATGTAGATTATCGACTGATGTTAAGACTCTAACTTAGTTGTCCATTTCTGATCTTAGCATTCTTGATGTCAATACTGGATAGAGTTAATAAAATGTTCGATAACCATATCATATTTGAGTGAGGAAACCAAGGGTTACGATAGCCTGGGTAGCATAAATTCTCGGTAAAATAACTTCAGACATGATTACAATTTTTGGATACTATAGAGGTCAGAAAAATGCCTGTAGGTCCTAATGATTCGAAGCCAATGCTAGTGGAAATTCAATAAGGCAGGTAGCATGCATCCCAACCTAGCTTTCCATTGTCCTTATGACCATTAACGAGGTATTTGACAGACACCAATGGGTTTACCTAAACTATAGAAGTTAGAGGTCCTTGACTCATGGGTTTACCTAAACAAGTAGGACAGCTATAGAGACATCAACCCCAAACGAGTCTTAGATCTTGAGGAACTTGAACCACTTGTGCGGTCTTTCAAGCATAAGTCTCGCAAGCCTATTTTTGGAATACCCTGACTAATGCTGCTATTATAGCCTAGTTTTGCAAGCTTATTCTTTTATCAAGCTTGATTCAAGACATATGTTTATTGGGGACGCCCGCTAGCATATAGTCTAATCAGAACCGGTATACTATGGTCTATCAACCTTAGTGCACTTGGTTCGCTCTTCACATGATTAACCTACGTGGATTGAGATATAGATGCCTCTATGATCTCATCCGCAACTGCCTTTACAACTTTCTTTGAATTAATCAATCACCCTTGGAACCTTGTATTCACATTCGATCCCCTCCCCTCGAAACTCCTTATTGTTTTTCTGTCTTTACTTATTTCGGAACAACAAATGCTCGTATTTGAGGGAATATAGACCTAAAATATCCCATTTGTTCGCCATACCACCAATGGACTTGAAAACTATACATACGCAATCGTCTTTCATTTAGTCAAAATCAAAGAACGATCTTGAACGTGATTCATATCTACCATACCACATTATCCATTATGTCATATAATATTCTTTATAAGCAAGAGTCGAGGTACCATATCATTACTTTGGAATTTTTCTAACGTTATTAATCCAAACCTTTTCTTAGTTTCTGGAGTGAATAGATTGTAATCCCTTCTGAATTTTAGAACTTCTAGGATTACTGACTGGTAGGATAACTTGATTCCCACTAGGATGACAAATTACACTACCAAAATACACTCAATTAGCGACGGTTATTTAGCGACAAAAATTTTCCGTCGGTGTTAGCGACGGCTTCGTGGCCGCTCAGCGACTGAGTACCGATTACACGCCTTTGCCATTTTTTATTTTAATTTTAGGGGGAGGAAAGGTCGCACGTCCGTCGCTAGACTGTTGGAATTATAGCGACGGATCCCCAGTCGTCGCTAAGTAGTAGATTATTTGGCGAAAATTGTGTAGATAATTGGTGGGACATATCTTCGACTATGTTGCGATGAATATTCAGTCCGATAATCAATAATAGCGACTACTTGGCGACGCATTATGGGCAGTCGCTATGCCGTCGCTAAATTTACGTTCCAGACTTAAATAAAAAGGCAGGGGGAACTTTTCGCATCCTCCCCAAATTCAATCTCTCTCCTCTCTCTCTCTCTCTCGTGCGGCTTCGGTGAACGGCGTCGGCGTCCTCTCCTCTCTCTCTCTCCCGAAGGTAATTGTTTGCCATGAAATATAAAAGAACAGAACAATTATCGGAGGACCGGACTTTTACTTCACGTTACAAACTCGCTTGTACAAAGGAAGCCTAGGGACGAAAACCTAGGTACAGCAATCTAAGTACAATTGTTTATTTTAGATTCTGGGAGGTGACGATAGAGGCTCGGGAAGGCGACGGCAGCCCTGCCTTACTCCTTGGACGATCGGTATGCAACCTTGGCTCCTGTGAAAAGATAGTTGGCGTCGATGAAGAAATGCTCTCCTTGCTCTCCTACGGCTTGCTCTTCTGACTTCTCTCTTTCTCTGTAGTTTTCTCTCTGATTATTAGGGGGGAGCTCTTTTTTTTCTCTCCTTCTGATCGTGTATCTCTTTACAAGGGAATGGCACCTTGCTATTTATAATAGTGGGGGCATCATTAGGGTTGCCAATGATTAGCTCTCGAAGATGGCGGCAGCCCGTAGATTGGTCAATCCAGGCCGTTCAGTTTTGATTGTGACGAATCCGAGCCATCGAATAAAGACTACACCAAATCCCATTAGCAATTAATGCTGATTGGAATAAATCTTCCTCATAATGATCTTCTGATGTCTGGAATAAATTAAATTTATTCTCCTGCCACGTATCCCAGATTATTGGAATTTGACCCAATCTTTAATGGCAGTAAATCTGAGAAATTAATCGGCTTAGGACACGTGTCCTAGGAGCCATTAGGGGATCTGAACCATATGACGAGTGAGCCGCATATGACTTTGGGCCGCATAGGGTTAGGGCCACGTGTCAGGGCTGTCTGGGTAGTGGCCCTCCCTTGAGACTTTGAACCACAGGGAGGTAATCATTGTGAGCCGCATAGGGATACATCCACCTGAGCCACAGGGAGATGATCCTCTTGAGCCGCATGAGGAGTTTTTACTTGAGCCGCATGAGGCTTCCTCGGCCTGAGTCGCATAAGACGAATTCATTCTGAACCGCATAAGAAGTTCTTTGCTCGAGCCGTATGAGGCTTTTCTCGGCCTGAGCCGCATAAGACGGATTCATTTTGAACCGCATAAGAAGTTCTTTGCTCGAGCCGCATAAGACTTTCTCGGCCTGAGCCGTATAGGACGGATTAACTCTGAATCGCATGAGAAGTGCTTTGTTCGAGCCGCATGAGGCTTTCTAGGCCTGAGCCGCATAGGACGGATTCATTCAGAACCGCATGAGAAGTGAGCCGCATACGAACGCCCACGTGGCAAGGCCATGTGGCATTTTTATGGCTCTTAGGGGATTTGTGTCAGAGATCTCTTTTCTTTTCCCTAGAGATTCGTCATTATGACAGAGTCATAACTACTTCTTTCTGTGTCAGGGCTGTCACTTTTTTCAGAGGTGTCAGCCGTCAAGCAATTAATGCGAGAGGGAAAAGGAGAAGGCTGTCCTGCCACATGTCTTTCTGAGCCGCATGGGATGTCTTGGACCGTATAGCCCCTTATACCACATGACTCTCCGAGCCGCATGGGCTTTCTGAGCCGCATGGGGTTCCTTGGCCGCATGAGTCATTTTCTTTAGTATTTTCCATGCTTCTACAAGACCCCCTTCAAAGTTTTCAATTTGCAAAATTGAAATTCTTTGAATAAGAAGAATGGCTGTGCTCTTCTAGCCGCATGTGAAACCCTGACCGCATAGAGATCTTGGCCGCATAGGTTGTTCAACCGCGTAGGTGATTCAGCCGCATAGCTTCTTGCCACGTCATTATTTGCCACGTATGTCAATCGTTGGCACTTAAATGTTGTTGATTTTTTAAAGGCCGCTTTTTGGTGTGGGATCCGAGGAGCTTGTCCTTCATTTTTGGCAGCTTATTTTGATAACCGAAGAGTCGATTTGTGTGTATGCACGGGGATCGAAACACTTCGCCTTTGTTTATAAATATGGGTGACTTTAGCCGGAGGGACTTCTTTACCTTCTCTTTCGTTCACTCTTTTTTCTGTCTTCTCTTCCTGATCTTCTTTGTCCGTTCGTCGAAGCAATGGCTCCTAAGTCTTCTAAAGTCATTTCTGCCGCCGCAAAGGGCAAGAGGGTGACGTCTTCGTCAGCCGTTGAGCCTGAAGCGCCCGAAGTGCCCTCTGACTTTCGTCCTGCCTTCAATGGTAAGAGTTGCATTTGAATCTTGAGTACCCTTGGCTCTGCTGCATATTTATGCACAAGCCTCCTACCAAGTTGATGGCAGAGTTGCATATGCTGTATGGGCCGCAGGACTTTTTCATGCCCGAACCGCATAGAAAATGCCCCATGTTTGAACCGTAGAAGAAGGATTTAAACGCAAAAAGTCTCCTCTGAACGGAGCCGTATATGTTTATAGCAGGCTGAACCGCATAGCGTTTTGCGCCGCATGAGTTCTTCTGTTAGAACTGTGTATATTCATCCAATCCGCATAAGCTATCTAGCTAGAGTCATATGGGACTCCCGTCTGATTTGGGCCGCATGAGATTGTATTGACTCGAACCGTATAGGCTTCCTCGAAATTGTATCTCTTGAGACCCAACTGGACTGGAGCCGCATAAGCCATTATTGACCTGAACCGCATAAGCTCGTGAGAGCTTCTTTATTCAGCGATTTTTTGTTTTGACCATCTTTTAATCCTGTTTCTTTTTTGTCCTTTCTTCAGTGAACCTCCTTTCTTCAGTGAACCTCCCAACCAACCCAGCAGGAGAGCTCCTTGTGGGTTCAGCTCAGTACGCCATGGGCACGCGACTCGATAATTTAATCCGTCGTATAGTAGATCAGCTTCCCACTAATGAGCCTAGGGAGAGGGTGGTGGCTATTAATAAACAACCTTTCCGCTTTCTTTTATCAATGATGAATTTGGGGAAGTTGGATAGAGAATATCTGAAATCGGCCTTTCTTTTTGGGGACGCCTTTTCCATAAAGAACTCCCGATTGCTAGATGTCTCAGAGCACTGGGATTTTTCTGTAGACGGGATAGAGATTCATATCCCCGAGATGGAGCGGCATTATCCTCTTTCATGGTTTAACATGGTACCGTTGGATAGGACAATGGTGGGCTCCCTGACTCCTACCCAACAGGGAATATTTATGAGCAAGATCCACTACAACGGGCGCACGGGTTTAGTATGTGTGGGCAAGGAATCCGTGAGTAGGACTGTGATGGGGCTGCTCCCGGGCACTTTTGTAAACACGACTGGCCCTAACTTTACCTTCACTCTAGCTGATACTTTTTTGAATCAGCTCGCTCGCAAGGGGTCCTATCCCATAGGCAGGTTGTCGCTGCTGAATTGGATCAACCCCATTCCCACATGGACTAATCTTACCTCATGGATTTTGAGGAAGTATGGGAAATTCCTTCGGGAAATTGATCTCTACTACGCCATCAGGGGTACCTGCTACGGGTTGCCCATTAACAAGCCCTTGTTTATGGCTCTATTGGAGCTATATAATCGGTACACAGGGACTTTCTTTACCCCCGGAGGGAAACTGGGGCTTGTTCTTCATGAAATGAACGCTGTGTCTAGATTGCCGTGGGGCGGTGAAGCTTTTAAAGCATATACACCGACGAAGAAAGAATTCGAAGACCTGGATCGACGATTTCCTGGTTTCGTCGCCGTGTACCAAGAACTGTTGTGTCATCATAGCACCTGCCACCAGATGGCTATCAAGAAAGTAAATAGCTCAGAAGGGAACGCCTCTCACACCAAAGCCTGGATTTTGTATCTTTTCAAGTTGCGTCCTTCCGGTCAAGTTTCGTCTCGAACTCTTCGAACCCCGGAGGAGGTGAAGGACATGATGTTGAAGGTCAAGAAGTCGAGGTCTACCCATGACCGGTTTGGGAGTAGCACTGACTCCCTCAGTTACTTTCACTATGGTACCAGGGAGATGTCTGATAAAGCAATCTTAGCTGGGTTCTTGATGGTGTGGCTACGCAATTGTGTAGTCTCGGGCGGCGCGGGTTCTATAGAAAGGATCAGCCGCCATTTTATTCTTCCTGCTGTAAAGTTGGTCTTCAAGGTAAGACTGGCGCTCCTCCCGGCCATGGTGTGTAGCATACACCGCGGCCTTCGCACCTTTTCATCCAAAGTCATTGCTCGTGATGTGTCGATTGACTTTGAACGGATAGAACTACCATACCACTACCTTATGGGGTGGTTATTAATGCACTATTGGTCGTTGATGAGGCCGGGACCTGATAAAAATGTCACTGATGATGACGCTTTCCTTTTCCGGTATCGTCATCAGCCTTGGGAACATGATACCATACCGGCCTGCCGGAGGGCATTGGCAAGAATTGATGGGCCCGAATTCTTCGTACCCGTGCACCTGGTGTATCATTACCGGAATAGAGTATACCTGGAGCCTTATCTGTCCAGTAGATTTTTCCGTCAATTCGGGTATAGTCAATTATTCCTGGATCACCCTAGCGCTTGCTTGAGCTTTGAGGGAAGTGTGCTTGATGGCGTCTGAGCTTGGCATTATTATAATGCGACCCATACCCGAGCCAGCTTCTCACTCCCTGATGCCAAGGTGGAGGGTGACATCTTGTATATAGTGGCCCTTTATCATGTTGCAGTGAGCAAGCCTCCTGTTGGTTTTGATATGAATACTAGCTTCATTGCTGGCACCGGTTTGGCTGAGAAGCCAGAAGGGTCCAGGAAGAAGAAGAAGGGGGCGAACAGGGTTCCTGTGCCGGACTCAGAGTCCACTAGGGCGGATGAGGAAGACGACGAACAAGATACTGATGACTTATCTCATTCTTCGGGCGAGGAGGTTGGGAATCAACCCCCTGTCGTACCGGCTGAAAGGGTCGTGGGTCAATCGTCTACTTTGTCTGACGAAGTGGTGGAGGATCAACCATCTACGGTACCTGGCCCTTCGCGTAAGCGAAGCAGACGCGTGACTACCGCTGATGACCGAACTTATTCCACGAAGCATGCTGCGGTAAGACGTCGCAGAATGTTTATTGATGATGAGGACATTGTTCCTGAGGTGATTTGGGCTTCAGCTGTTTCCTTTCTTCTTCTTCTATGTTATGGCCTAATTACTTGTTTCTTGTGCTCTTTATAGGCGTCGGATGAGCTCGCTCCTAAGGACCCGATTACCGAGGCTGATCCGGTCCTGTCTCACTTAGTCAGTGACGTGTGCACCGCTATCATTACTGCTGGGGTGCTTCCGGTTGCGGCCGAGGATTCACACCTTGCTGGGACCTCAACCCAGGGGGACGGGGGCTTTACCGCGCCCGTCTCTGAGACATCCGAACCCCAACATGATGACTCCGTGGGTGGGGAAACTACGCCGGCTGTGAACGAGCTATCATCCCCACGCTCTTTCCCTGGTAATACAAATCGAACCATAGCTCGTGAGTAGGCCTATGTGCTCTTGTCCTCTTTTCTTTCAGATTATGTCGACTAATGGTTGCTTTAGATGTTCATATCCCAACCCTTCGTTGCCAGTGATTGATGTTGCTCGATCGTACCCTACCGGAGAGGGCCTGAAAGAACCTCTCTATGTCGAGGGACCTTCGTCTGGGTCGAGCTCGGGGTCCCAGGTAGCGGTGCAACTGGGACAAGAGACGATGCCCCATATGTCCTCCTCTGCGAATGTAGTTTCGGGGGTCAACCTTTCCTCCCTGCCGAGCCTCCAGGCTCTTTGGGCGGCGAAAGAGGAGTTAGCCGCCATCCAAGCATCTTTCCGTACGGAATTTGCTTCCTTGGTGGCGGGTGCAGTAACTTCTGAAGCTGCTCCTCCGGTATCGTCTGCCACTCTCCCTCTGACGCCGTCCTCTACAGAGGTCTTGGATGACACGTTACAGGATGTGGTTGCCAGTTTCCACCGTCACTTGAAGAGAGGGGTCGAGGCATCAGTGGAAAGGGGGACTCTCTTTACTCTGGCCCGTCGATGTGACGGTGGCCAGATTAATATCCTTAAGACACTCCCTGGAGGAGGGGAAATGGCTGCGCTTTTGGAGCCGAAGCTATTAGAAGCTGATCGTCTCGTGGCCCAATTTCGTTTGTTGCAACAGACTGATTTACCGGCGGTCATAAATCAAGAGCACAACTTCCTCATTATTACGGTGGAGAAGGTGATGGCTGCCCGGAAATCGCTTAAACCGGCTATATTGAAGGACCATCAGGATCTGACTCGATTGTATGACCAATGGAGCCATCAAACTGAAGATTGCACAACTCGGGAGGCGGATGCTTCCCGTGGGGTAACTGATGCCCGGGAACAGATCCTCGAGCTCCAGAGAAAACTGGCCTTCCTGGAGTCAGAGCTTGAGGCTGCTTGTGTCGAGAAAGGGATTGCTATTCAGGAGGCTGACAAGTACAGTAGGGCTTCTGCTAATCTAGAGCTTGCCCTAAAGAAGATGGAGAACGACTGGCAGGCGTATATTCATTTGAATGACGCAGAGCAATTATCCCAAGAGGCCGAGCGTCGGGCTAAGCAGAGGCTTGATCGGGGGACTACCTTGGTGAAAAATCGTCTCTTGGAGTTGTGCAATATTAAAATGTAGTCGGCCTTTTCTTTTTATTTTGTTTCTGTTTTCTCTCTTTCTGAGGGGGGACATGATCCCGAAATATATAATGCTTTTTCTTCCTTCAAATAAAGAGTACTTTCAATTCTACCCTTCATTTGTATTGCCTGCTGCGCCTGTGATATTGTGGTGATGTTTTTCCCCCGCATAGGGGATATATTTGTGGACCTATTACCCATGGCATACCTTAGTTTTAGGTAGAGATAGCAAGTTTTGGTCAGGGTACCTGAAGCAGCCATAGCAAAGTGGTCATGGGTGCTCTTGGTATTGAGAAAAGGAATGTCGTAGAGCAGCTGGGCTCCCGGGGCATGATGAGGTGGTAGGTTTGAGAAATTTAGCTGAGGATATTTGTGGGCCTATTATCCTTGGCGTACCTTAGTTTAGGATACGGATAATAGGATGAAGGAGAACCGACATACTTGCTCAGAGGTAACGAGGACATGTCAAGTAGGTAAGTTATTAGAACGTAGAGTCTTCCTACTCAGAGGTAATAAGTACATGGCAAGAGTGGACTCGACGGAGGGTACTGGTGGTCAACAGAGGACATTTGTGGTCAACAGAGGACATTTATGGACCTATTATCCTTGTCGTACTCCGGTTGTGGGTACAGATAATAGGTTGAAAGGGGACCTACATACTTGCTCAGAGGTAATATAAACATGGCAAGCATGAAGGTTTCTTCGACGGAGCCTTCCCACTCAGAGGTAATGAGGACATGGCAGGAGTGGGCTCAATAAAGAGGGGGTACATAGAACGACTCAGAGATAGGAGAACGTGGAAGTTCCATGCGAGGAGGTGGTTTGTTTTTTGGTGAAAGTGAAAACGACTCAGAGGTAATGAGGACATGGCCGTTTCGGAAATTTGTGGATCGATTACCCTTTTTGTGCACTGGAAGCGCGGGTAGTGGATCATGAAGGAGGATCTCTTCTAGGAAGAAAGTTCAGAGGTATAATCATACGTGACTTACTATCTGAAAGAGTGAACGTAATGTGAGTTCAGAGGCACCAGCGGGTACATAACTCGGTAATCTAGAATATTGAGAAAGTGTGAGTTCAGCGGCACCAGCGGGTACATGACTCGATAATCTGAAATGTTGTAGATGTGAGTTCAGCGGTACCAGCGGGTACATGACTCGATAATCTAAAATGTTGTGGATGTGAGTTCAGCGGTACCAGCGGGTACATGACTCGATAATCTGAAATGTTGTGGATGTGAGTTCAGCGGTACCAGCGGGTACATGACTCGATAATCTGGAATGTTGTGGATATGAGTTCAGCGGTACCAGCGGGTACATGACTCGATAATCTGGAGAGAATGTCATTTAGACATAATATTTCTTCAGGAACTTGCCGTTGACGGGCAACATGAGCAAGTCTCCGTTTTGTTTTGTGAGGCGGTAAGCACCGTTGGAGAATACTGTCTCAATGATAAATGGGCCTTCCCACTTTGGCTGGAATTTGCCGGCGGTCTAGTGAGTCATAACCATTGGCCTCCGGACTGCCAGGACGAGATCATCCACCTGGAATATTCTGATTTTGACCTTCTTATTGAAGGCTCTAGAGATGCGTGCTTGGTATAGTTCAATTCGTTGCTGAGCCAAGAGGCGCTTTTTATCTAGTGCCTCCAATTCCTGTAGCCGACGATGGTGGTTTTCATTTGTCGTCAATTGATGTATGAGGGCGACACGTAGTGAGGGGATCTGAGTCTCCAACGGGAGGACTGCCTCACTCCCGTACACCAGGGAGAATGGTGTATTCCCGGTGGCTGTTCGAACTATGGTGCGATAAGCCCATAAGCATTCACCGAGCTTCTCGTTCCAGTCGTGTTTATTGGAGGAGACAAACTTCTTGAGGAGTTTGATGATTGTTTTATTGAATGCCTCTGCCAACCCGTTTGCTGCTGGGTTATATGGCGTCGAAGCGATATTCTGAATACGGTGCTTATCGCAAAACCGATAGAATGCGTGGCTTGCAAACTACGGACCATTATCATGGATGATCCTTCGGGGCAGTCCAAAACGGTAGATGACGTGATGCTTAAGGAAGCTGATCACGTTTGAAGTCTTAACTTTTGCGAGTGGGATAGCTTCCGCCCATTTGGAGAAGTAATCAGTGATCGCAAGTATGAAGCGATATCCTCGGGAGGAAGGTGGGGTGATTGGACCAATGATATCCATTCCCTATGCTTCGAATGGCCAGGACGCCACTGTCGGATGTAGAAACTCGGATGGTTGGTGAATGAAGTCTGCGTGGATTTGGCAGGCTTTGCATTTTCTAGCATAATCTATCGTGTCTGCCACCATTGTGGGCCAATAGTAGCCCATTCGGCGAAGACGGTCTTGCAGTTTTGGGCCGGGCTGGTGGGCCCTGCAGACACCGTCATGAGCTTCTCGTACGGCTTCTTTGGCTTCTGCATTTGATAGACACCGAAGCAGTAATCCGTCGTAAGAACGGCGATACAGCATTTTCGTCTCTGTATCGTAGAAGAATCTGAGAGAACGTCGTCTGATAGAAGTAGCTTCCTTTGGGTTCTCGGGCAGGATGTCGTAGACGACGAAGTCGATGAATGGTTGTCTCTAATCTGGGGCATCATCGATCGTCTAGGCGGAATAACTCGCCATGAATTGCACATTGTTCTTGGGACAGACCAGTTCATGGCCTATCACATCCACTGATTGGCGATCATAATTCGGAACTGCTAGGGAAGCGGCAAGACCAGCTAGGGCATCGGCTTCGATATTTCGGAGTCTGGGGACATGTTCGATGAAGAACCCCTCGAACGAAGAGATGATGTCAATCGCTATTTGATGATAGGGGACCATGTCTTCGTGACGGACCTCGTATGAGCCCCGGATCTGATTGACGATCAGCTGGCAATCGCCGTATGCTTCAAGGTATTCTACCCCCAGCTCTCTTGCAAGTTGGAGGCCAATGACCAGAGCGTTGTACTCGGCCACATTGCTAGAGCAGGGCTCTGTGAGGGAATAAGCACGGTTAATCACCAATCCGGAAGGGGAGATCAATACTACCCCGACTCTGACGACTATGTTGCCTTTAGGTCCGGTCCTCGAAGCACCGTCGAAGAACATTCGCCATATATTCTCGTGAGAGGTTGCATGTGAGTTGGCGACCTCATCTGGGATCTCTTCATCTATCCTGGAGGACTCCGATCCTGGGTGGGCTGCTAAGAAGTCTGCCAGGGCTTGACCTTTGATTGCCTTTTGAGGGACAAAGATCATATGATAAGGTGACAGCAATATTGCACATGTAGCGAGGCGAGAGCTGAGTGCCCCTGGTTTAGTCATGAGGACTCTGAGAGGGTTGATTCGTGAGATCACGTGTATCATTTGTCCGGTGACATAGTGTCGCATTTTTTGAATGGCGAACACCAGGGCGAGGCATTCCTTCTCCACAGCAGTGTATCGGTGCTCTGGCCCAATCATCATTCGGCTGAGGTAATATATGGCCTATTTATTGCCTCCGTCATTGTTCTGTGCTAGCAGAGCTCCGAGGGAATGTTCCATTGCTCGTACGTAGAGCAGGAATGGTTTTCCAGGAACCGGGGCCACCAAAACTGGAGGATTTGTCAAATATTCCTTGATGATGTCGAAGGCACGCTGACATTCCTCGTCTCATACGAATGAGACTCCTTTCTTCATGAGGTACGTGAACGGTCGGCATCGTCCGGAGAGGTTAGAAATGAACCTCCTGATGTAAGCTAGCCTTCCTTGGAGGCCTCTGAGTTCGTGGAGATTTCTCGGGGGACCCATCTCCATGATTGCTTTTGTCTTCTCAGGGTCTACATGAATACCCTTTGCAGTGATGATGAAGCCCAAGAACTTCCAGCTGGATACTCCCAGAAAGGACTTCGTAGGGTTCATTTTCAAATTGTGTGCTCGCATTAGGTCGAATACCGTCCTTAGATCCTGTAGATGGTCTCCTTTGTAGCGGCTTTTAACGGCTATATCGTCAACATAGCACTCCACTGTCTTGCGTAAGTGGTCTCCGAAGATGATGCTCATCGCTCTTTGATAGGTGGCGCCGGCATTCTTCAAACCAAAAGACATGACTGTGTAGCAGTACGTGCCAATTGGTGTTCGGAATGATGTATGCTTTTCGTCATCAGGAGACATTTTGATTTGGTTATACCCCGAGAAGCCATCCATGAATGACATACGTTCGAAGCCGCAGGTATTGTCGATCATGATGTCTGTAATAGGAAGGGGGAATTCATCTTTGGGGCATGCCTCGTTAAGATTGCGAAAGTCGATGCAGATTCGAATCTTTCCATTCTTCTTAAGGACGGGTACTATATTGGCGACCCAATCGGAATGTTGCTCCTCACGAATGAAACCGTTGGCTATCAGTTTGTTGACTTCAGCTTCGATCGCGTCCATGATGTCTGGGCGGAAGCGTCGCTGTTGTTGCTTGACTGGCTTCGCATCTGGCCGAACGTTGAGTTTGTGAAGAGCAATGTCGGGATTTAACCCTGGCATGTCTTCATAGCTTCAGACGAACACATCAATGTATTCTCTGACAAGTTCTAGCAGCGACTCCCGTTCTTCGTCTGTTAGGCTTTTACTGACGAAGATTGGTTTTGGAGAAGATTCGCTGCTGAGATCCACTTGTATGACCTCATCTTCAGTAGGAGGTTCTCTCTGTTCGAACCGCTTTTCCCATTGTGCGTCCAACTGTTGAGCCTACGGTTCTAGCTCGAGGATTTTAGGGATGTCTTCGTCTTCTTCGTAAGCATCGACGAATGCCATGTTGACTGTCATGACTTGTCTGAACACGTCTCCGATGCTGGTATCTGAGTCAGAAGTTGGTGACCCGGTTGAATGTGACTGCCAGTCGCATTCTTCATCTGAACTCTCAGGGGTCGTAGTGGGCGTTACATACCCTAGCCCGCATCGAGTTTTGTTATAGTAATCTCGTGGTTTCCCCGCCGGGACTGGCGGCTTCAAAGGTAATCGTCGCCCAGTGCCGTAGTTCAAACCCGGCGTCGTCTCCAGATCATACCCCTATTTTTGCATAAGATATTTGGATTGTGGGCTATACAGATACAGAGGCAGTCTTCCGGCATCAGACCAGAGGTCGGTTTCCTCTATGGTGGAGGGATGCGGGTTGTTCGTCCGGCCGAAGATGATTGGATGATCTCCTCCCTCGCTTATTCGGTAAGCATCTTCTACTGGAGTAAGCTGGATCGCGGTGTACACATTTGTCACTTGTGTGTGTAGGTGAGTGCCTATACCGTGTTCCATAGCATACATTGTACATAGCTTATTGAGCTCGGTATAGTTCAAAGATAACCCTTTATTGATGAAGTAAGATATCTTTTCTAGGGGGATTACATCATCAGTGGAGGGAACATCAGTGTGGGCAGCCACATACTTGGCTAACTCCGGTTCCTCTTCGGCTACCCTCTGTGTAAATGAAGACAGAGAGGACGCCCTGGGCAGCTTGATTGTCAGAGGTTCAGCTGAGGGAGCAGAGCGTGGAGTTGTTGGCAGACTAGCGACCCCCAGTTTGGTACTTGAGGTAGAGCGAGGAGTGGCCGGTTCGCTAGAAGTGTCAGACCTTGCATCGGGGTGACAACCCTTCTTGGAAAGGCGTATCGTCAGTGGCCTATCGGAGGGATTGAGCTTCTCTGTTTGGGGTTGACCGACTCTCGGCAGTTTGATTATCAGTGGCCCCGTTGTGGGTCTCGGCACTTGGCCGGACCTTGGCAGCCGAATTATCATCTGTTCTTCCTGCGCCGAGAGGCTGATCGCGTCTTTCCGCAGAGTGGCAGTAAGGTGTACGGACCTGCCTGGTTTGCGAGCTTGGAGGTGGATCGTCAGAGGTTCTTCTGATCCTGAAGCTATCTCGGTATGAGCTTGTACGTTTCCTTCATCAAGGTGCCTCTTCGACTTTTCATACAGGCAGGAGTCCGAGTAGTAAGATTCAACCCCTTTGAAGGGGTCGATGTCAGCAAATTTCATCTTCACAAAGCCGTGTTTAGTGACATATTTGAAGCATTGGTGCAGCATGGAAGGCACGATCATAAAATCGTGTATCCATGGGCGCCCTAAGAGGATGTTGTAAGAAGTGTCTGCATCGATGACGTAGCAGGTGACTTCAAATTGGAGGTCGCCAATTTGACACTTCAGACGAATCTTCCCAATAGGGTAGCTCCTGTCCGAATTGAAACCGCTGATGGCGATGCTTGTAGGTGTCAGACGATGCATTGGGATGCGGAGATGGTGTAGCAGACCCTTCGGGATGATGCTTATGGAAGAGCCTGGATCAATATGCATCCGATCCACCTTTACGTCGCCGATGTATCCAGTATAGTATAATGGGCGATCGTGCAGATTAGTTTTGATGAGCATGTCCTGCAGAGTGAAGACGATGTTGGGCATTGCTCCTGTACAGGCACTGTCCTGGAGATCCCCGGGTGAGTCCTCCCCGGTGAGGTTGGATTGAGCCAGATAGACATCGAAATTTTGGAGTGCTTCGCTTAATGCAATATGAACGTCCTAGAAGAGCCTCAGGAGTTGGTATAGTGATAACTTGGCCGGTGTGTTAGCCAATTGCGCTAAGATGTCAAAGTTATAGGGCCTCTCTAGCCCTTGGGCTGCTTCTTTTCGGAGGGATTTGTCGAAGCGAGTCTCCCTCGGCCTGGGCTTGTCGGTCGTTGAAGGCTGAGCCGGTCCCGGAGCATCAGTTATAGTGGGTTGATGGTTTTCAGCTGGATTGTCAGCCACAGGTTGGGATTGCGCTCCGGACCGCGTGACGACGGCTGCGACTTCCTCGTTGTCTGCCGAGATTGTGTGGCAGGTCCTGACTTTTCCACTTTTCTTTTTGTCGGTGGTAGATGGTGTGGGCCGAGTCACTTCTGACACCAAGTCTGGATGGATCCACATGACCTCCCCTCGTGATGTGGTGAGGGGTACTAGACCGGCAGCCTGATCTCGGGGAGGTGAAAGATTGGTAATCTCCATTGTCGCCAGAGGGACGGGGATCACCCCGTCTTGAGTCTCCGTCGGAGGGAAGCTGCCGAATTGTACGGACACCATATTGGCCGCCACGGTTACCTCTTCGAAATCGATGGCCAGAGCGTTCGAATCGATGAGGTTCTGGATGTACCGTTTCAGCTGGTAGCAATCGTGTGTAGCATGATGGATATAGCGATGATAATGGCAGTATTTTGGATTCTTCATCTCTGCTGGCCGTGGTTCCCGTCTTGGTGGAGGAAGCTGAATCCTGTCCCCTTGTATGAGCATGTCCAAGATGGGCTTGACGTGACTGTCTTCGAAGGAGTAAGTAATTTGCGGCCATTTCGAGATTGTCGATGCGCTGGCGATCACTGGAACCACCTTGATTGCTGTCCGTCATAAAAACCGTCCTTACATGAGGAGTGATGGAAGAAACAATGGAGGATGTGCCCTCAGAGTCGTACCTATGTACCGAGAAGTCATCGGGATATGTGGGAATATTGTCTTCTGGTTCGGACTAGGAGAGAACAGTACCCCCGGCCTCAGAATCTACTTCGTCTTGAGAGTCATGGATGTCCTCGGGGACATCGGTGCATGTCATACCTGATGGGAGAGTCGTTTCCCCCGGCTCGGCTCCTTGAAACATCGGATTGTTGCAGATGTTCGGAGGAGTGCTACCCCCAACCCCCAGCGATGTGGATGATGATTTTTCTACTGCAGCAGATTTCATCTTTGAACGGGTGTGTTGGAATACTCCGGTGGAAGACAACCATTTAGACGACAGTTTCTTAGCTGTAGTGGTTGATATCTTGGGACTGGAGATGCCTTCTGAGCGAAATTGCAGGATACAAGAGGAGGTGCCTTATCTTCTGAGCTCGGAGGCTGTAGCAGTTGACGATGATTTGGGTGCAGCGATGTCCAAGAGAGGACTCTTTGCACGCCGACACTCCTGCTCTTTTCTTGCGTTTGTGGAGGATCGCCTCCCGCAGGTCAGAGGAACCACTCTGTCCGTTTTCCGTCGGGGGCTGGACTCGAGCGGTTGTATACAACTTCCCATCCGAGGCCCGTGTGATAATCAACGGGACGTTTCGATAGTCAGAGGTTGGGACAGCTGACTGGGCCTGATGAGCCCGTGCTGCCCTAGACTTCCTCCTTTTAGCACTTACGGGTGCGTAATAGGAGGAGTCCAAATTGAATACCACAGAGTCTGGCTTATCATCCAGAGAACCATCAGGGTCAGGACCGTATGAGAGACGGTCGAAGACTGATCGAGAGAAGCGTGGAATGGACGTTATGCGGCTAGGGTTGGGTACCGTGTAGGCTGTCTGCATGCGGTTGTCTTCTGCCGTCGGATGAATTGTTTTTGTGCGGCTAGGAGCCTCGACCGTGCAGGCTGGCCGTATGCGGTTGGTAATTGTGGCCGCATGGGTTTTCTGCAAGCGATTGACTTTCCTGGCCGCATGGGTTTCATCCATATGATTGGCAGCTGTAGCCGCATAAGTTATGCGGCTGACAGTTGTGGCCGCATGAGTTTTCTTCATGCGGCTGGCTGATGTAGCCGCATGAGTTTTCTTCCTGCGGCTAACGTCCTTATGCGGCTCTGATCGCATAGAGTTTCTCTTTGTCCCTGCAAGTCCAGCATCATAGTGCTTTCTTCTGCCGGACTTGGTGACAACAGAGTTGTCTACGGTCTGAAGTGGGGCCACAGAAGAGTCCTTCTCGCCGTCTTGAGCAACAGAGGGTATCCCGTCGAGGGCTTGGGGAGGAGCAAATGATTTTGGCCTCCACTCTTGGCGAGCCGACCGGGCCAGCGCTTCCCTCGGAGAGCATCTCTTCAAACGCCTGTTGGTCGAAGCAGACGACCATCTTTTCTTGCGTGGAGCCAAGCTTGGCTGTATCCGATTGCGTCACCAACTCCTCAGCCGTGGAGAAGTTTTTTCCCAGCAGAGTCGCCATCGTGTTTGCCATGAAATATAAAAGAACAGAACAATTATCGGAGGACCGGACTTTTACTTAATGTTACAAACTCGCTTGTACAAAGAAAGCCTAGGGACGAAAACCTAGGTACAGTACTCTAAGTATAATTGTTTATTTTAGATTCTGGGGGGTGACGATAGAGGCTCGAGAAGGCGATGGCAGCCCTGCCTTACTCCTTGGACGATCGGTATACAACCTTGGCTCCTGTGAAAAGATATTGGCATCGATGAAGAAATGCTCTCCTTGCTCTCCTACGGGTTGCTCTTCTGACTTCTCTCTTTCTCTGTGGTTTTCTCTCTGATTATTAGGGGGGAGCTCTCTTTTTCTCTCTCCTTCTGATCGTGTATCTCTTTACAAGGGAATGGCACCTTGCTATTTATAATAGTGGGGGCATCATTAGGGTTGAAAATGATTAGCTCTCGGAGATGGCGGCGGCCCGTAGATTGGTCAATCCAGGCCGTTCAGTTTCGATTGTGACGAATTCGAGCCATCGAATGTAGATTGCACCAAATTCCATTAGCAATTAATGCTGATTGGAATAAATCTTCCTCATAATGATCTTCTGGTGTCTGGAATAAATTAAATTTATTCTTCTGCCACGTAGCCCAGTTTATTGGGATTTGACCCAATCTTTGATGGCAGTAAATCTGAGAAATTAATCGGCTTAGGACATGTGTCCTAGGAGCCATTGGGGGATCTGAACCATATGACGAGTGAGCCGCATATGACTTTGGGCCGCATAGGGTTAGGGCCACGTGTCAGGGCTGTCTGGGTAGTGGCCCTCCCTTGAGCCTTTGAACCACAGGGAGGTAATCATTATGAGCCGCATAGGGATACATCCACCTGAGCCGCATGGAGATGATCCTCTTGAGCCGCATGAGGAGTTTTTACTTGAGACGCATGAGGCTTCCTCGGCCTGAGACGCATAAGACGGATTCATTCTGAACCGCATAAGAAGTTCTTTGCTCGAGCTGCATGAGGCTTTTCTCGGCCTGAGCCGCATAAGACGGATTCATTCTGAACCGCATAAGAAGTTCTTTGCTCGAGCCGCATGAGGCTTTCTCGGCCTAAGCCGCATAGGACGGATTCACTCTGAACTGCATGAGAAGTGCTTTGCTCGAGCCGCATGAGGCTTTCTAGGCCTGAGCCGCATAGGACGGATTCACTCAGAACCGTATGAGAAGAGAGCTGCATACGAATGCCCACGTGGCAAGGCCACGTGACATTTTTATGGCTCTTGGGGGATTTGTGTCAGAGATCTCTTTTCTTTTCCCTAGAGATTCGTCATTATGACAGAGTCATAATTACTTCTTTCTGTGTCTGGGCTGTCACTTTTTTCAGAAGTGTCAGCCGTCAAACAATTAATGCGAGAGGGCAAAGGAGAGGGCTGTCCTGCCACGTGTCTTTCTGAGCCGCATGGGATGTCTTGGACCGCATAGCCCCTTATGCCGCTTGACTCTCCGAGCCGCATGGGCTTTCTGAGCCGCATGGGGTTCCTTGGCCGCATGAGTCATTTTCTTTAGTATTTTCCATACTTCTACAGTAATCCCCTCTCTCTCTCTCTCTCTCTCTCTCGATCTCTCTCTCTCTCTCTCTCTCTCTCTCTGTGTCGCAGTGTCGACGTAGGGGCAGCGGGGGCGGCGGGCTTGGGGACATTCGGGCTTGGGGCGGGAGCGTCGGAGGCTGGGCGGCGGGCTTGGGGTGGGGGCGTCGGGGGCTGGGCGGCTGGCTTGGGGCGGGGGCGTCGGGGGCTGGGCGGCTGGCTTGGGGCGGGGGCTGGGCGGCTAGCTTGGGACGGGGGCATCGAGGGCTGGGCGGCGGGCTTGGGGCCGGGGCGTCGGGGACTGGGAAGCGAGCTTGGGGCGGGGGGCGTCGGGGGCTGGGCGGCGGGCTTGGGACGGGGGCGTCGGGGGCTGGGTGGCGGGCTTGGGGCGGGGGCGTCGGGGACTGGACGGCGGGCTCGGGGCGGGGGTGTCGGGGGCTGGGCGGCGGGCTTGGGACGGGGGCGTTGGGGGCCTGGCGGCGGGCTTGGGGTGTGGGCGTCGAGGGCTGGACGGCGGGCTTGGGGCGACGGGCTTTGGTCGAGGGCGGCGGGGGGCTTTGCTTATCAAATTCATCTGAGTTTATATATTGGCTAAATAATGTGTTATCCATATTGGGTGTTATCCATTAGTTTGGTGGTGTTTGGATTAGTAAATATGAATATGGAGTTTGGGTTCATGGTGTATATGTTCACTGTGTCAAGGACAGTGCGAGTTCTTCATCTGCATAAGTCAATTGTGTGCTTCTATATAGATGTATATATCTATACATCTAACTGTGATATACATATATATGTGTATGTGTGCTTTAGAGAGTGAGGAATGAAAGGTAGGCCTACCATGCCTATTAGCATGCAGGACGGCTTGGGGTGTAATATGTGATTGTAGACATGGTAGGAATTATAGGTAATTAATGCTAGTGTGACTAGACTAAGGTAGTGCTTGCTAGATAATAAGGACACTCTAGTATTCTAACCAAGTTAATTTTAGACTAGATATTTAGGATATAGCTACCATATCCTAGAAGTGGACTCTTGCAATTTAGAAATAGATAGATTGACTCAGTTTGGTATCGGTATCGCACTATCGGTATCGGTATCGTACTATCGGTCAAGGTTCATAATATCGGTATCGGAATCGATTTCGGACTATTCCTATGAGTATTGGTATCGGCGATATCGGTAGTATCGGCGGTACCGTATCAGAGTATCGGACTTTGGTATCGGAAAACAAATAATTATTAATAAATTATTTACATTTAAAAACATATATTTTATACATTTAGGTATAATTTTAAGTATTTCAGCGTTATTTCTTAGTAGTTTTGAAATTATATGAAATAGTAGTCATCCTTACCGATTGGTTTTGCCGAATTGACCGGAACAAAGACCCCCAATGTCGGTATCGGTCAATATTTGGTATCGGTCGGTATCGGATCGGAATATGCCAAACCGTATCGGTATCGGCCGTATCGGATCGGTATCGGCCGATACTTTAAACCATGCTATCGGTATCGAACTATCGGTATCGGTATCGGTATCGCACTATCGGTATCGGTATCGGTATCGCACTATCGGTTTTGAACTATCGGTATCGAACTATCGGTATCGGTATCGGTATCGCACTATCGGTATCGGTATCGGTATCACACTATCGGTATCGAACTATTAGTAACAACTATATTTAGATTTTTCTCTTCTCGAGCTAGAATACTTGCGGATCCACCAGTTACATGATTATATACTAATTATGTTTAGTTTGTCTTACTATACAGATTTTTACATCTAATCTGTGATGGATCATTATTTCGTTGATCATACATGGATGTACAAACGATAACACGAGAGCAGAATAGGTGTGAGTGACAATTTTCAGGCAGGTGTGGAAGTATTTCTTAAGTATGCCATGAACAAAGCTCAGTTTATGGACGGTAACAAAATTAAGTGTCCATGTCGTAATTATCGTAATAGACATTATGAAGAAGTGGTGAGTGTAAGAGATCATTTGACCCGTAAGGGTTTCGTACGTGATTACGGCCTGTGGTCATCGTAAGGTGAACTATATGCCGAAAGACAGGTTGTGAATGCTGCTACTTATGCTTTGATGATAATGCTGCAGCGGGTTTTGTCGTCGATGGCGACGAATGCTCCGTTGATTATGGAGACGTGCAGAACCTTGCACGAGATATGGTGTACGACGTGGCAGGGCCTAATTTTGATCCGGAGGATCCTAATCCCGAGGCGAAGGAGTTCTATGATATGTTTCAGGATGTTGAAACTTCTTTATATCCTGGTTGTGATCCACATTCCGTACTGTCAGTGACGATGCGGTTGTTGAACATAAAGTCCGATTTTAACTTGCCACAAACTTGCTATGATCGGATTACACAACTAATGAAGGAGGTGTTACCGAAGGAATCAAAAGAGCTTCCAAAAAACTTCTACAAGTCGAAGATGATGGTCCGACAACTGGGACTGGTGTACGACAAGATAGATTGTTGTCGCAACGGATGCATGTTATACTACAAGGAGAACGAGGATGTAGAAAGTTGCTGCTTCTGTAATGTAGATCGTTACAAGGAAGTCAGGGAAAAAGAAAAGTCAACTAGAAAACGACGTCCTTACAAGTATATGCATTACTTGTCGATCACGAAGCGCTTGCAGAGGATGTATATGTCTCAGAATACAGCAGAACACATGACGTGGCACAACGAAGAATGCACAAAGGACGATGGAGAATTGTCACATCCTTCGGATGGAGAGGTGTAGAAATATTTCGATTTTTTGCCATCCAGATTTTGCTGCAGAGCCCAGAAATGTACGCATGGGGCTATATTCTGATGGATTCGCCCCTTTCGGGCAGTCGGAATCTCAATACTCCTACTGGCCGGTCATTCTGACCCCTTACAATCTGCCACCATGGATGTGTATGAAGACTTCTTATATGTTCTTGACAGCTATCATACTGGGTCCCAAAAATCCGACGAAGAATATCGATATATATTTACAGCCGTTGGTTGATGAGCTAAAACAGCTGTGGAAGATCGGCGTCACGACGTATGACATTTCCAGGAAACAGAACTTTCAGATGAGAGCTTCACTGATGTGGACAATCAATAATTTTCCTGCATACGGTATGCTATCGGGATGGAGTACTTACGGCACCCTGTCTGGTCCGATATGCATGCAAAATAGTAAGGCGTTCCGCCTTAAGCATGGAGGAAAAACATCTTTCTTTGATTGTCATCGTCAATTTCTGCCCGTGAGTCATCCTTGGAGAAAGAACAAGGACGCATTCAGAGCTGGAAAACAAGAATTTTCTCATCCGCCTGCCAGATTGTCGGGATACGATATTTGGGAAGATGTAAAGGATTTGCCTACTGTAAAGGAAGATCCATCGAAAAATCGTGTCGATGGGTTCGGACAAACCCATAACTGGACCAAACGGAGTATCTTCTGGGACTTGCCTTATTGGAAAGATAATCTTATAAGGCATAATCTTGATGTTATGCATATCGAAAAGAATGTGTTCGATAATGTCTTCAATACCATCATGGACATTAAAGAAAAGACGAAGGACAATCCAAAAGCAAGACAAGACATTGCTGAGATATGCAAGCGTCCTTATCTGAACTTGATACAAAGGGGAGCTGCTGGACAATTAAGTAAGCCGATAGCATAATACACATTGAGCAAGGAAGATAGATTAATAATCTGCAAGTGGGTATCTACTTTAAGATTTCCCAATGGCTATGTGTCGAATTTGTCTAGATGCGTTGACCTCAATAAACGCAAGCTAACAGGAATGAAGAGTCATGACTGCCACGTGGTTATGGAAAGATTACTGCCCATTGCTTTGAAAGAGTTGTTGCCTTCTGCTGTATGGGTTCCGTTGGCCGAACTATCAATATTTTTTAGGGATATTTGTTCAACTAAGTTGACTGTGCAACACATGGTTGAACTTGAGGAGAAGATTATCTTAACAATTTGTAAGTTGGAGAAAATATTTCCTCCTGCCTTCTTCGACAGCATGGAGCATCTACCGATTCATCTAGCATACGAAGTCCGTGTCGGTGCATCTGTTCATTATCGATGGATGTACCCATTTGAAAGGTGCATAAATATCGATATAATTTAAGCTGAATTTCAGTGGGTTTTAAAATTCTTTCTTAATTCTCAAGATAATTTGTCTCTCTAGATACCTACACCATCTAAAGAAGAAAGTTGGCAACAAAGCTCATATAGAGGCTTCGATATGCGAAGCATATCTTATCGAAGAGGTGTCAAACTTCTGCTCCATTTATTTCGATACTCATGTTAAAACAAATCTAAATAGACCTCAAAGGAATGACGAGGATGTTGAGGATGGAGGAAGATTCAATGTAAGGAGCAAGCATGTTGGGGCTAGTAAAAGACGATGGTTGACAGACGACGAGTATGATGCCACTCACCGATATGTCTTGTTAAACTATGACATATAAGAAGTGAGAGATTTGGAGAAGTAAGTCAGTACACTTGCGCTCGTTATAATCTCGAATTTGATGAAGTAAGTGACTACACTTATATATTCTTATTTTCTCTAATAGTGTATTTAGAGATGAAGTCAAAATGAGGAGACCCGATATTACCGATGAGGGACTTCAAAGAGAGGTTGATTGTACATTTCCGTCATTGTTTCGCAAATACGTAAGTAACTGTGATTATAATTGAGATTATTAATATATAATTTGAAACATTTAAATTATAAATATTTGTTTACAGGTTTTATTGCCTGAAACAACACTCACTCATGAGAGTGTTCGTTATCTGGCACTGGGACCGAAGAAGCAAATAAAGACTTGGCCAGGCTATGTCGTTAATGGCTTCAGGTTTAAGTCAACTCAGAATGCTATAAATGTCAAATTTACCAATGACGGCATCAATACCAAGGATTCCGGTGTTTGCATAAGAGGCACCGTCTATGACGACGAGCCGAACTTTGACTATTATGGAGTGCTTCAGGATATTGTAGATTTACAATATACTGGCCCATATGATATGCATATTGTGATGTTCAAATGTGAGTGGTTCGATACGACACCAAATATCGGTTGGAGAATCGATAAACAATTTGAATTCGTCGATATAAATCATCACAGGAGGTATAGAGGGTCCGATACATTTGCGATAACAAATCAGGCTGTTCAAGTCTACTATACAAGCTACCCAAGGCATCGTAGAGATCGATTTGACTGGTGGGCAGTATGCAAGATTAAATCTAGAAATACATTCAACGTTAGAGATCCAGCATACCAAGAGGACCAGATCGAAAAGTCCCAATACTTGGGACAACACTCAGATACAATGGATGTTGAAGATATTGTTGAGGAAAATAGAGGAGAGGAAGAGGTTGATACACAAGACTTAGCTGTCAACCAGGGGAGAAAGAGGTGTCTTATCCCAAATTTTGAGGCAGAAGAAGAAGAAGAAGAAGATGTAGAAGAAGAAGAAGAAGAAGAAGAAGAAGAAGAAGAATTTGATGGGGATGAGGATACAGATGAAATCGACGATGAAAATAAGGATGAGGATGAGGATGAGGAGGATGATGATGAAGACGAGGCCGAGGATGAGAATGAAGACGATGATTAGGTTAAATATTGTTGTATATTAAAAACACTTCCAATTACGTGAATTAAGTTTGACCTCATAAAAGCAATTACGTAAATTCTTGTTTTTTTTATTCGATTATTTACTTATTGCAGATGGCACTCCTAGTCTTTTTCGTCGCGACGGCACTCGTCTCCCTACTGGTGGTATGTATATTTTAGTTTAGTTTTTTATATCCATTTACACTTTTATATTGTTAATTATGTTTATGTGTTCTATTTACAGGTCACGATGGCTGGCCGTGGTCGTGGTGCTGGTCGTGGTGGTGGTGGTGGTGGTGGTGGTGCGGGTCGTGGTCGTGGTCGTACTGGTGCTGGTGGTCGTGGTCGCATTCAAAGTTCCCGGGATGTGACCCCATCGAGCGAGCCCGACCCGGAGAGTACCCCGGGCACAGACGCATCCCGCCCTCGATCGACCACTTCATCGAGACTGAGTCCGGATCTGCTAGCGGATCCGTTCCGCTATCGGAACCACCAGCAGCGGATCCACCAGGGGATGCCCCAGTTACTATACAGTGGACCCCGGAGTACTCCATACTCGGTTCAATCCGGTTACTGGGGAGTACATACGCGGACCCGCGGATCCTCCGACGGCACCAGAGAGGCCGAGAGGCGAGTTCCGACGAGAGCTATGGCCCGCGGGGACCTCGTAAGTAAATTTAAGTTAATTTATTAAATTTCTTTCATTTATTCAAGTTAATAATCCAGTCGTTTCTTCTTTGTAGGTTTTTTCCGTTTAATGTTGGCAGGGCCCTTGGAGAAATTATCAGGGCTAACTTCTACGGTACCTACCTCAACTTTTCGTCGGTGCCCCCAAACGTGCAGTACGTCTGGCTCGACGAGTTGAGGGTATATATCTATATCTTTTGGTTAAGTCTATGTGATTCTTTAATCAACCATTTTTTAAATTACGTGATAATTGATTTTCTGTGTTAGACAACGTACTGGTGGCCTCCCCATCGCGAGGAGGGGATCCGCAGGACCTACAGAAGCGCTTGCTCGAAGAAGATACGGGATATGATTCATGACCTAAAAATGGGGCATACGAGGCCGAATTGGATCCGGCAGGAGTATTATGAGGACCTCTTAGGCATGATGGATACTCCTGCGTACAAGGAGAAATCGGAGAAGGCGAAGGTGAACCGATCTGCCACGGGCCTTCATACGGGGGGATCAAGGTCCCACGCAGCGACACTTGCAGATCTGGTGAGCAACCGTAAATTTATTTTACTATCGAATTAGGTATTATTAATTAAAGGAGTTAATTAGTTTCTACATAAATTTCGTATGCAGGCCTAATGGGCGGTGAAGAAGGGAAGGGCGCCAGAATCGGTCACCATGCACGACGTGTTCCAGCATACGCCCAAAAGACGGAAGGACGGGAGCTTCGTCGACGAGAGGGCCATTGAGACTGATGTAAGTACTTATGTTTATGAGATTAACGTTAGAATTAAAAGTATTCGGACTATAACTTAGGTAAACTTAGGATTCACACTTAACTTAGTGAAACATAGGATTTAGATTACAACTTAGGTAAATCTTATAATATAAACACATTCATTTGATAGGCTGCGTATCGTGAGGCCCTTAGTTGGGCTCAGTTAACCGACACCGAGGATGTCGGTGAAACGACGCCCTTCCGGACGCCCTCTTCTTTGGCCGCTCGAAACGACTTGTTCGTAGATACCGTCGGCGGCTTTAAGAAAGGGTTCCTGTACGGAGTCGGCTCCCTAGGGCCATTGCATATGGCGACGCAGAGATTTCCACCGACACCGCCTCCTCCCATGGCCCGGGCAGACGATGATGTTAGGTCGCATCTTACGCAGCTGCACGAGGCGGTGTCGTCCTTGCGGAAGTAATTTGCTATGTACTTTCCGCCTGCGTCTGCTGCTGCCGGTCCGTCTGCTGATGGTGCTCGTCCGTCTTCTACTGGTCCGTCGACTGTAGGTGTCGGTCCGTCTTCCGTGGGCCATCTTTCTTTCAACCATGATGCCCCTGTGGTACCGCCTACGACTGTGACGTCACTCCTGGATCTCATGTCCGCAGAGCAGCTACGCCGACTTCCGAGCAGTGTCTACGATGGCTTGCATGCGTACCTTGTGGAGGAGTATATTCGTCGGTCGCATAGGGGATTACCACCACCGGACAATCGACCTCCTCCTTCTTAAAATGTTGTATTAAAAAAATTTGGATTATTTGTGAGAGCTTTGGATTAATTGTGCTATAATCGGCTTATAGCACCGGATATTATGTTATACTTTAGGATAATTGATATTTATTTTCTATTAATTTGGTTTGGTCTGTGATTCTTGGATAATTGGTGTGTATTAAATTCGTACGTGCATATTTGGTCTATGTGATTCTTGGATAATTGGTGTGCATTATATATTGGGTCTGTGTGATTGTTGGATAATTGGTGTGCATTATATATTGGTTTCGTTTATGCATATATTTGTGAACAGGGAAAGTGCTGCATTTTTTTCCCAAAAAACTCAGTTAGCGACGGACTAGTGACCGTTTAGCGACGGATAATCCCAGTTGCCGACGGTTCGTCGACGGATTAGCCGTCGCTATCTAGAGTTTTTAAAGTGTTTCCAGGTAGCGACGGATGCTCGACGGATTATCCGTCGGCAGGGTTCTGGTGGTATAAACTTCGACGGAATAGCGACTGATAATCAGCCGCTAAGCAGCCGCCAGTGTAACGCCCCAGTCGCAAAATACGTAGGACTAGGAACGTAGACATGCCAGCTGTATTCATACGAAGTATACTCCAATATATGGAAGCCTCGTATAAATATATAAGCTGTAAAATGCAGTAGAACCATAACTAATCTCATCCACACAGAATAAATGAGTAAAAGATAACATACAATGAGAATAAATTTGTCTTTATACAATATGTTGGGCGGAGACAAATCCACTGCCAACAAAATAAAGAAAAGTATATAGAAAATGAAATGAGTGGCGAGCGAAGCGAAGACGATCCAAATGCAATCATCCTCGAAGAAGTAGCGAAGATCACGGCTAGAGCTAAAGCACCTGCGAAAGACAATAGCACACACCTGGCAAGACAACCAGGTCCTCAGAGGGACGTAACAAGACACATAATAGCATGCCATATAAACTGAATAAATATTGCTCAATAAATAAGTCAATCGAATTTATAACATGGTCCAATACGTACCTACTGAACGAGCGTACCATCCCCCCAACCAAACAAGGACAGGAGATGGTAAACTAATTCACGGCGACGTATCTTTCCATACTAAGAATCTGATATGGTATTCGGACCCCAACAAGGTTCAATACCTTCTCATCGAAGTAGTAAGTCACATCTACAACCAAACAAGGACAAGATGTGACGAACTAATCTGCGACAAGTTATTGTTCCAAGTCACGGTCAGATACAAGTACCCAAACCAAAAGTACTCGTACCTAACGGATAGGGTAACCTACCATTCTAAGTGAAATGTTGTTAAGAACAATCCTTCCTACGCATGGGCCCTGGCTAAATAGGATCGGCGTAGTCCCCTTTGGGCACCAGAGGCCCCAGCAGGAAGAGCATGACGTTTCGCAGAATCGTCAGTGGCTGTCAGTAATCTTGGGTCATCAACCCCGTATCTCCAGCGGAGAGTCCGGGTCACAAGGGAAGTGCATCGAAGCCCATACGCTAAGGAATTGTCCTCCCTGCCCAATGCCTACTGTGTTGTATCCACAACACAAATCACTATAACCGCTAAGTCAAACTAGCATGCAACCTCTATTAGCGGTTATTCCTATCGCACGGCTTGTACGTACTGGTGGCCAGCCAATCACGCACTTCCGTTTTCTACATGCGACACACAACTTCGTGTTTACAACGTGTCAAGGCCAATGAATGCGACACACAAGGTGGTCCCTTAAATCTAGGTTTAATTTATGAGAAAAATAATACACGGCAGGAAATATAAAAGAACAGTTATGCCATGTATCACAGTTTATAAAGAAAATAATAGACATGCATGAAATATGAGCTAAAAATAATTAAACAGCTAATGGCAAGGTGTCTTGCCTGATATTGCGTCCGGTGTGCTGCGATGATCGCTGCGGTATGAACTGCGACTTCGGTGCAACAACTGCACAAGGGGACCTCTGATGGTGGCGCGGATCGTGTCATTGAGTCCAGAAGGGTCAATTTGGCTAGGGTGGACATAAGGTAGTCTTGAAATGGGCGAAGGAATGGGAACAATAGGACTTTGATACGGACAGGAGAAAAATCAAGAAATAATAGATAAATAAATATTTTATATATACAAAATTTAGAAAATACTTGTAATAGTTGAAATATAATTTATTAGTGAAAATATTTTTATGCTAGAATTTATAAGTTTGTCAAGATACGATATTTGATGAGAATTATTCCATTAGAAAAATATTTTAGAATAATACTAAAATAATAATGATGAATATATACATACTTACAAGATACTAGGAGTATCAATAATAATAATAATAATAATAATAATAATGATAAGAATAATAATGATAATAATAAAAAAATACACTACTTACATACATTAATACTTATATTAAAAATATATTTATACTAATGATTTTTACAAATAATACTAATAATGATAAAGATAATGATAATAATAATAATAATAATAATAATAATAATAATAATAATAATAAATGATAGTAATAATAATGATATAAAAATTAAGTACAAATAAAAATAAAAAAAATATAAAATATGAGTACAGCTGGAACAGTCAGCTGTTCTTTGCCACAAACAAGAAAACATAAGAAAGAAAAAAATATCAAAGTTCAGTCTCCTCTTTCGAGGAGACATCTTTTCCTAAAGTAAGAAAGCAACACTAGAGGGAAAGAAAGAAAAGAAAAGAAAAAAAAATGAATTGATAGATGAGAGGAGAGCGAGAGAGTGAGAGAGAGGAAGAGGTTCGAAGAGGGAGAGGGAGTGAAGAACTGGGGAGAGGAAGGCGGCGGTAGTCTTTGGCGGTGGAGGGCGTCGGCGCGGCAAAGTCGGGGAAGTTGGAAGAAGAAGGGTGGTCGTCTCCGGCGAGAAGAGGAGTGGGAGAGGAAGCGGACGGCTGACGGGTTTGGGGGTTCGGCGGAGGCTGGGAGTGAGGTGCGCGGGAGGGTTTTCCCAGAGGAAGGGAGCGGCGGAGGGCGGCGGTGGCGACGGCGAGAGGTCGGGCGGCGACGGCGCTCGCTCGGCGGTGGCGGAGCGGGGGAGATCGGGCTGCGGCTGATCGGGAAAGAGTGGGAACGGCGGTCGGTTGGAGAGGGTGTAGCCACGCGATGGCGCGGCGCTGGGCGGGAGAGGGTTCGACCGGCCGGAGCTCGGCGCTAAGTCGACGGACGGCGGCGGCTAGGGTTGGTGAGGCCAGGCGGTGGCTAGACGCGGAGGGTTTAGAGAGGGCGCGTCTCCGGCGGACGGCTCGGCACACGGAGGTGTTCTCTGGCGCGGTGGCCTGCAGAGGAAGTCTGGGGCGGAAGGGTCGTGCTGCGTGCGGCGGCTGGACGGTGAGCGCCGCATTGCGACGGGGCGGTTGCGACTTGATCGACGGGGGAGGAAGGACTCGGCGGAGAGCTGCGATGCGCGCGCGGAGGGTGGCGGCGCACACGCGGCAGCGTCTCGGGGTCGACGGCACGCGGCGGGCAGGTGAGTTGGCTGTGTTTGCTTGTTTTTGTTTTTTTTTCTCAATTTTTGATGGTGGCTGGGTTATTTTGGTGCCGGCGGTGAGGTGGGGATTTAGCCGATAACAAAGGTGGTGAAGGCATGGTGTTTGGTGGTTGACGTTCGGGAGACTTGGGGTTGGGTGGTGAGGTGGTCGGGGTTTTGATGGCCGCGGATGGCGGTGTGGCTATTGCGACCGGGGTGTTGGTGGTGGTGTTGAGGGATGGTCAGGTCTGTCCACGGCTGTGGTAGCGACGTCGGCAGCAGGTGAAGGTGGACGGGTTAGAGGGATAGGGATAGGTTTAGGATTTGATATATGGTGTCGGGGTTGTCGACACGGAGAATTGAATGTATATGTAATCTATGGAATAAGAATTTGATGGTGGAACACGGACACGAGGCACGCACCTTGGTGAAAATTTGGTGGATGAAATAATGTGGAGGAGTACCTGCCTATATTTATAGGATGTGGGAATTTCCACTTTGGATAGGATTAGGATTATTTAAAACCCAAGTAGATAAATCATATATTTAATTTAAAACCAAATCCAAATACAAATCTAATTCCAAATACAATTCAAATTTTAAATATCTAATTTAAATCAAATTAAATACTTTTAGTTTAAAATCAAATCAATTTAAAATATAGATAGTTTACTATTTATATGTATCCATGGAATCAAATCAAAATTTAAACTGTCACAAATATTTCAAAAATATGTTTTCCAAAAATACTATAATAAATAAATTTCGAAAATGATAAATCATTTTGAATAATAAATCTTTTTGAATAATAAAATATTAATATTAAATAATTTTGAAAATATATTATTATTTAAAATAAATAAATATTTATGAAATAAATATTTTTGTACGAAAATTTTTATTATTAATAACTGCTAAAAACAATAGACTTTTTATGGCAAGAATAATAATTCTATATAATATTTTGAAAGTGTAATAAAAATAATTGTTTTTCTAAAATATGTACGCTCGCACATATTCGCACTCGTCGAGCAAACGAAAATTTCGCATACGACGTACAATACGACTACATGACATATAGTACAAAATTTTTTAAATTAGTACCAAAATTGATATAATAAAAATATAGTAGAAATTTAGGGGTTTTACATCCTACACAACTTAAAAGAAATTTCGTCCTCGAAATTAAGAATTAGTAGGGGGAAGAGAGCACAACGGTAGATAGAAGGGTTCGAAGTTTATATGGTCGTAGTCTAGGTTGAGGATACGATTAGGAGACGATTGTAATCGCACTTAAATTCAAGTGATTAGAAAGTCAAAATGGCAGAATTAGGGTCGAGGGAAAGGTCGAGTAGTTTAGGATAAAAATATAGCAACATTGAGTAGGAATGGTCATAGCCAAGGGAAAGGTTAGAGGAAGTTCTAGTATGACGCTTTCGTCCTCCTAAAATAGGCGAGGGCGAAGCAACATAGAGTTCGAAGGAGGCGTTATCGAATACGAATACGTGATTCAAAGACGATCAAAAATTTTTAAAAGAATTGTCAAGGCAGTCGTGGATGGGATTGTAAGGGCAAAGTTTAATTATGTCTCCATCCACGTAGAATACTAGACAAAAGCGAACCAAAGTGCACTCGATTGATCAGACCATCATGCACCGGTTCTGATTAGATAATATGTTAGTGAGCGGCCGCTCAATAGCATAAGTCATGAACAAACTCGATAAATGGATGAGTTTGCAAAACTAGATTATAGTTGCAACATTAGTCAAAGTGGTAAAAACATAGGCACGAGAGTTTTAGATTAAAAGAAGGTAGAATGATTCTAAGTCATACCGTTGTCCTATAGTCTTCTTGTCCAAGTCCTTGGTTGGCTAGACGGGTTAGGTCCTCTAGGTTCTAGGATCTAAATAAGCTTGCTACTATAGGTCACTAGGTCAAAGGGGTTGCTAGTTCATAAGGTATTCTACCCAACTTGATTTAAACTAAGGGTGTTTGGGACAGCTAACTAATAGGGTCAACCTCTAGCAAGCACGAAGGAAAGATAAGAATAGGGATGGAAGAAAGCAAGCAAGATGCAATTGATGAGTCAAACGGTAGATAAAATCAAGGAAGAGGTCAAGTATGTGGATGAGATACTAAACTTCTAATCCTATACGCAGGCTTGCTTGGTACGGTAAAATAACCAAACAATTTATCTGACCTGCATGGGCCACCACAAAAACATGTAACGCCCCAGTCCCAAAATACGTAGGACTAGGAACGTAGACATGCCAGCTGTATTCATACGAAGTATACTCCAATATATGGAAGCCTCGTATAAATACATAAGCTGTAAAATGCAGTAGAACCATAACTAATCTCATCCACACAGAATAAATGAGTAAAAGATAACATATAATGAGAATGAATTTGTCTTTATACAATATGTTGGGCGGAGACAAATCTACTACCAACAAAATAAAAAAAAAGTACATAGAAAATGAAATGAGTGGCGAGCGAAGCGAAGACGATCCAAATGCAATCATCCTCGAAGAAGTAGCGAAGATCACGGCTAGAGCTAAAGCACCTGCGAAAGACAATAGCACACACCTGGCAAGACAACCAGGTCCTCAGAGGGACGTAACAAGACACATAATAGCATGCCATATAAACTGAATAAATATTGCTCAATAAATAAGTCAATCGAATTTATAACATGGTCCAATACGCACCTACTGAACGAGCGTACCATCCTCCCAACCAAACAAGGACAGGAGATGGTAAACTAATTTACGGCGACGTATCTTTCCATACTAAGAATTCGATATGGTATCCGGACCCCAACAAGGTTCAATACCTTCTCATCGAAGTAGTAAGTCACACCTATAACCAAACAAGGACAAGATGTGACGAACTAATCCGCGACAAGTTATTATTCCAAGTCATGGTCAGATACAAGTACCCAAACCAAAAGTACTCGTACCTAATGGATAGGGTAACCTACCATTCTAAGTGAAATGTTGTTAAGAACAATCCTTCCTACGTATGGGCCCTGGCTAAATAGGATCGGCGTAGTCCCCCTTGGGCACCAGAGGCCCCAGCAGGAAGAGCATGACGTTCCGCAGAATCGTCAGTGGCCGTCAGTAATCTTGGGTCATCAACCCCGTATCTCCAGCGGAGAGTCCGGGTCACAAGGGAAGTGCATCGAAGCCCATACGCTAAGGAATCGTCCTCCCCGCCCAATGCCTACTGTGTTGTATCCACAACACAAACCACTATAACCGCTAAGTCAAACTAGCATGCAACCTCTATTAGCGGTTATTCCTATCGTACGGCTTGTACGTACTGGTGGCCAGCCAATCACGTACTTCCGTATTCTACATGCGACACACAACTTCGTGTTTACAACGTGTCAAGGCCAATGAATGCGACACATAAGGTGGTCCCTTAAATCTAGGTTTAATTTGTGAGAAAAATAATACACAGCAGGAAATATAAAAGAACAGTTATGCCATGTATCACAGTTTATAAAAAAAATAATAGACATGCATGAAATATGAGCTAAAAATAATTAAACAGCTAATGGCAAGGTGTCTTGCCTGATATTGCGTCCGGTGTGCTGCGATGATCGCTGCGGTATGAACTGCGACTTCGGTGCAACAACTGCACAAGGGGACCTCTGATGGTGGCGCGGATCGTGTCATTGAGTCCAGAAGGGTCAATTTGGCTAGGGTGGACATAAGGTAGTCTTGAAATGGATGAAGAAATGGGAAGAGTAGGACTTGGATACGGACATGAGAAAAATCAAGGAATAATAGATAAATAAATATTTTATATATACAAAATTTAGAAAATACTTGTAATAGTTGAAATATAATTTATTACTCAAAATATTTTTAGGCTAGAATTTATAAGTTTGTCAAGATACGATATTTGATGAGAATTATTCCATTAGAAAAATATTTTAGAATAATACTAAAATAATAATGATGAATATATACATACTTACAAGATACTAGGAGTATCAATAATAATAATAATAATAATAATAATAATAATAATAATAATAATAATGATAAGAATAATAATGATAATAATAAAAAAATACACTACTTACATACATTAATACTTATATTAAAAATACATTTATACTAATGATTTTTACAAATAATACTAATAATGATAAAGATAATGATAATAATAATAATAATAATAATAAATGATAGTAATAACAATGATATAAAAATTAAGTACAAATAAAATAAAAAAATATAAAATATGAGTACAGCTGGAACAGTCAGCTGTTCTTTGCCACAAACAAGAAAACAAAAGAAAGAAAAAAATATCAAAGTTCAGTCTCCTCTTTCGAGGAGACATCTTTTCCTAAAGTAAGAAAGCAACACTAGAGGGAAAGAAAGAAAAGAAAAGAAAAAAAAATGAATTGATAGATGAGAGGAGAGCGAGAGAGCGAGAGAGTGAGAGAGAGGAAGAGGTTCGAAGAGGGAGAGGGAGTGAAGAACTGGGGAGAGGAAGGTGGCGGTAGTCTTTGGCGGTGGAGGGCGTCGGCGCGGCGAAGTCGGGGAAGTTGGAAGAAGAGGGGTGGTCGTCTCCGACGAGAAGAGGAGTGGGAGAGGAAGCGGACGGCTGACGGGTTTGGGGGTTCGGCGGAGGCTGGGAGTGAGGTGCGCGGGAGGGTTTTCCCAGAGGAAGGGAGCGGCGGAGGACGACGGTGGCGACGGTGAGAGGTCGGGCGGCGACGGTGCTCGCTCGGCGGAGGCAGAGCGGGGGAGATCAGGCTGCGGCTGATCGGGGAAGAGTGGGAACGGCGGTCGGTTGGCGAGGGTGTAGCCACGCGGTGGCGCGGCGCTGGACGGGAGAGGGTTCGACCGGCCGGAGCTCGGCGCTGTGTCGACGGACGACGGCGGCTAGGGTTGGTGAGGCCAGGCGGTGGCTAGACGCGGAGGGTTTAGAGAGGGCGCGTCTCCGGCGGACGGCTCGACGCGCGGAGGTGTTCTCTGGCGCGGCGGCCTGCGGAGGAAGTCTGGGGCGGAAGGGTCGTGATGCGTGCGACGGCTGAACGGTGAGCGCCGCACGGCGACGGGGCGGTTGCGACTTGATCGGCGGGGGAGGAAGGACTCGGCGGAGAGCTGCGATACGCGCGCGGAGGGTGGCGGCGCACACGCGGTAGCGTCTCGGGGTCCGCGGCGCGCGGCGGGCAGGTGAGTTGGCCGTGTTTGCTTGTTTTTGTTTTTTTTTCTCGATTTTTGATGGTGGCTGGGTTATTTTGGTGCCGGCGGTGAGGTGGGGATTTAGCCGATAATAGAGGTGGTGAAGGCATGGTGTTTGGTGGTTGACGTTCGGGAGACTTGGGGTTGGGTGGTGAGGTGGTCGGGGTTTTGATGGCCGCGAGTGGCGGTGTGGCTATTGCGATCGGGGTGTTGGTGGTGGTGTTGAGGGATGGTCAGGTCTGTCCATGGCTGTGGTAGCGACGTCGGCAGCGGGTGAAGGTGGACGGGTTAGAGGGATGGGGATAGGTTTAGGATTTGATATATGGTGTCGGGGTTGTCGACACGGGGAATTGAATGTATATGTAATCTATGGAATAAGAATTTGATGGTAGAACACGGACACGAGGCACGCACCTTGGTGGAAATTTGGTGGATGAAATAATGTGGAGGAGTACCTGCCTATATTTATAGGATGTAGGAATTCCCACTTTGGATAGGATTAGGATTATTTAAAACCCAAGTAGATAAATCATATATTTAATTTAAAACCAAATCCAAATACAAATCTAATTCCAAATACAATTCAAATTTTAAATATCTAATTTAAATCAAATTAAATACTTTTAGTTTAAAATCAAATTAATTTAAAATATAGATAGTTTACTATTTATATGTATCCATGGAATCAAATCAAAATTTAAACTGTAACAAATATTTCAAAAATATGTTTTCCAAAAATACTATAATAAATAAATTTCAAAAATGATAAATCCTTTTGAATAATAAATCTTTTTGAATAATAAAATATTAATATTAAATAATTTCGAAAATACATTATTATTTAAAATAAATAAATATTTATGAAATAAATATTTTTGCACGAAAAAATTTATTATTTATAACTGCTAAAAATAATAGACTTTTTATGGCAAGAATAATAATTCTATATAATATTTTGAAAGTGTAATAAAAATAATTGTTTTTCTAAAATATGTACGCTCGCACATATTCGCACTCGTCGAGCAAACGAAAATTTCTCATATGACGTACAATACGACTACATGACATATAGTACAAAAAATTTTAAATCAGTACCAAAATTGATATAATAAAAATATAGTAGAAATTTAGGGGTTTTACAGCCAGGGCGACTGATAATCAGCCGCTAAGCAGTCGCTCGCTCTAGCGACTGCTTTGCGACGGAATATCCGTCGACATGGTTCTGGAAATGCCTGACATTTCCAGATCCATGGCGACGGATAATCAGTCAGTAATCCGTCGCTGTGGCGTCGTCGTAGCGACTGATTAGCGACTACTATTCCGTCGCCATGGTGCTGGAAATGCCAAGCATTTCCAGAACCTGATCGACGGATAGTCCGTCAGCACGCCGTCGCTAATCCGTCGTTCGTTACCGACGAATACCGACGGATGAGCGACAGAACGATACGCTCTGATACGCTGTTACGATGGGTTACCGACGGAATTGTACGTCGCTATTGTCTGCACAGTTCAGTACTTAATAGTTGAAATGGACGACAGTCCGTCGAAAATGCGTCGCTAATGCTTCGTATTGTGACGTCGACAATCCGTCGACGACAACTTAGCGACGGACCGTTATTAGCGACGAGCTGATTGCCGACGGATGTTTTTGGCCAAAATCTGTCGGTCATCGGTCGCTATTCGTAATTACCGTCGGTTTAGCGACGGATGGGGCCGTCGCTAAAACGATAAATTTTGGTAGTGTTAAGTGCCACATGAGCAACCACATTCTATTTAGATGAATTGGGTCCCCGATCGTGACATTAATATCCGGAGCACGAGACCAGCTGTTACCTTCCAACAAATTTCATATGCAAGACCTAGACTAGTCCACCTTCATGTAGACATATCATGTCCCACTAAAACATGTTCCCTTGTACTCTATTTTTATGATACGACTTTCAGGTCAAAAAGACTAACTAGAACCCTTACCATGGTACCGATATACTTTCCGACTAAAATTAGAAACTCAACCTCGTCTCAAATTTTTTGACACAATATATGGTTGTGATCTACTTAAAGCCTAATATGTACATGCTGTTAATGTGCCAATCAATTGAGTCCTCTTGTGCTATTTAAACAAAAAGTGATGGAAGGCACATTTTTGGGATTTAGGAACCTAGTTAACCAGTCGATTGGAAATTAGCCCAACCACTTGAATTGGAACATATTTTAGGTTACCCTAACCTAATAAGAATGGTCTAGATTGATTTTGTGGACCTTGTCCATCCAATATAGATTAAAACCAAAGACTTATTCAATAAAAGATTGATGTCCAATTAGGGAACCCATGGAGACCCAGTTAAACCATCCTTGCATATCGTCATATTTGGACTATAAAACCAAACTTTATAAAATAGCTCCCTTCACTTATTATGTAGTCTCCATCTCATGGTCCTCTAATCCTCCTTCCATAAATCCCTTAGCTATACATTGTTGGTTTGTATGATTTGCAATCCGAGAAAGAATTTTAGTTCTCCCATCATGCTCATCTCAAACTCATTCTGCATTACTTTGAAAATTCTTGACAGAGACATTCATCAGTAGATCCAAAAATGATATCATCTACATAAATTTAAATTAAAAGGAGTTTATCAATAAAAGACTTTATAAAATGTCTAGTATCAACCTTGTCTTTTTTAAAACCGTTGTCATGAAGAAAAGAGCTTAGACGATCATACCAAGCACAAGGAGCTTGTTTCAAACTGTATAAGGCTTTCTTCAACTTGAAAACATAATCCGGGTTTTTGAAATCAGTAAAACCTGGAGGTTGAGTTACATAAACTTCTTCTTTTATAAAATTATTCAAAAATGCATTATTGACATCTATTTGAAATAATTTAAAGTTTTTAAAACATGCAAATGGATTCTAATCTCGTAACTGGGGCAAGCTTCCATCATAGTCGATACCTTCTTCTTGATTGTATCCTTGAGCTATGAGTCGAGCCTTATTATGAGTCACTAAACCGTGCGATGAATGGAATGCTGTCTTACCAACTTATTTCTAGTCATCCTTGACCAAGATCTCTCATACTGCTTTGATGAAACAGGGTCTATTATGGGCAATGTTAAATAAATAGTACCATGGCTTTCTATAGATTTCGTGACTACGATCATAAGTACCCCATATCCTTATACACCTCCTTGAAATTTGATCTTCTTAAGAGTCCCATTTTCGTGCTTTCCATGATAACCAATTTATGTAAGTTGGATAGAACCTCGAACTTAGTGTACTATATGGGATGCCATTCATAATCGTTCTTCCATCTGTTTGGAAGTTGGATTACGATTCATATTGCCATTTATATCATGTTGCTCGTGCGATTAGATAACTGCAGTAAAATATCGCAACCTTGATACTTTAATTCCGTTCTATCATAGAGTCAAATCTTAGTTTCAATTTTGGGAACAAAATTTTAGGAGTCAGTAGACAAGCCTCCGTAGAACATAGGGCTCTTGATTTAGCAAAGGATTAAGGTAGCTCAATTCCCCTTGGGCTAATAATTCAGTGGTTCATAACGTCCATTTCTATCTGTACCAATTGATACCCTCTACCGTGACTTGGGTATGTAGAGCACAATACTAGCATGTTCCTTCCAACCAATTTTACATTCATGAACTAGACTAATCAAGCCACACATATGATATACATGTCCCACACAAACACACCTTCTTGTGCTCTATTTTAATTACACCACATGTAAGACCTATTTTTACCTTAAACAAACCATCATGCCTATTTTTGTCCCACTAGATTTTAACTAAGCAAATATAGACCCATTCCTTTAACCAATTAAATGCCCATGATCCATGCAAGACACGTCACACACCTATGACATAAGCATTCCACCCAAGCAAGCCCATGCCTCCTACACAACATCAAACATAAACCCGCACACACTAGGCCTTATGACTTAAAGAATCCAAACACTGACCAAATCAAAAATCTATAGCAAGGTTTTGCACTATTATGGACTCTCATCCCTTAGTTACCCATGTTAGAAAAAGACTGAAATTCCCTTGGGCCAACATGTTCTAATTATATTTGAATAAGAGATTCCTACCCTCATGTTGAAAGCATGGCCGATAGAAATGATGTTAGATTGTAATAATCCTCCTATAGAATTTATTAACCAAGAACGCTATGAAATATCGGGGCTCACTTAGAATCCGAGACTGCGGTTAGAAGTGTCCCATATTTTTGTGCATCTCAATTTAGAAATTGTCATGCTCAGAATTCTTGTAGTGACAATCTTCACGGTTAGCCAACTCTTATAAGTTGTGTAGGGCCCTGAACCAAGAATAACCTATCTTGTAGAATATGATGACAAATTGGATCCTCTTATACCTCCCCTCTGCTTTCAAAACCGAGCTACGATTTGATGTACCTGCTCTCCCTTGTATAAAATCTCGTACCCTTGATATTAAGATTATTTTTAATTTCGAGGACAAAATTTTTATAAGTTGGATAGGATGTAAACCCTCTGAAATTTGGCTCATAACAATATTTTTATTTTTATTTAAATAAAATTCAAACACCTTCTTAATTATTAAATACCTTAGTATATGGAATTATTTATAAAACAATAAGAAAACTTGTATTATATGGTTAATAAATAGTTGTGGAATTATTTATGAAGTTTAGGATATGATAGAAATATATATATTATATTGCAAAAAATAAATAAATAAATAAATAAATATATATATATATATATATATATATATATATATATATATATATATATATATATATATATATATATATATATATATTGCAAAAAAAAAATATTGAGGAGGTATATATATGACTATATATACATATACAAATATATTAGGAAAAAAGACATTTAAGTACTTTCCTTTATTTATTATTATTACTATTATTATTTATTTTCCTTCTTCCTTAATAGGTGTACAGTATTTAAACCTATCCCGACCAAACACTCGAACAGAAGTTCGAGACCTTCACGAACTGGAAATTCGAACAAAATCCTGGAGGAACTGTCCAATCTAATTTACAACTTGATTCTCCTATGGATGAACTCAAATCCTAATTCAAATTCTACTCGAATTGGAAGGGGATTCGAAACATCTCATTCGGGTATATCTAACCCAATAAACCGACGTTATTGAAAAAAAAAACTGAACCTTAAATTCACGATAAACCTGGCCACCTTCGACTTCTAAGTAACCCACAACCTTCCTCTCCATCCCGCGAGCATTCCTGGGTGTCTGCATCAGTCGTGCGCTCGTCAGAGATCCGCCAACGTCGCCCTAGGCCGACATGAAACATAGCATGCTTTGTTTAACCCGTAGCCAGGTATACATGTTTTTTACGAATTTTCTTCGTCTATGATTGATTGACTTTCGTACTTCGTGATCCTATAAGAAGCCTAGTTGACCCTATTGAACTTCCAGTAGATAGATTAGGGAAAAGTTAACCCAATTGTTCGAGGATTCGAGACGAAGTTGTCGAAAAATAGTCCTAAAACAGGACAGTAGGGTTGTCCCAGACCGCAAGTTTGAAGGAGGTTTTAGAACAAAACATTAGGAATTTTAGAAATCCATCTAAAGGCAGTTACAGACAACATATACCATATTAAAAGAATTTTGTAGATCCTGATTTCATTAAGTATGCACAAAGTTATTCGAATTCAAAAATCAAGAAAAACATGTTTTCAAAAACTAGATTTTTTAGGAAATTTTCCGATACGGCGTGCGCCCCTATAAATCGGACGACGTGGTCACAACCCATAAACATCAAAAGATGGTTATGGACAATGTCGATGTATGGGAGATGACGGAATTCTATTTCGTTGTACGTGTGCGACGAAATCGAAGTGTATCTGCCGAGATACCCCATATCGGCCCTTTTGTAAACAAGCCCATAACTTCGTACACGTTCGTCATCTAGAGACAAAATTTGTGCCAATAGGACCATATCCTTTTTCTGGTCCTGCATGCCAAGTTTGGTCCAATTTTGACAAGGTCGACCGGAACGTCCTTTTGGCGGGCCCGCGTCCCGATCCAACGGGCAAATTTGTGCACGGCCCATCGGAATCTAATTTTGGACATACGGTTGGGTTTTTCTTGTCAAATATGATCTGTAGACATATAGTTTGATGACTTTAGAGACTGTAGACACTGGCACGCTTTTCGGTGCAAGGCGAGTCCAATGGCGGATACCATTTTTGCCCGAAAATACCATTTTGCCCCTGTATTCAGAATTGGACTTATGGATAAACTATCCTAGCTAATTTGACTATTTTGAATACTTTGGTAACTTCTATTTCAGCCTCCGGGGACTGTTGTGCAGTTGGACTTTTGTGTGGCACATTGAGTGGTTGATATTATCGATTTCACCAGCAAAGAATCCCAGGCGAGTACATTTTGTTGTTTGTTTTTTATATTGATTATTACTATATCTCATTGTTATTTATAAGATATGTGGTTCTCAAATTTTATATTTTGACATATTTTGTCGTGTCGGGAAGGGAAAGTACCAAGGATGTGTGATCTGACATTATACAGGGTAGACATCGTAGACAGTAATTTATTGTTGTAAAGTAGACATCGTAGGCAGTGATTTATTATTACAAAGTAGACATCGTAGATAGTAATTTATTATTGCAAAGTAGACATCGTAGACAGTGTCGTGTAATTGTCCCTAAATCGATCACATATTAAAGGTACTTCAGTCAGTTAGAAGGTATTTTCTTTTGTTATTTCATTTACTGTACAACTTTCTCTGTAGTTTTCTTCTGTCTTTCTTTCTTTATTTTTCAAATCATATATTTAAAGGCTAACCTCTATTTCTAGTCGTTTTCATATATTGGAACTGCACTCAATGAATTGTACTCGTTCCATCCTAACTGGGTAACCCAACATTCTTTAAGTTAGCCGCGATTATGCTTAGCATTGGGAAGACAGGTGTACTTGCAGGCCAAACCTAGAGACTAGTTAGATAGTTGAATATTCATTCAGTTGTTCCTTATAAATTGTGAGACATTGTACCTTGTATCAAATATAAATCTCTGGATATTATAATTTAATTTATTTAATGTGAATGAACATTATTTGTGATTTTGAGCAACGTGGCTAGACAGTGTTCTACCGCAGATACTACGATATAGGCTGGCTTGGACACGCACTCGTATCCTTAAAAGCGAGTGCGGGTCGTGACATATTTTTTCTGTGAGCAGTCCAATGTAGGTAAGGGTGTATGCAGGATTTAGGGTAGTGTGGGTGACATGAAGTACGAGATAGAAGAATGTTATGTTAGTCTATATAGGTATGAGCCAATCCTTCTTTTTCCATGTAGGTCTAGGATTGATTTGGGATTAGACAATTGGTATCAAGAGAAGAAATGCAATGATAGGCATAGCCATTGGATAGGTGTATTGGTTTAACCTAGGAGTAAGGGTGAATGGAATAGTAGCTTACCAACGTATATATATATATATATATATATATATATATATATATATATATATATATATATATATATATATATATATATATATATATATATATATAATGAAAATATATATATATATATATATATATATATATATATATATCCTGAAAATATATATATATTTTCAGGATATATAATATATATATATATATATATATATATATATATATATATATATATATATATATATATATATATCCTGAAATATATATATATATATATATATATATATATATATATATATATATATATATATATATATATATATATATATATATTTATATATTTATATATAAATATATATATATATATATATATAATATATATAGATATATATATATATATATATATATATATATATATATATATTTAAATATATATATATATATATATATATATATTATATATATATATATATATATATATATATATATATATATATATATATTTAAATATATATATATATATATATATATATATATATATATATATATATATATATATATATATAAAATATATTATATATATATATATATTTTTTTTAAATATATATATATATATATATATATATATATATATATATATATATATATATATATATATATATATATATATATATATATATATATATATATATATATATATATATATATATATATATATATATATATATATACAAGGTAAATAAGGATTAGCCTATATATATATATATATATATATATATATATATATATATATATATATATATATATATATATATATATATATATATATATATATATATATATATATATATATATATATATATATATTAAATATATATATTTTATATATATATATTTTTATATATATATATATATATATATAAATAAATATATATATATATATATATTATATATATATATATATATATATATATATAATTCCGCTCTCTCTCTTCTTGGATAGAGCGCCGCGGCTATTGAACCCTAATCCACCGATTCCGGCTTGGCCTCTGGCCGGGCCGGCATCCCTCACACGAAAGGCTTATTTGACCATTGTGTTTCTGCTTTGACGGTTCATGGCGTCGAAAACCTTTGCGGAGGTGGTTGGGGCTTCTCCGGTGCCTCAATCGATCTTTATTCGAACTCCTTCCTTTTCGAAGGGGGTTCCTGTTGTCTCCTTCTCGGAAGAGGTCGAACGGATCCTAATCCAGCCATTTTGGTTAGCGTTGATTGGAAAGTTCTCCCATGCCCGTCCACCTATCGACGTGATTAGAAAGTCCTTTATGGGTTTCCAATTCGCCGGTGAGGTGTAGGTTGGGGTGATCGACCCTAAGCACATTGTTATTTGGCCGTCTCTTGAGATTTGACTTTTTACGCCTTCGAGCGCGTAAGATCTGGTATGTTGCTAAATCTCCAATACAAGTTTTCGCTGGTCTAAAGACTTCAGTGCTGCTCAAGAATCTCCGTTGGCTCCTACGTGGGTCTCCCTACCTGGTCTTCCTCATCAGCACTTTGCGAAAAATGTTCTCTTTTCTATCGTATTAGGTATTGGTACTCCTCTCAAACTTGACAGGGCTACAGAAGAATTTTCTCGGCCTAGTATAACACGTGTTTTCTTAGAGGTGGACGCGAGTAAACCTCTTCCTCCGTTCGTCCGTATTAATTTGCCTAATGGCCGAACTATTTTACAGAAGATTGAATATGAAACTACTCCTAAGTTTTGTTTATTGTGCAAGCACCAAGGACATAAACGAGATCTATGTAAAGTTAATGCAGCCAATACAGGGCATCCTCCTCAGCTCAAACACAAAGAAGTTATGATTGAACCAGCTACTAATAACCCTTCGGTGGGGACCACTATTATTGAACAAGGGAAACCATCCAATCATGAAATGCCAGTGATTGACTCTGCCATTAATGACCTACCGCCACCAACTGATCTACTGGCCAATTCAGCAAAGGGTGTGCATCCCACTGAGGACCCGTCTATCGATAATACAAACATTCTCGCAGCCATTACTTTTCTTGCCAACCCACTGCAACTGTCATCACCTCACACTTCAACTCCTCCTTCCCCTCGTCCGAACCCTGATATCTCTCCTCCTCCGACTGTAGAACCCCTTGAAGAAGGATAACTCCGATCCTGGGTAGACAAAGTTAACGCTGGGGACCAACGAAGCCAGACAGATTTGACCACCAAGCCCTCCGAAGCAGTCGGGGACCCTGTTGCTGCTACGACAGCTAATGACCCTGCGGCTATCCCCCCATTCCTCCGGATCAAGCCACCCAGATGGCCACAGATGATGACAGACCATCTCGTCCCCCAGTCATCCCAGGAACCAAGAAGAAAAAGAAAGCTCCCCCACCCGTCGTCCCTCGTCTCCTCCGCTCAGCAACTAAGCTCACACAAACTCCTCCTCCGTCCCCCTCTAATGTTTAAAATCCTCTGTTGGAACATTAGGGGTATTGCTAATCCAGTGGCTCTTAAAAGACTCAAGTCTCTTTGTAGAACTAACAAAGTTCCTCTTATGATTATCATTGAACCTAAGGTGCATATTGACAAGTTGTTGACCTATCATCTCAAACTAGCATTTCAGTGCTCCTTCTCTAACCAACGTAGTAATATTTGGATCATGGCCAGACATGATATGGAGTTATCGGTTGTAGACTCCTTCGATCAATGCCTCACTGTTTCGATCTTATCCCCTCTATTGCCTTCTGTCGCTATTTTATCTGCAGTTTATGGTAATAATACTAAGGAAGGCAGACATTTTCTCTGGGATCATCTACTTATGGTTCGATCAAGGTGGTCCCTTCCTTGGCTTGTTGTGGGTGATTTTAATGCTATTACTAATCAGAAGAAAAAATTTGGTGGCCTCCCTCCTTGTACTGTCTCCATGAAGGAATTCTTGGACTTTCAAATTGCTGTAGGACTCTCCGAGGTTTCTTATACGGGTCGCTGCTTTACTTGGGTTGACAGGCAGTATGGGTCTCCCAAGCTGGGATCTCGACTAGATAGGGTCTTGCATGATTCCAATTGGCTTGAATGGGCTCCATTATCGGTAGTTTCCCACTTGAACAGATCAGAGTCAGATCATGCTCCTGTTTTACTATCATTATATTATGAAAATCCCAACTCTTCTCGTCATGTCCGCTTTTTGCATGTTTTGAAGGATCATAATTCATTCCTACCGGTTGTGGAGTTGGCATGGCGATCGGTTGATCATGTTAATAGTATGGTTCGGGTTGGTCTTCGTCTTGCTGCTACCAGGAAGGCTTTATCTGCTTGGAGTAGAGCTACATTTGAAGATATTTTTCAGGAAGTGAAGAAGGCTGAAGACGTTATGACTGCTTTAGAGGCTGCTTATGAGGTAGATCATTCACTTCGTCCGCAATGGCTGCTTGCTAGGGCTCATTTGAAGCAGCGACTGAGAATTAAGGATGCTTATTGGAAATAGAAAGCTAGGGTGAAATAGGATGAGACGGGGGACAGGAATACGAAGTTCTACCACTCGTGTGTTTCTTTTAAGTATAATCGACTACATATCCATCATCTTCATTCTTCTGATGGGCGAGTTCTCTCTACTTTACCTGATATTCAACAAGAAGCTCATGATTTCTACAGTAAGGTATTCACTAATCCCCATTTAGTGCTTGATGATGAATACTTTGATCATATCCCTAACATTATCACTAAAGATGACAATGAAGGTCTGATTGCTAAACCGTCAATGACCAAACTCTTTACTACTGTCAAGTGCATGGATCATAGTAGTACTTCTGGCTCGGATGGATTTTTAGGCTCCTTCTTCTTGGCATGCTGGCATATCATAGGTGAGGATATCCTTGATGCGGTTAGCTTGTTTATGGATGGATTTGCTTTACCTAGATCCTTCACCAGTACTTATTTACTTCCTATCCCTAAACATAAGCATCCCAAATCTCTCAATGATTACCGACCTATTAGCCTCTATAATTTTGTTAACAAAATTATTTCCAAATTATTGGCTAGAAGGCTGATCGATATTCTTCCCCGCATCATTTCTCAAGAACAAAGTGATTTTGTTCGGGGTCGGAAAATCGTGGATAATATTATTTTGGCACAGAAGATGATCTCAGTTTTAGATCATAAGCATTGGAGAGGCAATATGGCGATTAAACTTAATATGAGTAAGCTTATGATCGTGTTAGTTGGGCTTTCCTTCTTCGCGTTATGAAGCAGTTTGGTTTTTCTAATGAATGGTGTACTTTGATTCTTCATCTAGTGGATAACATATGGTTCTCTACCCTGATTAATGGTCGATCCTCTAGTTTCTTTAATGGCCAGTGTGGTATACGATAAGGGGACCCGATCTCACCAGCATTATTTATAATTGCTGCTGAAGCCTTGAGCCGCAGTCTTACTTATTTGAATTGTTCTACAGACTTTACTGGCTACTACTCTTCTAGCGGATGTCCTAGAATTTCTTATCTCGCCTATGCGGATGAGCTACTTATATTTTCTGGTGCAGATAAACGCTCTATTCACCTTCTTATGGAGGTTATTCATGCTTATGAATCTAATTCGGGACAACGGGTTAATGCTTCCAAGTCCTTCATGATATTATCCGAGAAGGTGCCTCCCCATCAAGCTGAGGAGATTCAACGAATTACTGACTTTCAATTGATGCATGGCTCTCTAGTCTACTTGGGGTGTCCTATCTCGCTTGGGCGTAGGAATGCTGGTATGTATGAAGACTTAATTTGTAAAATTCGATCTCGGGTTTCAGGATGGAATAACAAAATTCATTCATATGAGGGGAGACTTGTTCTTATTAAGTCCATCCTCACATCAATTCCAGTTCACTGTTTATCTGCCAGTAATCCTCCTATTACTGTTTTGAATCGAATCGAAAGTATGTTCGATAGCTTTCTTTGGGGCTCAAAGGATGGCCTACCTAAGCGTTCTTGGCTACGGTGGGATCGGGTAGCAAGGACTATTCCTGAGGGAGGCCTTGGTGTTCGAAGGTTGGGTGATGTCATGGATGCTATGACAGTTAAACTTTGGTGGGAACTTAGATCGACTAACTCTCTATTGTTTGCCATGAAATATAAAAGAGAAGAACAATTATCGGAGGACTGGACTTTTACTTTACGTTACAAACTCGCTTGTACAAAGAAAGCCTAGGGACGAAAACCTAGGTACAGCAGTCTAAGTACAATTATTTATTTTAGATTCTGGGGGTGACGATAGAGGCTCGAGAAAGCTACGACAGCTCTGCCTTACACCTTGGACGATCGGTATGCAGCCTTGGCTCCAGAAGATTACTTGGCGTTGAAGAAATGCTCTCTCTGCTCTCTCTCTGCTTTTTCTCTCCAAGTATTCTGGTGCTCTCTGATCTCTAAAAAGGATCTTCTTCGCAAGGGAATGACACCTTGCTATTTATAAGAAGGAAATGCTATCATTAGGATTTACAATGATTGTTCCTTAAAGTGGCGGCGGCCTGTTGATTGATCAATCTGGGCCATTAGTTTTGAGTGTAATGAATTTGGGCCATTAATGTAGATTGTGCCAAATCCTCTCAGTAATTAATGCTGATTGGAATAAATCTCCCTTATGATGATCTGCTGATGTCTGCGAATCTGAATGAATAAGTTTAATTCATCCCTCTGCCACGTATCCCAGATTATTGGGATTTGACCCAATCTTTGATTGTAGTAAATCTGGGAAATTGATTGGCTTTATGACACGTGTCCTGGGAGCCGCTAAGGGGATCTGAGCTGCATGAAGATTGAGCCACATAAGCCCGGCCACGTGTTAAGGCTGTTGGGGAGTGGCTTCCGAACCTTCGAATCACATGATACTCTGGACCGCATGGACGTAGGTGGCCGCATAACGGGTAACCCTTCGTGAGCCGCATGGAGATGGTCCTCGTGAGCCGCATGGGGGAGCGTCTGCTTGAGCTGCATAGGGCTGTTTCGATCTGGGCCGCATAGGGCAACTTCGACCTGAGCCGCATAGGGCAACTTCGACCTGAGCCGCATGGGGAGTCTCTGCTCGAGCCGTATATGACTGTCCATGTGCCTAGGCTTCATGGCATTTTCTGGATCTTGAGGGATTATGTCAGAGATCTTCTTCGATTCCCTAGGAGTCTGTCATTATGACAAAGTAATAACTATATCTTTGTGTCAGGGCTGTCGTCTTGTCAGAGCTGTCAGCCGTCAAGGTAATTAATGCAGAAGGAAAGAGTTGCTTGTATGCTACGTGACACCTCTCTGAGCCGCATGGAGATCATAGAGCCGCATAGACGCGTTGAGCCGCATGGGTCCTCTGAGCCGCATGGGCTTTCTGAGCCGCATGGGGTTTCCTAGCCGCATGGCTCTTTCTTTATTATTTTTCATGCTTCTACAAGACCCCCTTCAAAGTTTTCAATTTACAAAATTGAGATACTTTGAATAAGAAGCATGGCCATGTGTAAGCTCTTTCTAGCCGCATATGAGGTCCTAGCCGCATGGAAGTTTCAGCCTCATAGATGTTTCAGCCGCATGGGCTTTCTGAACCGCATAGGCTCTTTGCCATTTCATTATGCCCTACGTGCAAAACTTTTTGGGGCAGGATCCCATGAGCTTAGTCTTTAATTGGCTAGTTTAGCTCGATAGCCGAAGAGTCGATCACATTATACGAGGCGTCGGTCCGTGGTCCTCCTTGTCTATAAATAGAAGGGTATTCGGACGGTCTTCTCTCTTAAAGTCTTCTTGACTCAGTTTCCTGTCTTGTTTTATTCCTCTGATCATCAGACAACGATGGCACCCAGGGCTTCTAAGGTTATGAAAAAGGCTATGGCGAAGAGTAAAAAATTGGCTTCGTCCTCGACTGTCGCGCCCCCCGTTCGTCTTGACGTTCATATTGCCATCGAAGGTAAGGATTAAGTGGATGATTGAGTACTTTGAAACCCTAACAGAACCTGCTTTGCTGTATGCTTCGTGCACAAGCCTTTGATGCGAACTCCTCAAACTACATGGTCCGCATACACGTCTCATGACTTAGCCGCATGGGGGTATACCCCATGTCCGAGCCGCATGAGAGTTGCCTTAAACGAGCCGCATGGACCTTTCTGAATGTCTTCTGACTGTTTTCATTTTCTTCGTCTTTGGTTCTTGCAGTATCTCCACCGAATGCTGATATTGCAGTGTCAGAGGAGCCGCAGCCTCTTGTCATCAACCAGGGGTCATCCTCTGTTAAGGAGGAGGTGATGAAATAAGAATCGACGCCTAAGGGGGATGGCAGCCCTCCAAGTATCGAAACTGCTGAAGGTGGTAGCGCTGGGAATTCTGATTCTCCTATTCTGGACGAGGATCTTCGTCAATTGCATGCTTCATATGTGAGGTGGTTGAGGGAATGTTATACGCGCTTCTGCAACTAGGATTAAGGGGCTTCTCGTAGATGTCTATCTTTTGTCTGTAGTTTTTGTTTTGATTCGCTTTTCTTCTTCTTTTCTTTTTTGAGAGGGACGTGGTCCCAAAACATGTAATGCTTTTTTCGTCTTTCAAATAAAGAGTACTTGCCATTCTACCCTTCATTTGGAATTGCTTGTTGTACCTGTGATATTGTGGTGATGTTTGTCCCGCATGGGGGACTTGTTTGTGGACCTGTTAACCATGGCATACCTTGGTTTTAGGTACAGGTAACAAGTTTGACTGGGGATACTTAGAACAGTTCCACGGCAAGGTGGTCGTGGACGTTCTCAGTATCGGGATATAGAATGCCATGGAGCAGCTGGGCTCCCGGGGCATGATGAGGAATAATGGGCCTGTACTAAGAGACATAGCAAAGGACATTTGTAGGCCTATTATCCTTGGCGTACCATGACTTAGGATACAGATAATAGGATCAAGGGGAACCAACATACTTACTCAGAGGTTATGAGGACATGGCAAGTACGAGGGTTTTGTCGTAGAGTCTTCCTACTCAGAGGTAATAAGGACATGGCAGGAGTGGACTCAACGGATGATATTTGTGGTCAACAGAGGACTTTTGTGGTCAAAAGAGGACATTCGTGGTCAATAGAGGACATTTATGGACCTATTACCCTTGGCGTACCCTGGTTCAGGGTACGGATAATAAGACGAGAGAGGGCCAACATACTTACTCAGAGGTAATGAGGACATGGTAAGTACGGAGGTTTTATCGTGGAGTCTTCCTACTCAGAGGTAATAAGGACATGGTAGGAGTGGACTCAGCGGATGATATTTGTGGACCTATTATCCTTGGCGTACTCCGGTTGTGGGTACAGATAATAAGTCGAAAGGGAATCATCATACTTACTCAGAGGTAATGAGGACATGGCAAGCATGATGGTTTCTTCGACGGAGCCTTCCCACTCAGAGGTAATGAGGACATGGAAGGAGTGGGCTCAATGAAGGAGGGTACATAGAACGACTCAAAGGTAATAAGGACATGGAAGTTCTATGTAAAGGGGTGATTTGTTTTTGGCGGAAGTGAAATGACTCAGAGGTAATGAGGACATGGCCGTTTTAGAAATTTGTGGATCGGCTACCCTTTTTGTGCACTGGGAGTACGGGTAGTAGATCATGAGGAGGGATCTCTTCCAGGAAGAAAGTTCAGAGGTATGGTCATACATGACTTACTATCTGAAGGAGTGACCGAAATGTGAGTTCAGAGGCACCAGCGGGTACATGACTCGATAATCTGGAATAATGAAATACGAGTTCAGCGGCACCAGCGGGTACATGACTCTGTAATCTGGAATGTTGAGATGTGTGAGTTCAGCGGTACCAGCGGGTACATGACTCGATAATTTTGAAATTCGGAGGCGTGAGTTCAGCGGCACCAGTGGGTACATGACTCGATAATCTGGAATGAGTGGTGTGAGTTCAGCAGCACCAGCGGGTACATGACTCAATGATCTGGAATATGTAATTTAGACATAATATTTCTTCAGGAACTTACCGTTGACGGGCAACATGAACAAGTCTCCGTTTTGCTTGGCGAGGCGGTAAGCACCGTTGGAGAATACAGCCTCAATGATAAATGGACCTTCCCATTTTGGATGGAACTTGCCGACGGTCTTGTGAGTCATGACCATCGGCCTCCGGACTGCCAGAACGAGATCGTCCACTCGGAATGTTCTGATTTTAACCTTCTTGTTGAAGGCTCCAGAGATGCGTGCTTAGTATAGCTCGATTCTTTGCTGAGCCAGGAGGCGCTTTTCGTCTAAGGCCTCTAACACTTGTAGTCGGCGTCGGTAGTTATCATCCGTCGTCAATTGATAAGTGAGGGTGACGCGGAGTGAGGGTATTTGAGTCTCTAATGGGAGAACTGCCTCACTCCCGTACACCAGGGAGAATGGTGTGTTTCCTGTGGCTGTTCGGGCCGTGGTACGGTACGCCCATAAGCATTCACCAAGCTTCTCGTTCCAGTCGCGTTTGTTGGACGATACAAACTTCTTGAGTAACTTGATGATGGTTTTGTTGAATGCCTCTGCCAACCCATTTGCTGTCGGGTTGTACGGTGTCGAAGCAATATTCTGGATACGATGCTTATCGCAGAACCGATAGAAGGCGTGGCATGCAAACTGCGGACCATTATCGTAGATGATCCTTCGGGCAGTCCAAAGTGATAGATGACGTGATGCTTAAGGATGCTGATCACGTTTGAAGTCTTTACTTTTGCAAGCGGGACAACTTCTGCCCATTTGGAGAAGTAATCTGTAATTGCGAGTATGAAGCGATGTCCTCGGGAGGAAGGTGGAGTAATTGGACCAATGATATCCATCCTCCATGCTTCGAATGGCCAGGACGCCACTGTCGGATGTAGAAATTTGGATGGTTGGTAGATGAAGTCCGCGTGGACTTGGCAGGCTTTACACTTTCTAGCATAGTCTATCGCATCCGCAACCATCATGGGCCAGTAGTAGCCCATTCGGCGAAGACGGTCTTGCAATTTAGGGCCGGGCTGATGGGCCCCGCAGACGCCGTCATGAGCTTCTCGTACGGCTTCTTTCGCTTCTGCGTTTGACAGACACCGAAGCAATAATCTATCATAGGATCGCCGATACAGCATTTTTGTCTCTGTATCGTAGAAGAATCTGAGAGAACGCCGTCTGATAGAGGTGGCTTCCTTTGGGTTCTCGGGCAGGATGTCATAGACGACAAAGTCGATGAATGGTTGTCTCCAATCTGGGACATCATCGATCGTTTGGGCGGAATAACTCGCCATGAATTGTACGTTGTTCTTGGGGCAGACCAGTTCGTGGCCTATCACGTCCACCGATTGATGGGCATAATTTGGCACTGCTAGAAAAGCGGCCAGACCTGCCAAGGCATCGGCTTCGATATTTCGGAGTCTGGGAACGTCCTCAATCAAGAACCCTTCAAACGATGAGATAATGTTGATCGCTATCTGGTGATAGGGGATCATGTCTTCATGGCGGACCTCGTATGAACCCCGGATCTGATTGACGATTAACTGAGAATCGCCGTATGCTTCAAGATATTCTATCCCCAGCTCCCTTACAAGTTAGAGGCCAATGACCAAAGTGTTGTACTCGGCCACATTGTTAGAGCAGGGTTCTGTGAGAGAATATGTGCGGTTAATCACCAATCCGGAAGGGGAGACTAGCACCACCCCGACTCCGACGATGATGTTGCCCTTGGGCCTAGTTCTCGAAGCGCCGTCGAAGAACATTCGCCATATATCATCGTGAGAGGTTGCATGCGAATCGGCAACCTCATCTGGGATTTCTTCATATATCCTGGACGACTCCGAGCCCGAGTGGGCGGCCAAAAAGTCTGCCAGGGCTTGACCTTTAACAGCCTTTTGTGGGACGAAGATCATATGATAAGGGGACAGCAATATTGCCCATGTAGCGAGGCGAGAGCTGAGTGCACCTGGTTTAGTCATGAGGACCCTGAGAGGGTTGACTCGTACGATCACATGTATGCTTTGTCCCGTGAGATAGTGCCGCGTCTTCTGAATGGCGAACACCAAGGCGAAGCATTCCTTCTCCACAGCGGTGTATCGGTGCTCTGGCCCAATCATCATTCGACTGAGGTAATATATGGCTTGCTTATGGCCTGCATCGTTATTTTGTGCCAGCAGAGCCCCGAGGAAATGTTCCATTGCTCGTACGTAGAGCAGGAATGGTTTTCCAACAACCGGGGCCACCAGGACTGGAGGGTTCGACAAATATTCTTTGATGCTGTCGAAGGCCCGCTGAAATTCTTCGTCCCATACGAACGAGACGCCTTTCTTCATGAGGTGGGTGAATGGTCGACATCGCCCGGAGAGGTTAGAAATGAACTTCCTGATGTAAGCTAGCCTCCCTGAAGGCCTCTTAGTTCGCAGAGATTTCTCGGGGGACCCATCTCCATGATTGCCTTTGTCTTTTCAGGGTCGATGTGGATACCCTGGGCGGTGATGATGAAACCCAAGAACTTCCCGCTGGATACGCCCAGGAAGGACTTCGTAGGGTTCATTTTCAAATTCTGCGCTCGCATCAGGTCGAATACCGTCCTCAGATCCTGCAGATGGTCTCCCTTACAGCGACTCTTGACGGCGATGTCATCAATATAGCACTCTACCGTCTTGCGTAAGTGGTCTCTGAATATGATACTCATGGCTCTTTGATATGTGGTGCTGGCGTTCTTCAAACCGAAAAGTATGACTGTGTAGCAGTATGTGCCAATCGGTGTTCGAAATGACATATGCTTTTCGTCGTCAGGAGACATCTTGATTTGGTTGTACCCCGAGAAGCCATCCATGAATGACATACGTTCGAAGCCGCAGGTATTGTCAATCATGATGTCCGTGATAGGGAGGGAAAATTTATCTTTGGGACATGCCTCGTTCAGATTGCGGAAGTCGATGCATATTCGAATCTTCCCATTATTCTTGAGGACTGGTACTATGTTGGCGACCCAATCCGGATGTTGTTCCTCACGAATGAAGCCGCTGGCTATCAGCTTGTTAACTTTGGCTTCGATCGTATCCATGATGCCTGGGCGGAAGCATCGCTGTTGTTGCTTGACTGGCTTTGTATCCGGCCGAATGTTGAGTTTGTGAAGAGCGATATCGAGATTTAACCCCGGCATGTCTTCATATCTCCAGGCGAACACATCATTATATTCTTTGACAAGTTCCAGCAGCGATTCTCGCTCTTCGTCTGTTAAGCTTTTACTGACGAAGATCGGTTTTGGAGAAGATTCGCTGCCGAGGTCCACTTGTATGACCTCATCTTCAGTAGGAGGTTCTCTCTGTTCGAACCGCTTTTCCCATTATGCATCCAACTGTTGGGCCCACGGCTCTAGCTCGAAGATTTCAGGGATGTCTTCGTCTTCTTCATAAGCGTCGGCGAATGCCATGTTGATTGACAAAACTTGTCTGAATACATCTCCGATGCTGGTATCTGAGTCAGAAGTTGGTGACCCGGTCGAATGTGAATGCCATTCACATTCTTCATCTAAACTCTCAGGGGTCGTCGTGGGTGTAACATACCCTAACCCACATCGAGTCTTGCTATAGTAGTCCCGTGGTTTGCCAGTCGGGATTGGTGGCTTTAAAGGTAATCGTCGTCCAGTACCGTAGTTCAAGCCTGGCGTCGTCTCCAGATCATACCCCTGTTTTTGCATGAGATATTTGGATTGGGGACTATAAAGGTACAGAGGCAGTCTCCCGGCATCTGATCCAAGGTCGACTTCTTCTATGGTGAAGGGGTGCGGATCGTCCTTCCGGCCAAAGATGATTGGATGGTCCCCTCCCTCGATTATGTGGTAAGCGTCTTCCACTGGAGTAAGCTGGATCGCGGTGTATACATTTGTCACCTGTGTGTGTAGGTGAGTGCCTATACCGTGTTCCATAGCATACATTGTACAAAGCTTATTAAGCTCGAGGTAGTTCAAAGATAGCCCTTTAGTGATGAAGTAAGGTATCTTTTCTAGGGGGATTACATCATCTGTGGAGGGAACATCAGTGTGGGCAGCCACGTACTTGGCTAGCTCCGGTTCCTCTTTGGCTACCCCCTGCGTAAATAAAGACTGAGAGGACGACCTGGGCAGCTTGATTGTTAGCAGTTCAGCTGGTGGAGCAGAGCGTGGAGTTGTTGGCAGACTAGCGATCCCCAATCGGGTGCTCGATGCTGGGCGGGGAGTGGTTGGTTCGCTAGAAGTTCCAAGCCTTGTATCAGGGTGTCGACCCTTCTAGGGAAGGCGTATCGTCATTGGCTTGTCGGAGGGATTGAGCTTTTCCGTTTGCGGTTGGCCGACTCTCGGCAGCCTGATTGTCAGTAGCTCCGATGAGGGTCTTGGCATTTGGCCGGACCGTGGCAGCCGGATTATCATTTGCTCTTCTTGTGCCGAGAGGCTGATTACGTCCTTACGCAGAGTGGCGATAAGGGGTACAGACTTGCCAGGTTTGCAAGCTTGGAGGTGGATCGTCAGAGGTTCTTTTGATCATGTGGCTGTCTCGGTACGAGCTTGCACATCTCCTTCACCAAGATGCTTCTTCGATTTTTCTTACAGACAGGAGTCTGAGTAGTAGGATTCGACCCCCTTGAAGGGATCGATATCAGCAAATTTTGCCCTCACGAAGCCGTATTTGTCGACATACTTGAAGCATTGGTGCAGCGTGGAAGGCACGATCATATAATCGTGTATCCACGGGCGCCCCAAGAGGATGTTGTAAGAAGTGTCTGCATCTATGACGTAGCAGGTGACTTCGGATTGGAGATCGCCAATTTGACACTTCAGACGAATCTGCCCAATTGGGTAGCTCCTGCCCGAATTAAAACCGCTGATGGCGGTGCTTGTAGGCGTCAGGCGATGCATTGGGATGCGGAGATGATGTAACAGACCCTTCGGGATAATGCTTATGGAAGAGCCAGGATCAATGTACATCCGATCCACCTTTACGTCGCCGATGTATCCAGTGTAGTATAACAGGCGATCATGCAGGTTGGTTTTGATGAGCATGTCCTACGGAGTGAAGACAATGTTGGGCATTGCTCCCATGCAGGCGCTGTCTTGGAGATCTATAGACGGGTTTTCTCCCGTAAGGTTGACCTGAGCCAGGTATGCGTCGGCATTTTGGAGTGCATCGCTCAAAGCTGTACGCACATCTTTTGAGAGTCTCAGAAGCTCGTGTAATGACAACTTGGCCAGTGTGTTGGCCAATTGTGCCAAGATGTCGAAGTTGTAGGGCTTCTCCAACCCCTGCGGTACCTCTTTTCGGAGGGACTTATCAAAGCGAGTCTCCTTCGGCCTAGGCTTGTCGGTCGTCGGAGGCTGAACAGGTCCCAGAGCATCAGTTGTAGCGGGCTGATGACCTTCAGCTGAGTTATCGGCCATGGGTTGGGATCGCGCCCCAGACTGCGTGACGACGGCTGTAGCTTCTTCGATATCTGCCGAGATTGTACGGCAGGACCTGACTTTTCTACTCTTCTTCTTACAAATGGAAGATGGTATGGGCTGAGTCACTTCTGATACCAAGTCTGGATGGACCCACATGACCTCCCCTCGTGATGTGGTGAGGGGCACTAGACCAGCAGCCTGATCTCGGGGAGGTAGAAGATTAGTAATCTCCGTTGTCGCCAGAAGGATGGGGACCACAACGTCTTGAGTTTTCGTCGGAGGGAAGCTGCCAAATTACACCGATACCATATTGGCTGCCACGGTTACCTCTTCGAAATCGATGGCCAGAGCGTTCGAATCGATAAGATTTTGGATGTACCGTTTTAGTTGGTAGCAGTCGTGTGTAGCATGGTGGACGTAGCGGTGGTAATGACAGTACTTTGGGTTCTCCATTTCTGTCGGCCACGGTTCCCATCTTGGTGGAGGAAGCTGAATTCTGTCTCCTTGTATGAGCATGTCCAAGATGGGCTTGACGTGACCGTCTTCGAAAGAGTAAGTGATTTGCGGCCATTGTTTGTCTGCCGATTTTGGCTCAGGTTTCTGTGCTGTATCGGCCACCATAGCCTGCTTGCCCTTGTTGTCCCGACTGTTGGTGGAGCTACCCCCATTATTGGTGTTGGCGTTGGGACGTCTGCCCTTGTCCTCTCCCTCTGAGATGTGCAATCCCAGTTGGCGAGCCTTCTTCAACCGTTCTTCGACACTTGTAGCACTGATGATAAACGTCTTCCAGTCCTTGAATTGACTTTTGCCCATCCAGAGACTGATTGTTGGGAGCAATCTCTTTTGGCAAATTTCAATCAGGAAGGAATCCGGATTTCCAGACGGTAACTTCATTACGGTTTGGCGAAACCACTCAATGTAATTCCTTGTCAGCTCTTTCTCCCCTTAGACGACGTCCATGAGGGTGGACATTGTGATGTCCTGCCCTACTTCGTAGAATCTCTCCAAGAACATGCGCTTGAAGCCGGCGAAGGAGTGGATGCAGTTGTCTGGCAGGTTGCGATACCAGTCGAAGGCGGCTCCTTCCAATGCCCCGATGAATAATCGTGTGAGGATGGCATCATCACGGGGCATATGGTCGGTGGTGACCTCGAAGTAAGTGATGTACCAACTTGCGGAGGTCTTGCCATCATAAGGATTGATATTGAACAGCTTATATCTTGGTGGAAAGGGGACATCCCTCCATGCAGCAGGGTACGGTTGTCGTATTCTGAGGTCTTAAGAATTTCTCGAGCGTGAGACATGGCTCGGCTCCTGGACCTCTCTTTTTGCTTCGCGGGCCTCATCCACGGCGGTGAGGGTCGTTGTTTCAGGAGGATCGTTGTCCGGGTTCGGTGTCACCGAATTCGAGTCTGCATTGACCGCATGTCCTACAATTGTTTGGCCAGGCGTCTCTCCTTGTAGAGTTGGAAGGGCCACTTTGATCTCGTCCACAGACTTGAGCAAGGCAAGAAATATGGCTTCGAGCATGTCGATGCATTGGCGATCGCTGGAACCACCTTGGCTGCTGTCTGTCATGAATACCGTCTTCACATGAGGAGAGATGGACGGAGCGGTGGAGGAAGGGCCCTACGAATCATACCCCTGTAGTGAGAAGTCATTGGGGTATGTGGGTATATTCTCTTCTGGTTCAGACTCGGAAGGAACAGTACCCCCAGTCTCCGAGTTCGCCTCGTCTTGGGAGTGGTGGACGTCCTCGGAGATGTCTGGGTTTGCTGCATCTGATGGGAGAGTTGTCTCCCCCGGCTCGTATTCTTGGAACATTGGATTATCGTAGAGGTTCAGAGGAGTGCTACCCCCAGTCCCAGCAACCCCCAGTGGTGTGGATGACGAATCTCCCACTGTAGCAGATTTCGTCTTAGAACGGGTACCTTGGAAAACTCCGGTGGTAGGCACCCGCTTAGACGACAGTCTCTTAGTCACAGTGGTTGATGTCTTCGGACTAGGAGCGCTGGCCTTCTTCCCTTTTCCGTCGGTGGGGACTTTCTGAGCAGAGTTGCAGGAGACGACGAAAAGTGCCTCGTCTTCTGAAGATGGCTGTTGCAGTCTTTGAAAGATGGACTGTCGGTCTTCTCGTACCGTCGTGTTATTACAACAGCAGTTGACGATGACTTGGGTGCAATGACGCCCGTGGGAGGACTTTTTGCACCCCGATGCATTTTCTCTTTCCTTGTATTTGTGGAGGATGCCCTCACGTAAGTCAGATGGGTCTGGATCGACCATGTTTGCTCCCTGGATTTTGGGAGACTTTTGCGAACCTCTCTGTCCGTTTGCTGTCGGGGGCTGGACTCGAGTGGTTATGTACAACTTCCCATCTGAGGCCCGCATAACGGTATACGGGAGGCTCGGATGGTCAGAGGTCAGATCAGCGGACCAAACTCTCCAGGCTCGCGCTGCCTTAGACTTCTTCGCTCTAGTGCGTAAGGACACATAGTAGGAAGAGTCTAAGTGATACTGGAGAGAGTCAGACATATCTTCTTGGGAGCACAAGAGATCCAGACCATAAGACAGGCGATCGAAGACAGAGCCGCGTGGAGTAGGCGTCATGCAGCTGTCATCAGTAGTCTTCATGCGGCTGGCAGACGTAGCCGCATAGGTTTTCTTCATGCAGCTGGGAGTCTCAGCCACATGAGTTTTCTTCATGCGACTGGATGAGTTGGCCGCATAAACTTTCTTCATGCGGCTGACAGGTTCACCCGCACGAGTCTCCTGCATGTGGTTTGCAGATTTGGCCACATGAGTGTTCGGCTTCTTCCTGGGGCGCATAGAGTCGCTCTTTGCCCCTGCAAGTCCAACATCGTAGTGCTTTCATCTGTCGGACTTGGGGACAACGCCGTCTTGGGTAGCAGAGAGTACCCCGTCCAGAGCTTGTGGAGGAACAAATAATTTTGGCTTCCACTCGCAGCGGGCGTTCTTTGTGTGGGTTCGCTTCTGGATCAGGCCAGCACTTCCTTCAGAGAGCATTTCTTCAAACGCCTGTTGGTCAAAGCGGACGACCATCTTCTGTTGCGTGGAGAAAAGTTTGGCTGCATCCGATTGCGTCACCAACTCCTCAACCATGGAGAAGTTTGTCCCCAGTAGAGTCGCCATCGTGTTTGCCATGAAATATAAAAGAGCAGAATAATTATCGGAGGACTGGACTTTTACTTTACGTTATAAACTCGCTTGTACAAAGAAAGCCTAGGGACGAAAACCTAGGTACCGCAGTCTAAGTACAATTGTTTATTTTAGATTCTGGGGGTGACGATAGAGGCTCGGGAAAGCTACGGCAGCTCTGCCTTACTCCTTGGACGATCGGTATGCAGCCTTGGCTCCAAAAGATTGCTTGGCGTTGAAGAAATGCTCTTTTTGTTCTCTCGGTTTTTTCTCTCCAAGTATTCTGGTGCTCTCTGATCTCTAAAAAGGGTCTTCTTCGTAAGGGAATCGCACCTTGCTATTTATAAGAAGGGAATGCTATCATTAGGGTATACAATGATTGTCTCTTAAAGTGGCGGCGGTCTGTTGATTGATCAATCTGGGCCATTAGTTTTGAGTGTAATAAATCTGGGCCATTAATGTAGATTGTGCCAAATCCTCTCAGTAATTAATGTTGATTGGAATAAATCTCCCTTATGATGATCTGCTGATGTCTGCGAATCTGAATGAATAAGTTTAATTCATCCCTCTGCCACGTGTCCCAGATTATTGGGATTTGACCCAATCTTTGATTACAGTAAATCTGGAAAATTGATTGGCTTTATGACACGTGTCCTGGGAGCCACTGAGGGGATCTGAGCCGCATGAAGATTAAGCCGCATAAGCCCGGCCACGTGTTAAGGCTGTTGGGGAGTGGCCCCCGAACCTTCGAATCACATGATACTCTGGACCGTATAGACGTAGGTGGCCGCATAACGGGTAACCCCTTCGTGAGCCGCATGGAGATGGTCCTCGTGAGCCGCATGGGGAAGCGTCTGCTTGAGCCGCATAGGGTTGTTTCGATCTGGGCCGCATAGGGCAACATCGATATGAGCCGCATAGGGCAATTTCGACCTGAGCCGCATGTGGAGTCTCTGCTCGAGCCGTATATGACTGTCCACGTGCCTAGGCTGCATGGCATTTTCTAGATCTCGGGGGATTATGTCAGAGATCTTCTTCGGTTCCCTAGGAGTTTGTCATTATGACAGAGTCATAATTACATCTTTGTGTCAGGGCTGTCGTCTTGTCAGAGCTGTCAACCGTCAAGGCAATTAATGCAGAAGGGAAGAGTTGCTTGTATGCTACGTGACACCTCTCTAAGCCGCATGGAGATCACAGAGCCGCATAGACGCGTTGAGCCGCATGGGTCCTCTGAGCCGCATGGGGTTTCTGAGCCGTATGGGGTTTCCTGGCCGCATGGCTCTTTCTTTATTATTTTCCATGCTTCTACATCTATGGGCTATGTTTATGAAAGCTAAGTATTGCTCTACCTCTCATCCTTCTGAGGTTGAGATTACTTCAGCTGCTTCTCATTTCTGGAAGAGGCTTCTTAGAGGTCGACAACTTGGTGAAGATCTTATTATTGAAGAATGGATGGGCAATTTTACATGGACTCAACATCCATCAGATAAATTTTTCATTGCATCTGCCTAGAATCATATTAGAGTACAATTCCCTCAACACGCCTTCTTCAAAAATGCTTGGAACACATGCATGCCGACCAAATGGTCAATATTACTATGGCGAATCTTGCTTAACAAACTCCCGACTGATGACAACATTGTTAAACTGGGCTATTCTTTGGCGTCGGCTTGTCACTGTTGTTCGAATCGGAAATCAAAATCGATTGCCCATATATTCAGTGAAGGGGAGATAGCTTCTTCAGTTTGGCAGTACTTTCAAACGAAGACAGGAGTTCGAGTTAATAGAGTGGATATGTTGCAGAGGCTACAGACTTGGTGGAGACGACGATAGAAACATCTCAAGCAAATCGTGGTGGGCGCTATATGCTGGGTACTTTGGAAAAATCGTAATATATATATATATATATATATATATATATATATATATATATATATATATATATATATATATATATATATATATATACTATACAAACTCTAATGAAACTACCACTTTTCTAAAATAAGGATAATTTTGAACTTTGTAAAATTGATCAAGTTAGTTATTAAATAATGAATTTAAATCATGTTAGTGATAAATTGGTAAATTTTTGATTATTTTAATATTATTTATTTGATGTATTGTGTTAGTATCCATAGTTAGTGAAACCATAGAACTACTTTGACTAGAGACTAACCATGACCATAGAACCTAGCTAGTGGACTTAAACTTGATTAGTTGGTTCTAATTATGTTAGAATAGCATGAATAGGCTAGAATTGACTTAGAATGACAAATCACTTTGGTCCTTTTCTCAAAGGGCCTCTAAATGATAATAGGAAGACTTGTAGCTAATACAACTTGACCAAACCCTAGCCCACACCCTAATGGAAGGCCACATCGGGTTTTCCCCACTATTCAAGTCATCATTAGCCCCATTCCTTCCTCTTTCATTGAAACCCTAACCCTAGTTTTGGTGTACTTCCCCAAATTTCCCCTATTCCTCAAATCAACTCCAAATTCAACCAAACCAATTGTAAACCACTCTCCTTGCGTAGAGGAGGTCTCTATTGGCCAGCTAGGAAGGATTTGGAGCAATTTAACCATTAGAGCTTAGTGGGAGATCTACTCTAGGATTTGTATTGGGATTCCAACTCCCAATTGGTAAGAATATCTAAACCTCTTCTATTTTTTGTTCTCTTTTAGTAGATGCATTCATTTAGGGTTCCCCTAGAATTAGGTTAAGTTTGGTTTGAATTCGAACTCATTTGAGGTGCGTGTCTCTAGAATATCAGATACGTATCTCAAGTGTTCGATGAAATGCCCCATAAGTTATTTTGATCACCAAATTCTGATATAATTACGTTTTTGGGTAGCTAATATATCATGGATTGAATTTCTGTTTGACTGAGTTGGAATTAAGGTTGTTTGATAGTATTTTATGGACAAAGGGTCACACGGCCAAGGAAAACACTGGCTACAGTTGCTCCCCTGCTACTGGGGCCCTGTACTCACTCGAGACACTAAGTTTTCTCATCCTAGCTCTATTTCTGGGTCAGGGTAATGACTGATAATGGGTCTGAGACTTGTGGCTTAAAACCATAGCAAGCTCGAGCTGTGGTATTAGCCACAAATTTTTCTTTTGTGTAGTCGGGTATACACTGCTGCACACATTCTCTGTTATACTTTACATTGTATACACATGTTTGACACTTGTATCACTCCTTGACACTTGATTCACAGATACTTATACACTTGCTTTGATTCGATACCACTTACACTTAATAGACATTTGACACTGCTGCACTGTTCTTTTGCACTCTCTTCACTTTGTACTGATCACTTGCACACTTTGTATTACTCATTTGACACAGCTGCACTCTTCCTTACATGCTATTGCACACTTGCTTCACTGCCCACTTGACACACACTACTTCCATATTGTATCCTATTATCCTAAGTTAAGGTACCAGAGCAGGCACTGAGTGCTTGTCCAGAGAGAAATAGGAAGAGATCCCAGTCCAAGGATCCTAGTATATTATAGGGTTGTGTTAGTATCTTAGTTTTGGTATGGGTGTGAATATGTAGATGATAAGAGTAGAATGTAAGTATCAGTTGAGTATTGGATGAGTGAATGATGAGAGTATCAGTAAGCTTCAGTGAAGGTAACTAATGAGGGTGGAATGGGGGTTCAAGTGAGAGCCATATAGGGCCACCCCTTGGTAGACTTAGCCTTAGGCCTATAGCTGTTGAGCTTAGATTTAAATCTCAGGCCAATGTGTGGCAGCAGAGCACTGTTCTGCACAATGCCTTGGCCATGGTATTGTCTTGGCCATTTGGCTTGAGAATGGATGAGAGGAATTAGAGTATTTTAGTGTTAGCCTTTAAGTTAGTGAATTTGATGAGGTTATTATCCTGTTGTGTTTGCCTTGACAATTGATTGCCTTAGTATTGGCAGCTTCAGCAACAGCAGTAGTTGGCATTGCAAAGGCAAATCAGAGCCAGTAGAAGCAGATATGAACCCCCTATGTTTTGATGGTGTGGCTATAGGCCATATGACCCCCTTGACTTGAGTTTAGGAGAGAGAGAGAGAGTTACTGTGTCTAGTATACAATGTTTATATATATATATATTTATATATATATATATATATATATATGTGTGTGTGTGTGTGTGTGTGTGTGTGTGTGTGTGTGTATATGTGTGTTATATATGTGATTATACATAAGGGGTAACCATGTGTATGTGTGTGTGTGTGTGTGTGTGTGTGTGTGTGTGTGTGTGTGTGTGTGTGTGTGTGTGTGTGTGTGTGTATGTGTGTTATATATGTGATTGTACATAAGGGGTAACCATGTGTAACATTAGCAACATGGCATATATCATACCTTATCTATATTCATTATATAAGCTGTGATTACTTTATGTCTTACATAGATGTTTAGGCTATCAGTCATAATCCCCGCGAAATCACTCATTGGTCTGCATACTACAAATTATTCACTGCAGTACACAATATGCTCTGCATTCTTACACCCTATTTTACTGTATGGTGTATGAGCAAAGATAATATATACATGATTAAAACCCCTTTTGTATCTCCTGACTTCATCTTGTATGAGCAAAGTTATTCGTCTTTAAAAATAAATAAAAATCGTTTTTAAAATCTGTAAAATTTTAGAAAATTTCTCCGATACGACGTGCACCCCGACAAACCGGGCGACGTAGTCGCAACCCATAAGCATCGAAAGGCGCGTATGGACGTTGTCGACGTATGGGAACTGACAGAACTCAATTTTGTTGTGCCTGTACGACGAAATCAAGAAGTATCCATCGAGATACACCGTATCGGGCCATTTGCAAACTAGCCCATAACTTTGTGTACGTTCGTCATCTCAAGACTAAAATTGCGCCAACAGGACCATATCGTTTTTCTGGTCCTTCGATTCTGAGAAGGTCGACCAGAACGTCTTTTTGGCGATCCCGTACCCGATCCAAAGGGCGAATTTGTATATGGCCCATCGGAATCCAACTTTGGACATATGGTTGGGTTCGTCTCATCAAAACAGACTCGTAGATATGTAGTTTGACGACTTTAGAGATCGTAGGCACTGGCACATTTTTTGATGCAAATTGGGTCCAACGTGGATATCATTTTGACCCAAATTTATGATTTTACCCATGTGTCCGTAATTTGACTCTTGGATATGCGTTTCAACATATCTTTTACACCAACAATATTCTTGATGTTTGTTTCAACATCCGGAGCTGTTTGCGGATTATGATTTCTTTTGTTGTTGATTCTGACTATTGGATTGCTGCTTTTCGTACCACCACCAGGCAAGATACCATGCCATTATACTCTATAAATTAAATTTCTTTTTTTATTTCTGCTATTTAGATTCAGTTTATACTTATATTGCCTATTTATTTTTTGTTATTCAAGTTGCATCCTGCCTATTTATTTTTTGTTATTCAAGTTGGCTTATAGATAAACCCTCATGCATCTAGACAGCCGTGACCGTATTGCTAGTTGGGATTTACTTCAATATACGTAGCTGGCTGTGTCTGTCCCCCGCTCTCCAGTATTCTAGTTCTGGGGCGTGATATCGACCGAAATGTATTTTTGGCGGGCCCGCAACACGATCCAATGGGCGAATTTGTACACGGCCTGTCGAATCCAACTTTGGACATACGGTTGGGTTTGTCTCGTCAAAACGGATCAATAGATATATAGTTTGACAACTTTAAAGACCGTAGGCTCTGGCACGCTTTTCGGTGCAAAATGGGTCCAACAACGGACATCGTTTTGACCTAAATTTATGATTTTATCCCTGTGTCCAGAATTATACTTTTGGATAGGCGTTTCAAGACATATCGTTTACACGAAGAATATTTTTGATGTTTGTTTCAGCATCCAGAGCTATTTGTGAATAGTGATTTCTTTTGCTGTTGACTCGGACTATTGGAATACTGCTTTTCGTACCACCACAGGCAAAATACCTTGCCATTATACTATATAAATTAAATTTCATTTTTATTTCTACTATTTAGATTCAGTTTATACTTATACTGTCTGTTTATTTTTCGTTATTCTAGTTGCATCATTACCATGATTTACTTATCGTGCTTTAAATTATTATAATACAACTGTTAGTTATATATCTTTCCTTGTCTTTCAATATGCTTTGGACCTAGTCTTAGCGGACTACCTTTTGTCAGTGCCATTCGGGAGGGAGAAGACAGTAGATGTATGGGCTACCCAAATCCAAAAGCCGTAGTAACTACGTACTACGGTAGTCGTATGACGACGGTCACTAGCCTCGAGCTATGTGGACTGATGGGTCACATGGGCCGCTAGCCTCGAGTTATGCCGGCTGATACAATGGTAATTGACGTGTGTATATTGTGAGTTGTGAGCTAGTCATGGGTGAGTCAGCCTTTACCTACCCATACATTGAAATGTCTTCTAAATTTGCATGTTAGAATGGTTAGGTCATACTCCGTCCTAGTTATGGCATAGGGCAATGTCACATCACAGAATAGTATGCTACCCCTTGTCCTTGTTTGGTTGTAGGGGTAGTCCACTGTTTCGATGATGGGATATTGGGTCGTGTTATGGTTGGGACACTTTACTTTTACCTTGGGACTTCATAGTATATTTTATATCCAGTTTATATGGCATGTTCTTTATGTATCTTGTTACGTCTCTCTGAGGACTTGGTGATCTCTCCAGGTGTGTACTTTCATATCTTTTCGCAGGTGCTCTAGCCAAGATCGTGGTCTTCCCTTTCTATCAAGGACGATTGCTCTTGGATCGTCCATTGTCATTTTTATCGATCCTTTCCTTGTATATTTTTTTCTCATTTAAAATGGTTGGTAGTAGATTTTTTTTCGTCCAACTGCATGTACAAATGACAAATTCATAGTTTATTTATATTATTATTCTCTCATTTTTGTGGATAAGATTTAGTTGTCATGGTTTACTTTATTTTACAGCTTATGTATACATACGAGGTCTCTACATATTGGAGTATACTTTGTATGTATACAGCTGGCATGTCTACGTACTTAGTTATAAGTATTTTGGGACTGGGATATTACATGTTTTTGTGGTGGCCTATGCAGGTCAAGTTTGCCATTTTGGTTACGTTACTGTCCCGAATAGGCCTGCATATAGGATTAGAATATAGGTGTCTCATCCACATACTTGACCTCCTTCCGTGATTTCATTTTTTGATCTCCCTTTTTGACTACCTTGATTACCTTCTGCTTGATTCCTTTTCCACCATAAAGTTTATCTTTCTTTCTTCGTGCTTGATAAAGGTTAAAGAAGATGACTCGTAATAAGGTACGTATATATGTTATATTGTCCAAATCGCATCATTAGTCGAACTCTTATAAGTTGGGTAGAATGCATCATGACCTACCATCCTCGTTGTCCTTACGGCCCTTTCAAAAAGAATATAAAAAGATTACCTAGACTATAGAGCTTAAGGGTCCATACCTCATTATATTAACCAATGCCTTAGACAATAAGACGGTAGGACAACTGTAGAGGCAAGAACACCTGACGAGTCTTAGATTCTGATAAACTTGAACTACCTGTGCCTTCTTTCAATCATAGATCTCACGAACTTATATTTTATTAACTAACTTGACTGATGCTGCTATTATAGCATAGTTTTTGCAAGCTTACTCCTTTATCGAGCTTGTTCAGGACATATGTTTATTGGGGACGCTCACTAGCATATTGTTTAATTAGAATCGATATATTATGGTCTGATCAACCTTAGTGCACTTGGTTCGCTCTTCATAAGATTAACCCACGCGGAACGAAATATGGATGCCTCTAGGATCTCATCCGCCACTGCCTTGACAACTCTCTTTGAATTATTCAAATCACCCTTGGGACCCTGTGTTCGTATTCTATCCCCTCACCTTTGAACTCCTTATTGTTTTTTCGCTTTACTTATTTCGGGAAAAACAAAGGCTCGTATTTGAAGGAAGATAAGCACCAAACTGCCCCCTTAGTTCACCATACCACCTATAACCATGAAGGCTATATAAACACAATCATTTTTCGTCTATTCAAAAATTAGAGAAACATCATCGTAATTGATTCATATCTACCATATCTCGTTACCTCGAGTATTATTCCTTGTACTCAAGGGCCTGGCCCGATATCACAACTTTTGAATTTCTTCTCACTTAATCTTGACTTAGTTTTTAGTTCGAAAAATAAAATTTGGAAGAGCATAGATTGTAAGCCCTACTAAAATTTTAGGATTTACTAGGATTACCGGTTATAAGTTGGTTCCCACTAGGATGATAGTTAGTGCCTCATGAACACCTACTTTCTATTTAGATCATTTTGATGTCCCTGACCGTGACATGGATATTCGGAGCCCGAGACCAGCCCTTACCTTCCAACAAATTTTACATGCAAGACATAGACGACTCCACCTTCATGTAGACATATCATGTTCCACCAAAACACGTCCCCTTGTACTCTATTTTTAGGATACAACTTTCAGGTCAAAAAGGACTAGCTATAACCCTTACCATAATACCGATATAATTTTTGCTTTCAATTAGAGACTCAACCCTTTCGAACCAATATATGGTTGTGATCTACTTGAAGCCCACTACGCACATGTCATTAGTGTGCCACTCAATTGGGTCCCCTTGTGCTACTTAAAAACAAAAGTTACGGAAGGTGTATTTTTGAGCTTAAGAACCTAGTTAACCAACACGTCTGGCAATTAGCCCAACCACTTGAGTTGAAACCTATTCTAGTGTACCTTAACCTAATAGGAGTGGTTCAGATTGATTTTATAATAGCTTTTCTAGCCAATTTAAATTAAAACCCAAGATTCCTTCTATCAAAGGTTGATGTCCAAACTAGGAAACCCATTAAACCTAGTTGAACCCATCCATGCATATCACTATATTTGGACTGTAAGACCAAACTGTATGCAATAGGTCTTCTATTATGTAGTCTCCATCTCATGGCCCACTAATTCTCCTTCCATAATTCCCCTAACCGCATCCCTTGGTAACCTATATTAAGAGATGAATGGAACCCCATTGTAGCAACTTGTTTCCGGTTTTGCTTGACTAAGGCATCTCCTATTGCCTTGATGAAACATAGTCAATATATGGACAATGTTAAATAAGTAACACCTAGGATTCTCATAGAGTTAATATCTACGATTAGAAGTACCCCGAGTCCTTATACATCTCCTTCAAATTTAATCCTCTTAGAAGTCCTATTACCATGCTTTCCACAATTAAGCAATTTCCGTAAGATTGAGTAGAACCTTGAACCTGGTATACTCCATCCTTTAGAATGGGATACCAAGCATGGATTCTATTAATAACCGTTCTTCCATATGTTTGAAAGTTGCGATAAAATATTCGTATTACATTTTTATATCCATTGCTCGTGTGTTTAGATAACTGCGATAAAAGATTGCAAACTTAAATCTTCAAATTTCGCTTTATCATAAAATTGTGCTTAGTATCAGTTTTGAAATGGAAACACCTGAAGTATATAGGCAACCCTCTCTAAGAAACATAGGGTTCTTTGTATTAGCAAGCGATTGGAATGGATTAGCTCTATGGTAGTTAATAAATCAGTGTTTCATAACGTCCACTCCTATATGTATCAATTGATACTATCTACCTTGACTTTAATATTTGAAGAACAATACTAGTCTTTTCCTTCCCACAAACTCCATACTCATGAAATAGACTATTCAAACTACACACATGACATATATGTCCCACACAAACACACTATCTTGTCCTCCACATGTATGACATATTTTCCCTTAGAACAAACCATATATGTCTATTTTTGTTTTTATTGATTTTAACCATGCAATATCGACCAATTCTTTTAACTAAACTAAAATTATCCATGCAAGACGCTCACATATATGACGTGTTCATTCCACCCTAGCAAGCACACGCCTCCAACACGATACCAAACACCAACCCACATACCCTAGCCATTATGACTTAAAGGTCCCAAACACTTACCAAATCATATTTTATAATAAGGTTCTGCACTTATTATAAACCTTCATCCCTTGGCCCATGAATTATTCCTTCCCTGCTGAACTCATGTTAGGCAAAGAGTGAAATCCATTGACCCGACACGTTCTAGTCGAACAGGAGATGCCTTCTACCTTGTAAAACTATGGCCCAATAGGAACGATGTTAAACAGTAGTAATTCTCCTATAAAAGTTAGTGACCACGAACAACATAGAAATTTCTAGGATTCCTTTAGAATTCGTGACTGCGGTTAGAAGTGCCAAATATTTTGAGCCTCTCTTTGTAAATTGTCCTCCTCAAAAGTCCTGTAATGACGATTTTTCACGGTTAGTCAACTTCTATAAGTTGGGTAGGGCCTTGAACCAAGAATACCTTATCCTATAGAATATTGAGCCAATGTGGATTACTTTTACAACTACCTCCCTCTTTTCGGATACCGAGATACGAATTTGCATACCTACCCTCCCTTGTATTAAATCCCGTATTTTGTAGATATTAAGATTATTTCAATTTCGAGGACAAAATTTATATAATTTGGGTAGGATGTAAGACCCCTTTTTTATTTAGATATTTATTTATTATTATTTCTATTACTGGGGAAATTTTTTATTATTGATTTATTATTATTTAAATTATGAGTATTTAGGATTATTTTAAAAAGAATATATTAGTAATAATATTCAATAGAAAAATGGAGTATTATTATTTTCTTTAATCCTATATTATTAGAAAATATTTTTAGATTTAAAATGATATATTTTTCCTGATTATTAGGAATTACTTTTAGTTTTAATTTATAATAAGAAATAGTTGTATTAAAAAGGTTTTTATTTTATATAGAAATCAAAATAAAATAGTTACATAATACTCTAAAAAAATATAGTAGAAAATATTTTATTAAGGATTGTGATTTCGAAAAAAAAATATTAATAGGATTTTTTTTATATTATTATTTTTTTAGGTTTAAAATAAAAGAAAGAAAAAGGGGAAAAAAGAAGAACAAAAAAAGGGCTATGTATTGTTTTTCACTCCCGTTTTCTGTTATACGTATTTTCAGTATACATGTATGGAATCCCGATCCGTAGTTAGACTTGTCTTGCTTCGTTTGATCCTGGTTTAATCTTGCCTTGGTTTATTTTGGTTTTTTTTGACTTGGGTTCGGCTTGGGCTGGTTTGTTTTGGTTTAGGGTGGTTCATCATGAACCCAACCCCCTACCTACCACCATCTCCATTTAAAGCCCAACTACTTTCTCTCTCTTCACTTATTCTCATTTACTCTTCTTCTTCTCTATTAACCTCTCCTCTAACCTAAGAAAACCCATAGGCAAGTGCACATTTCTTCCACATGAGAACCCATTTTTATGGTTCATTTATCTTCCTCTCGTGATTCTAAAATAGTTTAGAACTTGACATTTTGTATTTTGAAGTTTTATTTTTTGTAGATCTAGAAATTTGCTATTCTCGAATTTTTGTTGTTTTGATCTATCAAACTTCCTTATTTTCAAGTTTTGATTCGTTCCAGGTTGTTAAGATTTGTGTTATACCCCATTTTGATCTATGGAAGTCCCATTTTTGGCTTAGATTGAAGGTTTCATGGAATTTGGAGTGCTGGAGGTTCCTTAGGCCCACGTTTATACGTGCCCGCGTAGTATCAAACTCTACGCCCACGTTTATTCGTGTCAGTGTGAATCTGGATTACGCAAGTCAAAACTATTTTACGCATAAAATAAAGTCTATCCTGCCTTGGCGTAAAACAAGTTTCAAGCGTAAACTTTACTCCTTTGGCGTATTTTCTTTACGAGTATTTCCTTTACGCGTATTTCCTTTATGCGTACTTCCTTTACGTGTATTTCCTTTATGCGTACTGCCTTTACGCATATTTCCTTTATGCATACTTCCCTTGGCGTACTCCTCTGGCTTGGCGTACTTCATTTGGCGTACTCCCCTTGGCGTACTCCTTTGGCGTACTCCCCTGCCCGGAGGCTTCTTAGCACTAGCGTATCTTACCCCCTGCCCGGCGCAGTATCGTCCTGGCATCCATTGCCCTAGATTTACCTTTATTGGGCGTATGGCACCCCTTATTATATCCTTACGCCTTTTTGACATGGACTCGATATAAGTATGATATGTTAATATTGTAATGATAATCTGTACACGGCATGATTTTGTGGCAACTCATGATAGTAGCCCGTCGTGGCGCACTCCTAACAAGTAACAAGTACAAGTAACATGACATGATGGTGACCCGCTGTGGCGTACCCCTGATAAGTAATCCTGACATGAACTCATGAACACCGTTGCGAAGGTTATCCTGACCTGCTAAGTAATCTTGACATGTAACCTTGAACGTTGTTGCGACGACTAACTTGGCATGCTAAGAACATTCTCGTCTTAACACCGTGGGTGATTGCTTTGGACCTTGTCTGTAAAAGCTACCAGTCTAGTCTTGTCTTGCATCATGTCTAGGATATGGATCCCTAGTTACCACGGTCAGGAATTCATACTGAATATGACTAGATTAATAATTAGATTGATTAAGTAGCTCATATAGAGAGAGATGTTTTCGGTTACAGGCGATCCCGTTATCCCGGCCACACTTGATGGACTTGGAGCCTGCCGTCGAGTAGGGCACATTTCCATGTACATTTTTATGTGGGGCACTTCTTGAAATAAGTTAATATGCACACTGTCATGTGTTGTACCCTTAAGTCACCTAATAGGGTATATTTGTCTCTTGGGTGATGTACCCACTATTATATGAACAAGGGATACATTTGTCTCCTAGACGATGTATCCACTACCAACTTTTACATGAACTTTGCCTGGATAACCTAGATAGCTGCAGGGCTTGTGACTGCTAGAACATCTCATTACATCTTGCTAGTAACTAGGCTTGTGATAACCCTAGTTAGTTAAAGTATCAAGCCGTACTCTTTGCTTGGCCGTGAATGTTGGATGGAGTCCCATCTTGTCTAGTCTTGCCTAGATCTAGTACATGCTTATCTCATGACATGTTTGTTTATGCTTTACTCTTGTTGATAATTGGTTAGAGACTAAGTTCTGTTGAGGCGAAGGGTTACAACCCCGGTCCTTGTTTGGTTTACGGGTTGTAACTTGGTTACCGAAATAGTCCTTTAGTTATCTTATCGTTTATCACCATGTTTTCTCTAATTCATGTCTTTTATTATTTCATTTATGCCTTGTGTTCTAACTTGATGGTTTTAGTTCTTATGTGAAGCCTCCTTTGTGGCACTTGCTCTTTCTGGGGTCTGACCCAGCTGGTTTTGTATGGCCAGATTTTGGAGCAGCACTCGAGGATCTACCTGCCTTCCAGCCAGATGGTGACCACTAGAAGAAAACCTGACAACGCGTGGGTTTTATTTTGCTCTCCCGCTCTATTGTAAAATTATTCTTTTGAGGTGTTTAGCCGCCGAGCAAGTGTTAGCTCATGTTGAATACTTATATTTCTTGTTTGCCTACGTGCTGTAACATGATTGACGAATCCTAGGGTTGATCATGTATGACTTAAACTCTTGCTAGTCCTTACATTTTGTACGACTAGCTTCATGATCATCGATATATAAAATGTATGGGATGCCTTACTATTGACTATCTGATGGTCTAACATCTTATAACTATTATTGTTTGCTTAAGATTGAGACACTAGGCTTATTCTTGACCATAAGAGACTAATGGCTTGTAGATAAACCCTCATACATCTAGACAGCCGTGACCGTATATGGAGGTGGATCACACTTCTATATACGTAGCTGGCTATGCTGCCCCCGCTCTCCAGTATTCTGGTTCTGGGGTATGATACTATTCCCTTGCAGGAACAGTAACAGGCAAAACCCGCGCCCTCTGCTTCTAAGCCGAGAGGGATTTGTGTGTATACATATACACAACAACCCAACAACGAAACAAAAAAACCATAAACCATCGATCTTGGTAGCCGCCCCAACCCCAGGTGAACCACCTGAGCCCACGCGCTGTTGTCGGGCATCACTGGCCGACTGATGGCGGAGCAGATTGTCGTGTGCGTACCAAACAGCAGCAGCAACGACAGTTCATCGCCCCATCTTCGCGACAATGTTCCCGTCTCCCCAGTCCATCAATTCGTGAACTGTCTTCTCTGGTACAACCTCGACTTGACCCCCTTCAATCACTTTTAATTAGTTTATTTGCAAACGAAATGAATTCGCAGGAAAATTGAGTTGAAAATAGAAAAAAATTGTTTTTCTAAAATGTCAAAAACATGACAAATCAGTCCAAAACCCTGTTTTGGAAAGGAATTTTTGAACAGTAAAATAGGAATTTTAGAAATCTACCTGAATGACTTTATAGATAACATACACTACAACAAAAAGGCCTATTAATAATGCTCGACAAAACGTATTGATGACGCCTGATAACTAAGCGTCATCAAAGTTCGAAATACCATTTTTTTATGATGGTTTGGGCTAATTTTGGACTTTTTATAACATTTATAAAACAAAACGTTGTTAATATTTTAGAGCGGTGGCAAACATGTAATATTTTTTAAGTTCAATTTTTGGCTAAATCCTTGCTACACCCCGCGCTTCAACAAAAATTTTCCTCTCCGCCAAAACTATTCTGGTCTTCTCCTTATCCTCCTTTCTTCTCCCTCCTCTCCCCTAACTCCAAAATCCTAACCATAGATCCAAAACCCTAACTCTAGTTCAGCAACACCCTTCTCTCATCCTCTTCTTCTCCTTTCTTTCCCCCAACTCCAAAATCCTAACCCTAAATCCAAAACCCTAAACCTAGTTAGAAAGGGATGAGGGGATGGAGAGGGAGCTGGAGGCCCAACCCTTTCCATCTTCGGCGGAGGAGACCAGTCCACAGTCGACAAGATCCGTCCCCTCTTCGCCTCCACCATGGTCGGCCTGGTCGAGGGATTCGTCGACTTCGTCACATGGAGAGAGAACCGCCGTCAATAAGACCAACCGGAGGGTCAATTCAGAACTCTTGCATCTTTTATTAAAGCATCATATTTCAACTCTTGTATCTTTTATTCTTATATTTACTTTTTATTCAAGAGAGAGGAAGTTCAGGGATGCGATGGCTCAGTGATGCGTTGGTGGTGGTAGTGGCGATGGTGGGGAAGTTGGATCGTGGACATAGCACTACTTCTTGGCTCTAGTACCTCAAGGTTCCTTTTTTTTCTTTAATCTGCACCATCCTTCTTGTGTTCGATAAAATGCCTATGCCATGTGTTTTTTTCTTTGGGATTATTTTTCTACGTGCCATATTTTTTCTACTGGCCTTCTTTTTTCGTTTGAGGAAACATCTATTAATTTTGTTGAATGAAAAGTGGATTTAAAAGTCAGAGTAGCTGTGTAAATGATCCAGACCCGGGTGCTTGGTTTCCCTCATATTATTGGTTACTAATTTGCTTCTTCGTTAGCTAGTGACACTAGCTAAGAATATTCTGAATCCCCTTCAACATTTTGTTGTAAACGTTGAGGTTTTTGTTTACTAATTTTTTTATCTAACTGACAGAAATTGCTGTGTGCTTTTTATGCTTAAACGATGACAATATTTGCCCATCTTCCGGTATATGCTATACATCAAACATTAAAAAGACATCAGCTATAAAACTGGAATCCAAATTAGAAACCAATTTTTAGTATCTTTTCGCAAATGTTTAGACATATCACATTATTGTCGATACTATTCTCCAGAATGCTAAGTGCCCATCCTTGAGGATGTTATTAAAATTATCTATGACTAGTGTTGAGTATGGTAGTGCAGATTGTCTGGCTAATGGTATTATGTTATTGATACAGGTGGACTAATTATGTACTTTCTGCCACAAAATTCTGTACTATTTTTTTGCCATACGACATAACTGATAGACTGGCTATGGAGTTATTTTATTAATTTGAAATTTTAATAGTAAAATTGTTGATTCTTGCAGTCTTCAAATCATACAGATCGAGAACGAAAATATAAAACCACAAATATTGTAGAGCAAGATGACAGTGAGAATGAGAAGTATGACATGAACAAGATATTGGAGGATATCTAAATGCCACCTTCTGAACTTCATATTGCTCAATTTGTAATCCCTTTATATAATTCATGTTTTGACAGTTATCATATTTACATATTTCTCTTGCCTAACTAGTTCTCAGTAAACTTATGAGAAAGCTCATTTGACATATTGGTCCTTTTGTTGAAACAAGTGTTTTTCCTTATCACCAAAAAATATTTAAAATATGAAAAATGATATATATGAGAAACCAAACGAGGTTTCTCATCCTTTTGTTGAAACAAGTATTTTTCCTTATTTGATATTTTTGCTGAATGCTTTCTCCATTTAATTTTGTCCATCAGGTTTTGGTTGAAAAAATGGGACTTCCTGCTAGGTGTAAACCTTCATCTTTGGAATCTGGCCAAATATTGCGTAAGTTAAAATATCTTGTACTCATTAGTCATTGTAGTTATTAGAGTACTAATACCAATAGGTCAATGGGAACGCAAGTGTTATATTTTCATTATTAAACTGCAGGGTGCTGCCAATGGTAGAATAAAACTACACAAAGGATTGCGACTCTAGAGTTTGATAGCATTCGTAAGTCAATGGAAGTTATATTGTAAAATCAAAATCAGGAAGTAACTCCTTACTTGTAAAGGTACTTTCTGACCCCTTTATTTCCTTTTAATTACTATTTGGATAATTACCTATTTACTTTGTTACCTTTTTGGAGCTGTAGGAGTAATATTTGGCAACATGGTGGTGTATTTTTTAATCAAGTAGATCCATTAATGCTTTAACTTGGGTTGGAATAGAGGCAATCATAGCTTACTGTATTAAAAGCGGACATACTCGGCAAATTTGGTTTTAAAGCAGGTGACCACTTAACTGGCGCATGTTGTCCTTATTAGTTTTCTTAGCAGGTCATGTGTAGTGTACTACCCTGTTGCATCTAATTTTATTGGTTTGCAATGTTTGCAACTTTTCCTTATATTTAAAAGATGTCCATAGTTCATGACACCTTATCATGGTCATGCACCTACTGTTCAATGCCAACGAGTCTTCTTAATCTGGTTTCCTCTTATTTCAACTTTGGCTTATTTTGCAGTGGAACCATATAACAAATAGAGTTTGGTGGCAAGATTTTCCTTGTAGAAAAGCTCCAAACTACTCATCCTATTTTTGCACAGTTGAAGATTCAAAATCTGATTTTGCAGCACATCTAGCTAGCTTTATTGCATATCTTATCAGTGATGTACCCAGCCAAGCATACTGGATCTAGTTGGCAAAGTATGATTTTGGAATTGGTACATGCCATTTGGTCGCTTCAATACCTGGGATGCACGTACAGAGTTCTTGTTATGCCAAAACTAACCATTTCTTATCTGTAAGTGGTTGTATGTTCCCTTTAATCATAATTTTTTGTCTTTCAAGTATTTGCTATAAGTACCAATTGATCCTGCATATAAAATTTCTAGCTCTTCCCATACATTATGCAACTCATGGGAGTCTGCTCAACCTGGATGAAGGTCCTCCAAACAACCTCCTAAATTCTCTTGTGTCTATGTCTATTTATATAATATTCTGAATCTATTTCAATTTTTCTATAAAATTCTAAAGATGCATTTTTTGCTTTCTTTATGTTTTTTTTTTTTCCATTCTTGCATAGGAAATAATAAGATGTAATGAAGTGAAAGTTGTTGAACCTTGTTATTTGGGGCACCAATGTAAAGTTTCATTTTTCACATTATATTACAAAGAATATTGAACCTTATTTTTATTTTTTTCAGGGTTTTGCTACATGTTCTGTGGACAATTTTGATGTGGCCAAGTTTTGATGTGGACAATTTTGGTAGTTGTAAATATATATATGTATTTGGACATTATATTTTGAGAATATACTGAAGATGTTGATATGTACTCTATTTTGAGAAATGTAATAAAGATGGTGATATATAAGGTTAAGTTTTTGGAATGTAATATATAATATGCAGTATAGAGCGTTATAAATATGCTAATTTGAATAGTATAAAGTGTTATAAATGTGCTGCATTAAGCCTATACATATTATCTATTCATAACATTTTAAAAATGTCCTGAATTGTGCACTATATATTAACTATTCATAATGCTTTGATAGAAACTATCCATGATGGTTTGTTTATAACGCTTTTAAAAAACATTTATTACACCCATTTTCATAACGCTTGCTTTGAAAAAAAATATCATGGTTTGTCATTAATGACGCTTTTTAGCCGTTATTAAATGGGTTTTTTGTTGTAGTGAATATATATGATTAAAACCCCTTTTGTATCTCCTGACTTCATCATGTATGAGCAAAGTTATTCGACTTGGAGCTAGCAACGGTCGTTTTCACACTCAAGTTGTGGAGGCATTATTTGTATGGAGATCGGGTAGAGATTTTCACCGACCACAAGAGTCTTAACTATGTGTTTACTCAGAAGGACCTTAACATGCGTCAGAGGAGATGGCTAGAGCAACTTGTGGATTACGACCTCAACTTGTAGTATCATCTTGGAAAGGCCAACGTTGTTGCAGTGCATTGAGCAGAAGAGCCAGAGTTTATTTTCTAACAGTACAGCCAGAGTTGTTAGCAGATCTTCAGAAGATGGGTATTAAAGTTGTTCTTTCTACCAATGTGGCATTAAAGGCTAGTATGCAAGTTCAGTCCAGTATAGTTGAGAGGATTAAGTTAGCTCTGTCAACGGATTCTAAGCTTCAGCAGCTTAGGGCAGAATGTGTAGCAGGACGGAGAGCAGAGTTATGTATTCATGAGGATGGTACAATTCGACATGGAAGGCGTCTTTGTGTACCCAATGGCGACATCAGATAAGAGATCATGGCAGAAGCTCATACTTCACAGTATTCATTTCATCTCGGCGGTACGAAGATGTATCATGATATCCTCAACATTTTTGGTGGAATGGCATAAAAAGGCAGATAGCCCGGTTTGTACCTCGTTGTTTAGTTTGCCAACAAGTTAAGACTGAACATCAGAGACCAGCTGAACTTCTTCAACCTTTATCGATCCCAGAGTGGAAATGAGAGCTCATTACCATAGATTTTGTAATTGGGTTACCTAAATCCCCAGCTGGGAGAGATGCTATCTGGGTTATAGTTGACAGACTTACCAAGGTAGCTCATTTTCTTCCTTTCAGGATTGGTCAATCGACGGACCAGCTTGCAGAGATGTACCTCAGGCAGACAGGCAGATTACACAGAGTGCCAGTCAGCATCGTGTCTGACAGATATTTAAGATTTACATCGCACTTTTGGCGGAGTCTTCAGAAGAGTTTAGGGACTCGTCTCAAGTTTAGTTTGGCTTATCATCCTCAGACAGATGGTCAGTCGGAGCGCACGATCCAGACTCTTGAATATATGTTACGGTCATATACGCTCGACTTCGGTAGTTTGTGGGAAGATCACCTGTATCTCGTGGAGTTCTCCTATAACAATAGTTTTCAGGCCAGTATCCAGGTGGCACCCTATGAGGCCCTGCATGGCAGAAAGTACAGATCCTCGTTAGCATGGGATGATGTCGGCGAGAGATGCTTGGTCCAGAGATAATTATGCAGACTGTTGAAGTGGTCAGACAAGCCAGAGATCATCTTCGAGTTGGACAAGATCGCCAGCGTCATTGGGCCGATTCTTATCGGCGTACTCTTGAGTTTTCTATCGGCGACCACGTATTCCTTAAGATCTCGTATACCTATGACGTCATTCGATTCGACGTACGGGGAAAGCTTAGTCCTAGCTATATAGGGCCTTTTGATATTCTCGAGCGAGTAGGTGATGTGTCCTATCGTCTTATACTTCCGCCGTCATTACGTGAGGTACATGATGTTATACATGTATCCCAATTACGACGGTACATTCTGGATCCGAGCCATGTCCTTGATCATTCGAAATTGGTTGTTGGTACCAAACTTTCCTATAAGAAAAGGCCGTATCCATATTGGACCGAAGGGAGAAGATACTCAAGAACATGAATATTAACTTAGTCTGTATTGCTTGGGGTCATCACCCTTTGGGTGAGTCAATGTGGGAACGTGAGGACGAATTCGATCATGATATCTACACCTGTTTGACTCTTAAGGTATAATGTCTTCCTTATGCCTTGTGCTTTTACTTTCTTACTTGCATGAATGATTATTTGATTGACTGTTAGTCGTAGATTGATATATTAGTATAACTTGTCCCGACACCTCTAGCCTTTTGATTAAATTTCGAGGACAGAATTCTTTTAAGGTGGGCAGAGTTATCACTCACATTTTCTGTTATACGTATTATCAGTATACGTGTACGAATTTCTGACGTTTGTCAGGTGAACCATAGTTAGACTTGTCTTGCTTAGCCTAATCCTGGTTTAATCTTACCTTGATTTACTTTGGTTCATCTTGGTTCGGCTTAGCTTGGTTTGGTTTTGTGTGGTTTGAGATGAGAGGGGTTGATATATAAGTCAACTCTCCTCTCTCTCTCTCTCTCTCTCTCTCTTCATTACTTTCATTTATTTCTATCATCTTCTCCATTACTCCTCTCCACCTACCAAAGAAACCCTAGGCAAGTGTAACTTGCTTCATGATGGATCTTAACTTTTATTGTTCCATTCTCTTCTTCACTTGATTCTAAGCCTCATTAGAACTTGGAGTTTTTAGTTTCCATGGATGGATTTTTGTAGATCTAAGTTTATAATTTTTTTTGGTTTCTATTGGTTTTTATCTCTTAAACTTTATTATTTTCGAAATCTAATGGTCGTATGTTGTAGGAAATTTAATTCTACCCAATTTAGACCCTTGAAAGTCCCAATTTTGACTTATTTTGAGAGATTTATGGCCTTTCTAGTCCATGGGTTCTCATAAACATTTGGAAGCTGGCTGATGCATGCTGGCATATGCATGTTGGTGCATGCATGCTGGCACACGCTATCCTGGTACATGATGTGGATGGTGCCTTTTGGCCTATGGCACATGCTGTCCTGGCGCATGCTGTCCCTGGCATATGCTGTCATGGCGCATGCTGTGGATGGTGCCTTTTGGCCCATGACACATGCTGTCCTGGCACATGTTGTCCCTGGCACATGCTGTTATGGCGTATGCTGTGGATGGAGCCTTTTGGCCTATGGCGCATGATGTCCTGGTGCATGTTATCCCTGGCACATGTTGTTATGACATATGCTATGGATTTTGCCTTTTGACCCATGGCGTATGCTGTCCTGGCACATGATGTCCCTGACACCCCTTTTGGCCCCTTCTGTCATTTCTTGCTATGATAATTTTTGTTACATTTATCCATGCTTGTTCCCTTGGTCCTTAGTGTAATGTTGTGATCCTTGCTTGTTCCCTTTTACTTGACTTGCCCTGTGACGACCTAACTTAATAAATTGTTGAGCATAATAAGGCTTGAACTTGATAAGATTTGACTAGACTTGACAAGAACACGGCTTGATAATAATGACTCGTCTTTATAATTCATGATAGTGATCCGTCGTGACGCACTCTTGACATGATATGATAATCTTGAACGTTGTTGCGATAGCTACCTGGACTTGCTAAGTAACTCTTGTCTTGACACCGTGGTTGATTCTCTTGGTTGTGCCTATATAAGCTACATGTCTCGTCTTACATCTTGCCTAGGACATGGATTTCTGATTACCACGGTCAGGGATTCATACTGAATCTGACTAGGGTAATAACTAGATTGATCAAGTAGTTCATAAAGAGATTTCCTAGCTATAGGCAGTCCTGTTATCTGGGCGCTTTAATTGGACTTGTAGCCTGCCGTTGAGTAGGGCACATTTCCAGCACATTGTCATGTGTTGCGCCCCCAAGTCACCTAATCCAACTCACTCAACTTGTAACTTGATAACCTGGATTAAGTCTGTAGGGCTTGTGGTTGTTGAATCATCTTATTGCATCTTGTTAGTAATTAGGCTTGTGATAACACTAGTTAGTTAAAGGTATCACGCCGTACTTGTTGCTTGGTCGTGATTGATGGATGGAGTCCAGTCCAGTCTTGTCTAGACTGTGCCAATTCAGGATTACTTTCGCATATTACTTTTATGCTTTACTCTTGTCAATAAATGAGTGGAGACTAAGCTCTGTTCAAGGGAAGGGTTACAACCCCGGTCCTTGTTTGGTTTACAGGTTGTAACTTGGTAACCGAAATAGTTCCTTAGTTATCTTATCGTTTCTCATCCTGATTTCCTTAACCCATGTGTTTCATTATCAATTCTATCCTTATGTGCTAATATGCTGGTTTTAGTTCTTAACTGAAGCCTCCCTTGTGGCACTTGCTCTTTCTGGGGTTTGACTCAGCTGGTTTTGTATGGCCAGATTTTGGAGTAGCACCCGAGGATCTCCCAGCCTTCCATCCAGATAGTGAACACTAGACGCAACCCTGGCAACGAGTGGGTTTTATTTTGCTCTTTCACTCTATTATAAATTATTCTTTTGAGGCGTTTAGCCGTCGAGCAAGTGTTAGCTCGTGTTGAAACTTACTTTTGTCTGCCTAAGGGCTGTAACATAATTGACAAATCCTAGAGTTGATCATGTATGACTTAAACTCTTGCTAGTCTTCGCATTTTGTATGACTAGCTTCATGATCGTCTAAATATATAATGTTTGGGATGCCTTACTTTGTATGTCTGATAATCTACCATATTGTTACATTTACTTGCTTGCTTGAGATTGAGACACTAGGCTTGTACTTGACCATAAGAGACTGTTGACTTGTAGATAAACCCTCATGCATCTACACAGCCGTGACCGTATTACGAGGTAGGATTCACTTCAATATATGTAGCTGGTTGTGTTTGTCCCCTGCTCTCTAGTATTCTGGTGGTGGGGCGTGATACGGTTTAAGTGGTGGCCCATGCAGGTCTTGTAAATCAAGATATGTGAGGGTTTCACTGAATAGATGTCTCAATCAGCACTCACTGAATAGATGTCTCAATCAGCACTCGTGCTTGATCTCTACTCGTGTCTTCTAATCTTTCTGAAAGCTTGACTTGATTACATGCTTACATCCTAGATCTATCATGGTCCTTCCTTATTGTTTCCCATGTCACTTCTTCAGTGGCATTGCTCCTGGTCCTACCGATTAGCAAGGTGGACTAAGTACGTAGACATGCCAGCTGTATACATACGAAGTACAGGGGCCTTGTACGTATACATAAGCTGTAAAATGTAGTAAACCACAACTAACTAATCTCATCCATAAAATAAAATCAAGCTTTCATAGAAATAAGTAAGAATTTGTCTGTTTACATGTAGTTGGACGGAGAAAAATCCACTACCAACTAATAAAAAGAAAAGAGATACATGACATACGAATGAATTGGCAAAAGTAGCAAGAAAGGTCCAAGGCACGTTATCTTCGAAGAAATGGAGAAGACCATGACCTCGACTAGAATACCTGCAGAAGACATAAACACACACCTAGAGAATAACCAGGTCCTCTGACGGACGTAGCAAGATACATGAAGAACAAGCTAATATGAACTGTCAAAATAATAAAATAATATATAAAGACTATTCTAGACACAAATATGCAAAGGAGATTCTAACCGCCTAATGTGCAATTTAGAGGACAACTTTCATGCGCATGGGTGGAATTTTAGGCTATGTGTACGTAACTGGCATCAAGTAATCCGTATCCGGCCGTAACGTCCAAAATGTCAGAGGGTATCTGCAAATAAATTGCCACAGTTCCATCCGAAGACTGTGGTTTACCTGTTTGGATTTCCATACGCACTAGCGACTGTTCTTCCCCAATATTTCCCATACTGTTCAAGTCATGTCCATGGCACGTCCAGTTTTGTAACTGCTTGAGTCTCTAAAACCCTAGTCATAGCAGTTACGATCATCTACCGTCACACGACTTTAGAGATGGCCAATCCATAAGTCGTGCCCCTAGCAAACTGTAATGCCCCGCTCCGCACGAGGCATTTGGTAGGCTTATTGGATGGGATCAGAATATTGGACCGTGACTTATGTTGGGAATGGAAAGAATTGAGACTGATGCAGTCTCACTTAGCTGGCTAGATGGAATGGGTATTGGAACGTGGATCGCTGGTGGAGCTACGCATAGTAGAATTATGTGTGATAGGAACAGGAAGACCCTTTATTGCAAGTGAGTGGAACTGTCCTTCCTCCTCCTTACTCCTTCATGCTTAATAAATGAAGTATTGAAATGCTATGAACTGCCCCTAAATGTCCCATATGTTAGTTACTGAATAATAGAGATGCTTATGCTGAGAATTATTGAAATGTACAACACATTGAACTGCTAATATGATTCGATGCCTGAGATTGAATTGATAACCTTGTTCCTTATGTTTAATGCTGCTGAAACAACAAAACACTTGAATATTGAGATATCTTATGAATGATAGAATAAGAAATGAACTGGCTGTGCTATCGATCCAATGAACTGAATGAAACACTAGAATCATGTACTCTCTCTATAACTGTTGCAAGAATATGAAATGCTGCCTGTCCCTTTAAGAAATGAATGAATGTTAAGTTCCTCTTAAGAAAGGAATGATATGAGATACGTTGCAAATGAAGCAATGAATGAGAAATGATAAAGCTGGGATCTTTGAGATCACCAAATGAAATGATGGTAATGATGAAATAAATAAGTCATTGAACATGACTAATGATGCACTGTTGTCTTTACTTTCCTTAATAAATTTTACCATGCGATTTTGTTCACAATCAAGTCGGACACGCATTCGCATGGTCATGGACAACTTGTATACAAGGTTTGAGTAATAATTTCCTCGAACGGTTCCTAGGGCCCTGGGGACCGATTCGGCCTAGGAGGAAATAATGATGAGTACTATGGGAGCACGGATAAGGCGGGGTGGCATAGAGGCTCGCCACCTACTATGCTGACCGCATTATCTTAAAATGAAATAAAATGAGAAGAGTCCATATGGTTTAACAACACCAGTGACCATGTAGTCAGGATGCATGCTAATGAATGCTTTGTGCAGGCAGAGTAAGTATATCAGATAACCTGTATTTGATGCAGGTACGAGGAATCGGCTATCGGTAAGAAATCATATAATTGTGATATTGTATAAGTTGGTTTAACTTGCCTGCTTAACATGTTCCATTTAGTATGCTAGAAAGATGCCTTGCTATAATCATTGCTCAAACACAACATCCATGTATAAGTGATGCTTGAAATGAGAATTGTCATAACATGTTTAAGATGTTAATGTTAACGATGCCTCAATGACGCCTTTGCATGATAATACCAAGAATGCTATAATGATATGTCTACATGAATATTTCTAAGAATATGTTTATATGCTTCACCATGATTATTGCCCATGAACTGTAAACTGATGTTAGGCCCCAAGTAGAAAGATCACTCTAATAAATGCTTGCTTAAATGATCACTTTGATATTGGTTTATGCGAGTGGGTTGGATTCTGCTCGCCAGTACATAGATGATGTGCTGACCCACGTTTTGTGGGCAGGTGCTCGTGCTTGGAATGCTCTACACACGAAGATTGGCTTGATTGGCCCCGCGGCATCGAAGATTTATTGGGCATACAGAAGCTCTCCTTGCACAAGATGATGTCTTCTGTTTATAAAGGACATAATATATAGAACATTGTAATCAGTTGTACCAGTCTGATTGTAAGCCAAGTCGGTATATCGAGTTGTAATTCATTGTACCCAAATATCAAATGTAAGCTGTATAGCATTGTTCAGTTGGCTTTCAATGTAAAGTGAGATGTGCTGTAAACATTGTACTTCAATACAAGTCTTTTACTCTTCTTCAATTATCAATAAAGAGAATAAAGTTCTATATATCTCTGTGTGACTTCAAGTTATCCTTTTATCTCCGCTGCTATAAAGAAGTGATCTATTTCTATTCAATGAGAGAGACTGTCCTCACTAACTTCAATTTGTCTGCTTCTGCCGCTACAATGTGTCCCTATTTAAAGATAATCGATTATGTACCATCTTTGCCTTGTATAAGTGCAATACCAGACTTGTACGGCATCACGCCCAAGCGAGGACGATCGATTCCAAGAGATAAAAAATATGAATAAATGACTCTATGAATCGGGGCGTGGCAAATTGGTATCACAGCACGGCTTTACGTCCTTGGTCTCTTCTTTGATTCGTTTCAAATCAAAGTTGCATCGACGATTAACCAAAGTTGCTTCCGCGATCACTCAACGTTGCTTCCGCGATTAAATCAAAGATTGCTTCCGCGATTATATTGTTGTTGTTCTGTAATTATCCTATGTTGTTTGTGTCCGAAAAGATCATTGACCCTTTTGGCTGCTCTCTGGGTGTTCCATACAATAAGTCTATATACATTGTGATGCCCCTGAATGAATGATTGTTGTTGGTTTGGACACAAATAACCCAACAATGACTCAATGCCATAGTATACTATATTGTGAATGCTGTTGAAAATGTGGGAATATAGAAAAGTGGCTATGTATGTTGTAACAAGCTGAGAATTGCATGTGATGGAGAAAGATTTGGGAATGAATAATTGATGGATGAGTTCAGCAGAACTAGTGAGTTGACTCATATGTGCTCGCTAGTACTTTCGAGACCCTAAGAATGTTGGCTTGTGATATTGAGACCCCGAGATGTTGGCTAAGTATTGTGATCATTATAGATCACGAATGTCCGAAATAGATTGAGTTGGTATTGTTTACGGATGGCTTCATTTCTGAGTGGTATATTGCCTCTACCACCTCAGAATGAGATGTATGTTGACCCTTTCCATAGAATAACAATGAGACTTAGCTGGGAGTCATGTATTGTTGCTAGATAACTCGAGTGTCCCTTGATGGTGATATTATGTGGGGTAGCGAGATTTTCAAAAATTATAATCGGTGGCTTGGATTTATAAATTGTTTAGTCGAGTGATGACTCATACTAGTAAGTCAGTTAGTATGATACGGGTAAATGGACTTGGCTAGAGAATATTGTGGCTTAGAACATCTGAATGTTGACTTCGATTGGTTGGATGTAAATTAAATGTGGTTAATACAAAGTTGGTTGCGTAGCTGAAAGTTTTAGAAATACTGTCGGTTAATCCAAAGAATATTAGAGATTTGTGCCTTGACCCTAAGGTGTAATAGATGTTAACCCATCTAGATCACCAAAGGATAGTCGTTGCCTATGTGCATGTATGCTGAAGAATCTAATGGGATTAAAAAAGTAACAAGTAGCAAGCCTGAATATTTGTGTTACCTAGAGGATGGTTAAGTGAAAGATAAATTGTCGGATTGAATGGATGAACTATTTGACCATTGCTGCATGAGATTTAAGAATGCCCATAAGATAGTTTGATGATTGAAAAACGAATAGGATTGAGAAATTACAAACATGTTGGATAATGTCGGTATAGGTGATTGTTGGTTGGGATATAGATTGTTGGCTTATGACTTAGTGGTATGACTCTGTCATACAGATCGAATAGTATGATTCCATAGTTATGTTAAGACTACCGGAATCGATGACCCTTGAATAGTTGGCCTTGGCTTATGAGTTCGTGTGAGTATAAAGGAATTGGAATAGAAATTGAATCGTTAGAAATTTACTTGATGGATTATTAGAACGATGAGAATCGTATGTCGGGTTGGAAATTGACCGTAATGATGATAGGTCGATCTTAGTCGATCGTTGGGTAAGTCTAGAGTGAGCCTCTGTGGGAATTATTTCCTTGAGGAAGATCCTGGATAGATAGACTTGACCCTAGCGACCGTTGATGACTTACCAATTGTTGGCATAGCCAACAATGACGATTAGTTATTCAGACTGAGTAAAACCCATAGGTTTGGGTAGAGTTCCTTAGAACTGTTGGTTGCTTGTTGGCCTTAAGAATAAGAAACTAGTATAACCCTAGTAGCCGTCCACTCTAGGGAAGTCACCTGAACGATTAAGTTTAGCTGTCAGTGTAGCTAACCTTAGAGATTGGCTGAACAATTGGTGACCATTGGAGACCCATAGGATGACCTTGTGGTATTGAATGGGGGACTGTGATATGAGTATTGACCTAAGGGAATGTATGCTTCAACTTGTGCCTTAAGAGATGTTTGACCCTTGATGATTATATGTCGGCCATAAGTGGGAATTGCAATCGTAAGGTAAGACTTAAGTGTACCTATAGTCGGGTAGCTAAGTTAACCTTGACTGTTGCATAGAATTATACCCTGACTCGGGTAATCAATAGTGGGTGACGTCGGATTGTGTCCTATAGAAAAGATGAATTACCTCGGTGAGAAATATTGTTGGAATTGGAAAGGAATATGATTGCATGTTGTGAACTCTTGATATGATTAGGCTCTAAGTTAAACCCTTGATCGAATGTTAGAAATGTTACACTTGGGTATAGAGCTTAACCAAGTTGTCCATGATATTAGGTATTTTGGCCTAGAAAATAGTGATTATGGCAAAGTGAATAAAGCAATAAGTCAATTGAAAGGATGCTAAGTCGAATTTAGAAAAGAGAGTTATGTTGTGGCTGATCGAATCGCACTAACATGGAAGTTGGTTGAAGTACATATGTTTTGGGGACGCCTAAAATATGTGTATGGATCCAGCCGAAGTGATTGGTTGCGACTGAGATAACATTATGGAAAGAATTTATCGTACTAGCGCGAACTTTGGCTGAAATGCATATATTTTGGGGACGACTGAAATATATGTATGGATCCAAACGAAGTGATATGTTGCGACCAAGATAGAAATGCAAGGAAAATATTGGCAAATCAATGAGAAATTACAAGTAATTGAAAGAGAGATAGACAGATCAAATTATTGATGGATTTAAATGGTAAAGTTGGATAGCTACTTTGAGATAACCGAGTGTGCTGAAATGGATATTAAATTGAAGCTGAATGAATAACTCGTTGTGACTAAGTAAATCTAGTAGAAGAGTTGTTTTCTTAAGTTTCGAGGACGAAACTTTTTCTGAGTGGTATATTATGTAATGCCCCGCTCCGCACGAGGCATTTGGTTGGCTTATTGGATGGGATCAGAATATTGGACCGTGACTTATGTTGGGAATGGAAAGAATTGAGACTGATGCAGTCTCACTTAGCTGGCTAGATGGAATGGGTATTGGAACGTGGCTCGCTGGTGGAGCTACGCATAGTGGAATTGTGTGTGATCGGAACAGGAAGACCCTTTATTGTAAGTGAGTGGAACTGTCCTTCCTCCTCCTTACTCCTTCATGCTTAATAAATGAAGTATTGAAATGCTATGAACTGCCCCTAAATGTCCCATATGTTAGTTACTGAATAATAGAGATGCTTATGCTGAGAATTATTGAAATATACAACACATTGAACTGCTAATATGATTCGATGCCTGAGATTGAATTGATAACCTTGTTCCTTATGTTTAATGCTGCTGAAACGACAAAACACTTGAATATTGAGATGCCTTGTGAATGATAGAATAAGAAATGAACTGGCTGTGCTATCGACCCAATGAACTGAATGAAACACTAGAATCATGTACTCTTTTTATAACTGTTGTAAGAATATGAAATGCTGCCTGTCCCTTTAAGAAATGAATGAATGTTAAGTTCCTCTTAAGAAAGGAATGATATGAGATACGTTGCAAATGAAGCAATGAATGAGAAATGATAAAGCTGGGATCTTTGAGATCACCAAATGAAATGATGGTAATGATGAAATGAATAAGTCATTGAACATGACTAATGATGCACTGTTGCCTTTACTTTCGTTAATATATTTTACCATGCGATTTTGTTCAAAATTGAGTCGGACACGCATTCGCATGGTCATGGACAACTTGTATACAAGGTTTGAGTAATAATTTCCTCGAACGGTTCCTAGGGCCCTGGGGACCAATTCGGCCTAGGAGGAAATAATGATGAGTGCTATGGGAGCACGGATAAGGCGGGGTGGCATAGAGGCTCGCCACCTACTATGCTGACCGCATTATCTTAAAATGAAATGAAATGAGAAGAGTCCATATGGTTTAACAACACCAGTGACCATGTAGTCAGGATGCATGCTAATGAATACTTTGTGCAGGCAGAGTAAGTATATCAGATAACCTGTATTTGATGCACGTACGAGGAGTCGGCTATCGGTAAGAAATCACATAATTATGATATTGTATAAGTTGGTTTAACTTGCCTGCTTAACATGTTCCATTTAGTATGCTAGAAAGATGCCTTGCTATAATCACTGCTCAAACACAACATCCATGCATAAGTGATGCTTGAAATGAGAATTGTCATAACATGTTTAAGATGTTAATGTTAACGATGCCTCAATGACACCTTTGCATGATAACACCAAGAATGCTATAATGATATGTCCACATGAATATTTCTAAGAATATGTTTACATGCTTCACCATGATTATTGCCCATGAACTGTAAACTGATGTTAGGCCCCAAGTAGAAAGATCACTCTAATAAATGCTTGCTTAAATAATTACTTTAATGTTGGTTTATGCGAGTGGGTTGGATTCTGCTAGCCAGTACATAGATGATGTGCTGACCCACGTTTTGTGGGCAGGTGCTCGTGCTTGGAATGCTCTACACACGAAGATTGGCTTGATTGGCCCCGCGGCATCGAAGATTTGTTGGGCATACAGAAGCTATCCTTGCATAAGATGATGTCTTCTGTTTATAAAGGGCATAATGTATGGAACATTGTAATCAATTGTACCAGTGAGATTGTAAGCCAAGTCGGTATATCGAGTTGTAATTCATTGTACCCAAATATCAAATGTAAGCTGTATAGCATTGTTCAGTTGGCTTTCAATGTAAAGTGAGATGTGCTGTAAACATTGTACTTCAATACAAGTCTTGTACTCTTCTTCAATTATCAATAAAGAGAATAAAGTTCTATATATCTCTGTGTGACTTCAAGTTACCCTTTTATCTCCGCTGCTATAAAGAAGTGATCTATTTCTATTCAATGAGAGAGATTGTCCTCACTAACTTCAATTTGTCTGCTTCTGCCGCTGCATATGTCCCTATTTGAAGATAATCGATTATGTACCATCTTTGTCTTGTACAAGTGCAATACCAGACTTGTACGGCATCACGCCCAAGCGAGGACGATCGATTCCAAGAGATAAAAATATGTGAATAAATGACTCTATGAATCGGGGCGTGACACAAACTGTCTCAAACCGTGTAGTATGAGTGTCATGGCCAAAGGAGATATAAAGATATCCCCCAACAAGAAGGTAGTCCGCTAAAACTAAGTTAACATGCATATAGTAAAGTAAAACGACTAATAGAGTCGCTTGCACCCAAGTGTGGCTTGGATGTGCAGTTTATATCAAATAAACAAAAATATGAAATAAAGTAAATAAATGCTAAAAATAAAATAATTTTACAGTAAATTAGCAAGGTATACTTGCCTGGTAGTGACTCCTGGCGTGGTGCGATAATCCAACAAGTCCTTGACATGGTTGTAGTTGACGTGCGTATGAGCGTGTTGGCACAAAATAGTCATACATGCCAAAAGTACGCAAGTTGATCTTAATCGATGGAACAGACCGTGCCTTTGAATCTAGATTATTTAAATTGGCTAGGGACGATATAGAGATTTTCGAGATTCGCAAGTAGATAGAAAGAATTTGGTTTAGTCGTGGCGAAAAATAGATATTCAAAGAAATTTGTATAATAAAATATTTATAACTTTTAGAAAATATTTCTATATAATAGTTGGAAACTATGTTTTACCAATCAAATATTTTTAAATAAATATTTTGTAAACAAGGAAAATTCATTTTGGGGCTAAGCCCTTAATTTGGTTAAGCTAAAATTTTGGGTCAACAACCATATTAAAATACCACAAAAATATATTAATAATATTTTAGGCTTCGAAATCTAGTTTAAAATTATATGAAGCGTCCAATAGAAACCATATTTTTCTTACAAAATATTTTCTAGGAAACTATTTAATATACATATTTAAAAATACTTTTAGTTAATAACTAATGACAATAATAATACTAATAATAACAAAGTTTAATAATAATAATAATAATACTCTAACATTAATAATAAAAAATAGCTATTAGCAACCTTATGTCAACTGATAACAATAATAAAAATAAAAACAATAATAATATAAAATAATATTAATATTAATAATAATAACTGATACTAAAAAAATAATAAATAAATAAAAATAATAGCAACAAAAACTAGGCTACAAGTACTCCCCTTATTTAGAAAGAGGATAAAGAGTGTGAGAAGGACAGATGGAAGAGGAGATGAGGAGCGGGAGTCGGGGGCTCGAAAAAGGGGGAGAGGGAGGCTGAGAAGAAAATGGGAGGTAGAGGAAGCTCGGGGCGTTTGGGGAAATCCGACAAAGAGAGGGGTTTTGAGGGGGAGTGGCGGCAGAGAACGAGGGATGAGATGAGCGGGGAGCGGAGCTGATGGGAGCAAAGGGGGCGGCCGCGCGAGGGCGCTGCAGCTCGGAGGCCGGCTCGGCTGGCGGACGGGGACTCACCAGATCGATGGAGGGGGCACGCAGGTTGGCACCAGCGCGACGGGCTGTCCTCGACGGTAGGAAAGAAGGACGTCGCCGGTCGGAGCGGAAGTGGAGGAGGAGCTTCACTGGAAAGGTCCTCTTGTGGCCCCGATGGTCGCCGACAGAGGTGTTCGGAGGCTCGATGTTGTCGAGTCTTCACAGCTTATCGAGAAGGAGGCCACGACGGTGGTCAAACCGTGGTTCGGCGGTGCTCACGAAGCTCAGCCGTTCGGTGGCGCTGAGCGGATCTGGAGGTGCCAGATCCGAAGGTCGCACGGGAGACACAGCGGTGCAGGGTCGAAGTTCGTAGAGGAAGCGCTCTGTCACCGAGATCGAACGACGCGGCACGGCGGAGGTAAGTACTGGTGGTGGTATTTTTGATTAAATTTGTGATTTGGTGGTGGTTAGGGTGGTGGCTATATTATTGTCGGTGGTAGTGATGGTTGTGTTGGGGGATTTTAGGTGGTAGTCGGCGTTGGATTATGGCGGTGGCTGGGATGGTGGCAGTGGTGCTGACAGTGTGGATGGCTGTGGTGGAGGTGATTTTGGTGACGGTGGTGATGGTTGTGAACATGACGAAGGGGCATGGTGGCTTTGGGGATACGATAGTGGTGAAGGTGGTGTGGCTGCGGCGACGGGACAGCGGGCGTGTGGCAGTGAGGGAACGGGGGAGGCTGTGACGGCAGGGCGGAGCGGGGAAATGGCTTGGTTATTGTTAGGGTTTGGTTTAGATGTGTTGGGTTGGTTGCGTCGTGTCGGGTGTGTCCGACACGACGGGAACGGAGGTTCGGATCTGTCGGACCCGGGGTTGGAATATTATATGTGTAAAAAAATATAGTGGATGGAGAATGGCGACACCGAAACGATGCACGCATTTGATGGAGATCTTTGTAGAATAGAGATTGTGGAGTTCATGGAAAAAGAGGGCAAGTACCTCTCCTTTTATAGGAGGTGGGAATCCCATTAGGATAAAGACTATAATTTATTTAAATCCAAATAGATAATTTATTATTTATTTTAGACCAATACATTCATATCTAAATCCAAATCCAATTCAAATTTTAGATAAATCTAATCTAAATTAATATAGATAAATTATATTTTGAAATAAAAGCTATTTAAAATCTTTTCAAATGTAAGCCAATAAAAATAATCTTTTCAAATATACTTCATCATATTTAATTCAATTTAAACCAAAACAATATTTTCAAATACTGTTTCGAATAATAAAATATTAATATTAAATAAATTTCGAAAATTATAACAAATATTTAAGTATTAATAGGAAATAATTTTAAACTATATTTTTAATAATTTAGATAAAATAATTTCGAAAGTAAACATAAATAATCAAATCATTAAAATACCTTCTTGTTAAATAATTTATTATGAATAATAAACATAAATTTTGAAAATATACATGAAATAATTTTCATGTGCTTTACACGAGTAGAATATTCATATAAATCTAGTTTCTAAATTACCACTATTAAAATAAGATTGCATTTTATAAATAACTAAATAATAAGTTTTGGCAACCTCGATAGATACTTTTTACAACTCTTAATAAAAATAATTATTATATATATATTATTTTCAAATCATCACCGATAATAAAATCAAAAAAACCATTTTTTTTAAAAATATGTACCTCGCACATATTCGTACTCGACGAGTAAATACGAAAAACACAAACTCCCGTGCGACGTACAATATGACTATGCGACGTATAAATACAAAAAAATCAGTATTAAAAATATAGTAGAAATTTAGGGGTTTTACAGATCACCTTGGGGAGCCCCGATACTTCTTGTTAAAAAGAAGGATGGTACGTCAAGCTTATGTGTTGATTATCGTACCTTGAATTCTGTAACAATCAAGAACAGATATCCCCTTCCAAGGATAGATAATTTATTTGATCAACTCAGTGGGGCAGCAGTATTCTCGAAGATTGACTTGCGATCAAGGTACCATCAGATCAGAGTCAGAGAGCAAGACATCCCGAAGACAGCGTTCAGATCCATATATGGACATTGGGAGTTCCTTGTTATGCCATTTGGAGCGACCTATGCGCCAGCCCTATTCATGGACCTCATGAATCGTATCTTCATGCCCTATTTGGACCAGTTCATGATAGCGTTTATAGACGACATCTTAGTCTATAGCAAGAATAAGGCAGAGCATGAGCAGCATCTTTGTGTAGTTCTTTAGATTCTCAGAGAGCACCAGTTGTACGTGAAGATTAGAAGTAAAAATTTTAGCTGGGTCGTATTTCGTACTTAGGTCACATCATCACCAGAGGTGGAGTGGAAGTGGACCCCCAAAAGATAGTGGCTATAGAGACATGGCCAGTACCCAGAACCGTCGCAGAAGTTCAGAGTTTCCTAGGATTGGTCAGCTATTACCGACGGTTTGTGTCAGACTTTGCTCGAATTTCAGCACCATTGATGCAATTGACCAGCAAGGATGTACAGTTTGCTTGGACAGCAGAGTGTTAGAGTTCATTTGAGAAGTTGAAGAAAGGATTGATGACGACCCCCATTCTCACGCTTTTAGATGGAATCGGAGGATTTTCAGTTTATTGTGACGCTTCCGACAGAGGATTGGGATGCGTCTTGATGCAACATGGTAAGGTAGTAGCTTATGCATCACGTTAGCTTCGTGATCATGAGAGAAATTATCCAACCCATGACTTGGAGCTAGCAGCGGTGGTTTTCGCACTCAAGTTATAGAGGCATTATTTATATGGAGATCGGGTAGAGATTTTTACCGACCATAAGAGTCATAAGTATGTGTTTAGTCAGAAGGACCTTAACATGCGTCAGAGGAGATGGCTAGAGCTATTTGTGGATTATGACATCAACTTGCAGTATCATCCTGGGAAGGCCAACGTTATTGCAGATGCATTGAGCAGAAGAGCTGGAGTTTATTTTCTAACAGCACAGCCAGAGTTGTTAGCAGATCTTCAGAAGATGGGTATTAAAGTTGTTCTTCCTACCAATGTGGCATTGATGGCCAGTATGCAAGTTCAGTCCTGTATAGTTGAGAGGTTAAGTTACCTCAGTCAACGGATTCTAAGCTTCAGCGGCTTAGGGCAGTATGTGTAGCAGGCAGAGTTATGTATTCATGAGGATGGTACACTTGGACTTGGAAGATGTCTTTGTATATCTAATGGCGACATCAGACAAGAGATCATGGCAGAAGCTCACAATTCACAGTATTAAATTCATCCCAGAGGTACAAAAATGTATCGTAATATCCGTCAGCATTTTTGGTAGAATGTCATGAAGAGGAAGATAGCCCGGTTTGTCTCTCGTTGTTTAGTTTGCCAACAAGTTAAGGCTGAACATCATAGACCAGCTGGAATTCTTTAACCTTTATCGATCCCACAGTAGAAATTGGAGCACATTAACATAGATTTGTAACTGGGTTTCCTAAATCCCCAGCTGGGAGATGCGCTATCTGGGTTATACTTGACAGACTTACCAGGTTAGCCCATTTTCTTCCTTTCAGGATTGGTCAGTCGACGGACCAGCTTACAGAGATGTACCTCAGGCAGATAGTCTGATTGTACGGAGTGCCAGTCAGTATCGTGTCTGACAGAGATTCAAGATTTATATCGCACTTTTTACAAAGTCTTCAGAAGTGTTTGGGGACTCGTCTCAAGTTCAGTTTAACTTATCATCCGCAAACAGATGGTCAGTCGGAGCGCACGATGCATACTCTTGAAGATATGTTATAGTCATGTACGCTCGACGGTAGTTCGTGGGAAGATCACCTGTATCTCGTGGAGTTCTCTTAAAACAACAGTTTCCAGGCCAATATCCAGATGGCACCCTTTGAGGCCCTGTATGGCAGAAAGTGCAGAACCCCGTTAGGATGGGATAATATCGGCAAGAGACAGATGCTTGGTCCAGAGATGATTATGCAGACTGTTGAAGTGGTCAGACAAGTCAGAGATCATCTTCGAGTTGTACAAGATCGCCAGCATCATTGGGCTGATTCTCATCGATGTACTCTTGAGTTTTCTATCGGTGACCACGTATTCCTTAGGATCTCGCCTACCCGTGGCGTCATTCGATTCGGCGTACGAAGAAAGCTTAGTCCTAGGTATATAGGGCTGTTTGATATTCTCGAACGAGTAGGTGATGTGTCCTATCGTCTCGCTCTTCCGTCATTATTACATAAGGTACATAATGTCCTACAAGTATCCCAATTGCAATGGTACATTCCGGATCTTAGTCATGTCTTTGATCATTCAGAATTGGTTGTTGGTACCAACCTTTCATATGAGGAAAGGCCCGTATCCATATTGGACCAAAGGGAGAAGATACTCAAGAACAAGACTATTAAGTTAGTTCGTATTGCTTGGTGTCATCACTCTTTGGGTGAGTCAACGTGGGAACGTGAGGATGATATTCGATCGTGATATCCACACCTGTTTGACTCATAAGGTATAATGTCTTCCTTATGCCTTGTGTTTTTACTTCCTTGCTTGCATGAATGATTGTTTGATTGACTATTAGTCATAGATTGCTAGTATTAGTATAACTTGTCCCGACACCTCTCTCCTCTTGATTAAATTCCGAGAATGGAATTCTTTTAAGGTGGGTAGAGTTGTCACTTCCGTTTTCTGTTATACATATTTTTATTATACGTGTACGAATTTTTGACGTTTGTTAGGAGACCCGTAGTAAGACTTGTCTTGCTTAGCCTGATCCTGGTTTAATCTTGCCTTGGTTTATTTTGGTTCATCTTGGTTTGGCTTAGCTTGGTTTGGTTTTGTGTGGTTTAAGATAAGAGGGATTGATATATAAGTCAACTATCCTCTCTCTCTTCATTACTTTCATTTATTTTCTTCATCTTCTCCATTACTCCTCTCCACCCACCAAATAAACCCTAGGCAAGTGCAAATTGTTTCATGATGGATCTCAACTTTTATTGTTCCATTCTCTTCTTCACTTGATTCTAAGCCTCATTAGAACTTGGAGTTTTTAGCTTCCATGGATGGATTTTTGTACATCTAAGTTTATAATTTTTCTTAGTTTTTCTGGGTTTTGATCTCTTAAACTTTATTATTTTTGAAATCTAATGGTCCTATGTTGTAGAAAATTTGATTCTACCCAATTTAGACCCTTGAAAGTCCCAAGTTCGACTTATTTTGAGAGATTTATGGCCTTTCTAGTCCATGGGTTCTCATGAACATTTGGAGGCTGGTTGGAGAAGATGAGTAGTGCATGCTGATGCATGCTGGCACATGTTATCCTGGCGCATGCTATGGATGGTGCCTTTTGGCCCATGACACATGTTGTCCTGGCACATGATGTCCCTGGCACATGCTGTCATGGTACAGGCTGTGGATGATGCCTTTTGGCCCATGGCGCATGCTGTCCTTGCGCATGCTGTCCCTGGAACATGCTGTTATGGCGCATGCTGAGGATGGTGTCATTTGGCCTAAGGCGCATGCTGTCCTTGCGTATGTTGTCACTGGCGCATGCTGTCCCTAGCACCCCTTTTGACACCTTGCGCCATTTTTTGCCATGATAATTCTTGTTACATTTTTCCATGCTTGTCCCCTTGGTCCTTAGTGTAATGTTGTGATCCTTGTTTGTACCCTTTTACTTGACTTGCCCTGTGATGACCCGACTTAATAACTTGTTGAGCATAATAAGGCTTGAACTTGATAAGATTTGACTGGACTTGACATGAACATGGCTTGATAATAAGGACCTGTCTTGATAATTCTTGATAGTGGTTCGTCGTGACATACTCTTGACATGGTAAGTAACCTGACATGACATGATAATCTTGAACACTGTCACGACAGCTACCTGGACTTGCTAAGTAACTCTTGTCTTGACACCGTGGTTGATTCTCTTGGTTGTGCATGTACAAGCTACATGTCTCATCTTGCATCATGCCTATGACATGGATTCCTGTTCACCACGGTCAGGGATTCATACTGAATCTGACTAGGGTAATAACTAGATTGATCAAGTAGTTCATAAAGGGATTTTCCAGCTACAATCAGTCCCGTTATCTGGGCACTTTAATTGGATTTGTAGCCTATCGTCGAGTAGGGCATATTTCTAGCACACTGTCATGTGTTGCACCCCTAAGTCACCTAATCCAACTCTCTTAACTTGCAACTGGATAACCTGGATTAAGTCTGCAGGGCTTGTGGCAGTTGGAACATCTCATTGCATCTTGTTAGTAATTAGGCTTTTGATAACCCTAGTTAGTTAAAAGTATCAATCCGTACTTGTTGCTTGGCCATGATTCATGGATGGTGTGCAGTCTAGTCTTGTCTAGACAGTGCCAGTTCATGATTACTTTAGCACATTACTTTTATGTTTTACTCTTGTCGATAAATAAGTGGAGACTAAGCTCTATTCAGGTGAAGGGTTACAACCCCGGTCCTTTTTTGGTTTACGGGTTTTAACTTGGTTACTAGAATAGTTCCTTAGTTATCTTATCATTTATCATCCTGATTTCCTTAACCCATGTCTTTCATTATCAATTATGTCTTTATGTGCTAATATGTTGGTTTTAGTTCTTAAGTGAAGTGTCCCTTGTGGCACTTGGTCTTTCTGGGGTCTGACCCAACTGGTTTTGTTTGTCCAGATTTCGGAATAGCTCCCGAGGATCGACCAGCCTTCTAGCCAGATGGTGAACACTAGACGCAATCCTGGCAACGAGTGGGTTTTATTTTGCTCTCCCACGCTATTGTAAATTATTCTTTTGAGGCGTTTAGCCGCCGTGCAAGTGTTAGCTCATTTTGAAAATTACTTTTGTCTGCCTAAGGGCTGTAACATGATTGACAAATCCGAGGGTTGATCATGTATGACTTAAACCCTTGCTAGTCTTCGCATTTTGTATGACTAGCTTCATAATGAATATGTAATGTTTGGGATGTCTTACTTTGTATGTCTGATGATCTACCATCTTTTTACATTTACTTGCTTGCTTGAGATTGAGACACTAGGCTTGAACTTGACCATAAGAGACGGTTGGCTTGTAGATAAACCCTCATGCATCTAGACAGTCGTAACCGTATTGCGAGTTGGGATTCACTTCAATATACGTAGCTGGCTGTGTCTGTCCCCCGCTCTCCAGTATTCTAGTTCTCGGGCGTGATATCAACCGAAATGTATTTTTGGCGGGCCCGTAACCCGATCCAACGGGCAAATTTGTACACGGCCTGTCCAATCCAACTTTGGATACGGTTGGGTTTGTCTCGTCAAAACGGATCAATAGATATAGTTTGACACATTTAAAGACCGTAGGCTCTGACACGCTTTTCGGTACAAAATGGGTCCAACGACGGACATCGTTTTGACCTAAATTTACGATTTTACCCCTGTGTCTAGAATTAGACTTTTGGATAGGCGTTTCAAGACATATCATTTACACCAAGAATATTTTTGATGTTTGTTTCAGCATCCATAGCTATTTGTGAATAGTGATTTCTTTTGCTGTTGATTCGGACTATTGGAATACTGCTTTTCGCACCACCACCAGGCAAAATACCTTGCCATTATACTATGTAAATTAAATTTCATTTTTATTTCTACTATTTAGATTCAGTTTATACTTATATTGTCTGTTTATTTTTCGTTATTCCAGTTGCATCCTTACTATGATTTACTTATCGTGCTTTAAATTATTATAATACAACTGTTAGTATATATCTTTCCTTGTCTTTCAATATGCTTTGGACCTAGTCTTAGCGGACTACCTTTTGTCAGTGCCATTTGGGAGGGAGAAGACAGTAGATGTATGGGCTACCCAAATCCAAAACCCGTAGTAACTGCGTAATATGGTAGTCGTATCACGACGGCCACTAGCCTCAAGCTATGTAGACTGATGGGTCACGTGGGCCGCTAGTCTCGAGTTATGTCGGCTAATACATTGGTACTTGACGTGTGTGTATTATGAGTTAGTCATGGGGGAGTCAGCCTTTACCTGCCCATACATTGAAATGTCTTCTAAATTTGAATATTAGAATGGTTAGGTCACACTCCGTCCTAGTTATGGCATGGGGCAATGTCACATCATGGAATAGTGTGCTACCCTTTATCATTGTTTGGTTGTAGGGGAATCTACTGTTTCGATGATAGGATATTGGGCCGTGTTATGGTTGGGACACTTTACTTTTACCTTGGGACTTCATAGTATATTTTATATCCAGTTTATATGGCATGTTCTTTAGGTTTCTTGTTATGTCCCTTTGAGGACCTGGCGATATCTTCAGGTGTGTGCTTTCATATCTTTTTGCAGGTGCTCTAGCCAAGATCGTGTCTTCCCTTTCTATCGAGGAGGGTCGCTTTTAGATCGTCTATTGCCATTATTATCGATCATTTTCTTGTATATTTTTCTCTCATTTAAAATGGTTGGTAGTAGATTTGTCTCTGCCCAACTACATGTAAAAATGACAAATTCATATTTAATTTATATTATTATTCTCTTATTTTTGTGGATGAGATTTAGTTGTCATGGTTTACTGCAGTTTACAGCTTATGTATACATACGAGGATTCTACATATTATAGTATACTATTTATGTATACAGTTGGCATGTCTACGTACTTAGTCGTAAGTATTTTGGGACTGGGGTTGAGTATTGATTTGGGTTGACAGTGTGACACCCAACTTTTATATCCTTACTGATACCTTATGGTATCAGAAAAGGTATATTACCCTGCATATTATCCCTCTTGTCTGCATTGCATGTTCTGCAACCTCATGTTGCATTCCTGCATATGACAATTAGTATCAGATAACAAATAGCTGCATCCATTCCTCATATGTTCAAGCTTTTGAGCCTTTCTAGTTGTTCATGCATCACACACTGCCACAGCACACATATATTACTGTTGCCTGCATTATCCAGTACAAACAATGGGTATGTCCTACATCCTCCAATTCTGGACTGAACATGGGTTCATGGCTTTGTCCACATATTCATAGCCTTCATTCGGTTTGGATACATGTGCACTAAATGAGTATATATATATATATATATATATATATATAATATATATATATATAAAATATATATATATATATATATATATATATATATATATATATATATATATATATATATGTGTGTGTGTGTGTGTGTGTGTGTGTGTGTGTGTGTGTGTGTGTGTGTGTGTGTGTGTGAGTGTGTGTGTGTGTGTGTTAGATTATTTGCATATGAGGATATGTGAGGTTGAGGGTTAGAGTGTTTACACTTAGCTAGGCATATTATATATATGTGATATTGGTATGTAGAGTGATATGGTATTAGTGAGATAAGGCATGATTGTAGTTTAGATATTGGTTATATTGTGGTTAGTTGAGTATATGTTTATATATGGTTGCCTATATGTATCCGAAGCATCCTAGTGTATATTAGCCTATGACTAGGATTATGAGTTAGTATATCCTAGTTGACCACTAGTCTAGATGACATTGTAGACTAGTCTAGGTTTGACCAAAACCCTAGATAGTTGACTTTGACTCTTAGTTTGACTAAAGGTTGACCCGAGTTGACCAAGAGTTGACTTTGACATAGAATGATCTAGTATCTTGTAGATTACATTATAAACTTCAATTATTATATATTGAACTCATTAAAACCTTAATTGCTCTAAATATGACCTTGTGATTTAAGTTCGGACATCTGTATGCATCAGTTGCTCATGTTATCAAGCGAGTATATTCTCGGATCGTTTTATACATGCTAGGATTTATATTCTTGCTCTAGACTACATTACTTGATGCTGACACATTGTTATCACGAATTAGTACTATATGAATCTTTTCATGAGATGTTATCCCCCTTAACGGGTGCATCAGGTACTTCATGTCATGTGTTTCATGTACATCCTGTGCTCTATGCATTCGTGTTATTCATGTATTCTTATGTGCAATTATGTACACTTATTTGCTCTCATGTACTTTCTTGTGCTCTCATGTACGCCATGTTCTTATATGTGCCTCGTGTATAACCAAAACTCATGTATGTAACGTAACTTGACTGGATCCTTGTGTATTGATTGGGGGTAGGGATGAGTATAAATGGTTATGTGATCTTTTTCCATCATGTGCAATCCTGTTACTTATTTATGTGCAACTCAGTTAACTTAGGCATATGCAACACAAGCCAACTAAACCATCTTGTTCTCTAAATCACTTAGTCACTTACAGTTCTTACTTACCATATAGATATCTCCAGTTTACAAATATCTCTCTTATCTTTCATGTACATTTCTTACAACACTTCATGTATACTATTATATTGCTTGTTTTACATTTTCTTTCTTGATATGAACTGTGTGAGAGTTATGTGCTCGTTCCTGTCCTGATTGGACCTGTTGAAAATATTACAGATAATACTGAAGAGTTTTGCCCTACATACTATGGAGCATCTAGACGACACTTGTGAGTTGGACCTACTAGAGGATCTACTTCTAGCTGAGGAGATCATCCCTATAGTCTAGACTAGTTTGCTAGGCTTTATGTTATTTTATTATGCTATTTGTATTTGACATTTGAGTTGCATTTATTTATGGATGTTGAGATGTTGTGTCGTTTAGACACTTAGACTTATTTTTTTCTGTCTGTATGTTCTCTTTTGAGATTTCATATCTATCATACCGTGTTGTTTCTACCTTAGAATCGTGATTGAGTTGTACCTTCAGTATTGTCCTCCATTTTGAGAGTTTATCTTGTGCAGCTACATTTATACTGTGTTAGATGTATGTGACCTAGGACAGCGTTCTACCGTCGACACTGCGGCGTAGGCTGGACGTACCCACTTCTCGTGCCCCTACACCGGGTGCGGGTCGTGACACTAAGGATACACTAACTTTCCTCTCTAAAATTCTAGGATACTTAACTAACACCCATATCCTATATCCTAACCACTAGGATACATCACTAAACTTCCTAACTAACATATCGCCTACCATTTCCCTTTGATACATTCCCAAACCCATGGCCTAAGAGCTACTGCTAATGCCCAATAGCTGCTGCATTTGCAAAATGCAAATGCAAACAAGTCTCTCTCACTCTCACTCTCACTCACATTGGCACAAATATTGGCTCACTCAACTCATCTAACATATGGCCAATGGCCAAGTAACCATAGCCAACCCTCCTACAGATTTGAACACAGTCAAACATATATAGATACTAATATAAAATACTAATATAAAAAAAATACATACTAATATATTTACATTCATTGACACTCAAACTCACTCAACCTTACCATATGTCTATATGGCCTAAAACCATCTGGCCAAGGGGATAAACTCTGCTGCCCTGCCCTGCAGGCAGCTAATGTACCCTTGCCAAGCAAGCCAAAGGCAATTGCCATGCTACCCAAGCATCTGTTGTTGCATTGCCTAGTCCCTACTGCTCTCCTCTCCTCCTACCTACTAGTCCTGTGCACAGGGAACATGACCCCCCAAACACTCACTCCCAAAGAATTGGCCAAGTAGCCAACACTCCAGGATATCCACCCCAAACCCTTGCTGCTGCATTAGCTGCTACCATGCTACTGTAATTGCTACTGCTGCTGCATTTGATGCAGCTACTGCAAAGCATCATTGCAAACTGCCCTGCTGCAGAAGCAAGGCCAAAGCAACCCCACAGATACAAGACCCAAAGTATCTGATATGCACCATACATTCTCTCATCCAACACCTTCATACTTAGATACTTATATACATCACTCCCAAAATCACTCATAATCTCTGATACAAATGGACTCCCACAATTATACACTATTTAATACTCTAAGCTAATCAAGCATAAACTCACAATTAACCCAAATTAGCACACCCTCACACAATATATATTTACAATAGAAGGACCCACATCACACAAACATATTTACATATTTATAGATTAGCACACACACACATATATATATATTACTGATCTAAGTATCCATATCCTCAGATACCAACTACCGATACTTAGAGATACCCTAACTTACTCACAAAAGCATGACAGAAACTCCAAGTGGTACATGGCTAAAACTCACTAGTGATTGATATAACACAAGACACCCCCACTATATATTACATATGGATACACAAATCTGATACACAACACACACTCAAAACCTAACTCACACACTAAATGCTCTTTGGCCAAATTCCTATTTTCCCCATATTACCCTACCTAGGCCTATGGCCATGAAGTTATGGCCCAATGGCCAAACTCCTGACCTGCTCGACTGTAGGCAGTGGCCCAAGTCTCTACTATAGTGCACACAAACTCCAAATCACTCCCCCTTGACCTGTCACAGCAGTTCACCATGATAGTGAACATCAAATCCTAAACTCTTTACCTACACAACTACAAATGTATATATAACATACATGTAACATATATATATATATATATATATATATATATATATATATATATATATATATATATATATATATTTATATATATATATATATATATATATATATATATATATATATATACACACTAAGTGAGGAGAAACTCAGAAATGACTGAGAAATCATTTGGTCTGCAGGGGATAGCACTTGACGTATAGGTAAGTCCCATATACTCCATCTAACTGAACACACACACAAGGTATTAAGGTACTAGTTATCTATCCTATCTAGACCACCCATATACCCATGTTTCATATCCTTCTCACACCCATGTAAAGGCAAGGACACCCCTTTTATTACAGTCACTGCTCTATTGCTACTTGCAATTGCAAGGCAAGGATTTATGTTCTGTTGCACTCACATTGCTGCATACTACTTGCTAAAGCAAGGCAATGCAAAGCCACTGACACCAATACAAAAGACATACTCACAAAACTCTATCTAACTCTAGTAGATACTAACCTCTCTACTGAATTTACAACTCCAAATCTGAACTAGCCCTCACCAACTGGACATCCAATATCCAAAGGACTAGCTCTCGAATAGTGGCCAAACCCCCTGCCTATCCCCTCTACTGTACTGCAGGAAGTCCCCTCTCTATTCTCTGGACCTACTGCACAACCCATATATGAGATCAAGAGACACTCCACTGAAAACTCTCCTAAGCCAAAGGCCTAATGGCTTATTGCCACTGAACACCCATGACTTGCCTATTAACATCCCCTCATACATTCATTATCCAAAACTCAAGTCAATACATATACTACTCTTCCTCTCTAAATTCAAACACAAGGTCAGGTGCAAAGTGTCACTGCCCTCTCTCACAGGCCACATGGCTACACTCGTACTCACTGCTGCAGGGCTTGCCCGGCCAAAGAGAGGCAGCACCCTGCCTACTGCACACATGTATCACAAAACCCTCTATCTAGGATACTCACTCCCTTACCCTCATACACATGCAACCATACATCAATATAACATTTAGGTAGAATATAATTACCTATTAATGGAGAACCAAGCTATACCCATGCCAATAAATTTGAAAACAGGACCTACATTGCCATTATGCCATTTTCACAAACACCTATGGGTCAAAATTCGTAGCCCTACACAAATAGACACAAAACTATGGATAACCATCACAATAGGACTCATTAGGACCCCAATCTACCTCCTATTAGTCATGGATAGGGTCTCTTACATGAATGCAAGAATTTAAACCATAGAAATTGAAGTTTAGAGGGTTATACCTATGTAGAAAGAAGCCCACACAATGCTCCACGAATTTGGGGAAGATGGATGGAAAAAGAACCCTCAAATCCTAGCTAAAGCCTTCTCCAAGCCTCCTTGAGCTCCCCCAAGCTTTGTCCAACAAATGGAGGAAAGAGGAGACAATTTGGTAGAGTTTTGGATGAAGAAATGGGTGGAAACCCTAATTAAATGTTGGCTGCCATTTTAGGGAAAAAAGATTTTAAATAGGCTCTAGACTAGCCCTAATCTCTTCTATATACTTAGTATTAGGGAGATCCTTAAGTGGGCTAAGTGGTTTGGCTCTAATTAAGGTTTGTGTTTAACCTAAGCATGAATAGCGTCTAAATAATCTAACTAATTTGTCAAGTCAATCTAAATGGTATCTACCATGACTAATGAATAGCTAGGCTACTAATAAATACAACATCTTGAAAGAAAAAAATATTCACCAAATTATGAAATGACAAAAATGCCCTTATTCTAGAAAAGTGGTAGTGACAATCTCCTCTCCTTTCCCTGATTAAATTCTTTCATCTGTAATTGAATTCATAGACTTGTTGTTCTTTTCGAAATAGTATGCCAGTCCCCATGACTCCAATTACTGATGGCAAGACTTTGATCGACATCTCCTCAACCGATCCCTTTTAGAACATAAGTACACCCCTATTGCTTGATCTATTCCAATTCTTGATGATTGAACGAACCTCTTCCGTGGGCCGATTGTGGATATTTGTAGTAGTCGGTGTTTGGATGTGCAGTTTCCTGTAGGAGTCGCCTATGATATTGTTTGCATGACTGGAGTTCGATGGTTAACTTCTTGATCAGAACCAATCAGTCGTATGTGGTCGAGTCGATCGATCAAAACCGATTTGGTGAGTTCTCCTTAGACAGTCTATGATCCATTCTTGATTGTTCTTTTCCTTAATATCTTTGAATTTCTTGATTGAAACAAACAAGAAAACCTATATGATTTGTTATTGTTTCTATACATGTGTTGTGTTCGACGAAATGTCTGAACCAGTCTTGCCATCGATTTTGGATACGGGGACAAAGGTGCCAGACATAGGGATACGAATAGTGGAAATCCTCATTACTCAGGTATGCTAGTTCTTTGATTAGCTGAATTTGGTATGAATTCTTGGTTCGATTAGCGTGAATGAGTCATTGAGTCGAGACAAAGTTGTATTTCTGAGACGAGTTGCATTCCTGACACGACTAGGGAGGACACGATATAGATGGACTCATATCAGTATGGGTATAACACCAATTTTTGTATTCGACTATTATCTCTATTTTACAGAGCAGTATGTTTGAATGAGGGTCACTGTTCATGACCGTTGGGATTATGGTGGAGATTTGTAGGATAGTTCAGTAGTTGGGCTTGGTGTAACGCCCCAGTCCCAAAATACGTAGGACTAGGAACGTAGACATGCCAGCTGTATTCATACGAAGTATACTCCAATATATGGAAGCCTCGTATAAATACATAAGCTGTAAAATGCAGTAAACCATAACTAAACTCATCCACACAGAATAAAATAATAAAAGATCATATAATGAGAATGAATTTGTCTTGATACAATATGTTGGGCGGAGACAAATCCACTACCAACAAGTAAAGAAAAAATACATGAGAAAGAATAACTTTGGCGAGCGAAGCGAAGACGATCCAAGTGCAATCATCCTCGAAGAATAGCGATGAGCACAACTAGAGCTAGAGCACCTGCGAAAGACAATAGCACACACCTGGCAAGACAACCAGGTCCTCAGAGGGACGTAACAAGACACATAATATCATGCCATAGAAACTGAATAAATATTGCTCAAATAGATATTTAATAGGGTACCTAACCATACTATAGTGAATATGCAATAAAGAACAAACCTTTGACGCATGGGCCGGATCAGTAAGGAATCAGGAATCAGGACCGTACCTCCCACTGGAGATAACCGGCTATCAGGACCGTACCTCCTACTGGAGATAACCGGCTTATCAGGGCAGTGCATATATGACCCATACATTAAAGAGTTGTTCTCCCCACCCAATGCCTACCATGTTGTATCCACAACAGTAAACCTCTATAACCGCTAAGTCAAACTAGCATGCAACCTCTATTAGCGGTTATTCCTATCGCACGGCTTATACGCACCGGTGGCCAGCCAGTCACGCATGTCCGTGTTCTACATGCGACACACAACTTCGTGATACCACGTGTCAAGACCATGAATGCAACACACAAGGTGGTCCTTAAATCTAGGTTTAATGTGTAAGAAAAATAATACATAGCATGAACAATAAATGATCAGTAAGTTCTAACAGGTTATGCTATGTATCACAGTTTATTTTGCATAAAAAAATAATAATAATGCAAGAAATATGAGCTAAAATAATTAAACATCAATGGCAAGGTGTCTTGCCTGGTAGGGCGTCTGGTGTGCTGCGATAATGAAGCAGGCATGAACCGTGACTTCGGTGCAACAACTATGCAAGGTGACCTCGGATGGTGGCACGGACAGTTCCATTTGGTCCAGAAGGGTCAAATTGGTTAGGTTGGACATAAGGTAGTCTAGAATTGGCGAGAAAATAGGAAGGATGGGATTGGTCTCAGACAGGAGAATAAGTCAAAAGAAAATGATAATAATATATATTCTATTTTTAGAAAATTATTTGTAATACTTAAAAATATTTTGCTGGTAAAATAGTTTTAGATAATTCTTAAAAATTTAGGAGAACTATTTTAGAACAAAACCATAATTTGTATATCAAAATGACTTATCATAAATTAATAACCCTTAGGGTTTAGAAAGTACTTCCTAACTATATAGTAAAAATTTTCTATGGTTGAAAATATTTGTAGTGCTAAGCCTAACTCACAATAAGGATGCCACTATCTAGTAATAATATATATTTTTGACAATGGCTTAGTTTGTATTTATTTATAAAATATTTTGATGATACTATACGATAGAGTAGATACCCCAAGTGATAAAATAATAATTTTACTGATAACAGTAAAAATAAATTTAAACATAATAACACTAATAATAATAATAATGAAAATAATAATAATAATAATAGGAAATCAGATAATAATAAAAATAAAAACAAAGATAAACACAAAACACAAAACAATCGAAAAAAAAACCATTGAAACAAAAGTTAACATCAACCAGGTGTTGTTGTTCTCTCAAGAACAACCAAGCAATAAATAAAAAAAAAGTCAAAGAAAGAGTGAGAGGGAGAGAGTGGAAGAGAGTTGGGAACGGAGATCGTCGGTCGATCGGTCGGGCGGGGAAGCGGAGGAGCGACGACGGCTGAGAGCGAGGAGGAAGGGCGGGGTCGGCGTGACGGAGGGGCGACCAGCGGACGGCCGCGGAAGTGCGGCGAAGGGAAAGAGGCACGGTGGGGTGAGGGGTTCGAGCGTAGGGCGAGACCAGCGCGGAGGGGACCGATGGCTCGGCGCGCGGAGGCTTGCGTGGTGTTCGGCGACGCGAGCGGCGGATGGCTGCGCTCGCGGAGGCAGAGCGGGCGGCTAGGGCAAGTGGTCGGAGGAAGAGGAGCGGTCGGGAGGGAGCCAGAGGTGGCGGACCCAGAGTCGAGCGCTCCAGCGCTGCGAGACCATCGCCAGTGACGGCCGGAGGCGTAGAGGAGTAAAGGGTTTCAGCCGGGGTTCCGCGGCAAGGGCGGTCTGAGGACGTCGACAAGGTTCAGAGACGGAGGAGGCGGAGGGTTAGGGAATCGACGCTGCGCGTCTACGGAGGAGGCGGACGCGCCCGCGTCGGCACGGAGGAGCTCGAGGCTGACGGGAGGAGCACGGCAGCTCAGGCCGGCGGAGATCAGGTAAGGTTGTGTGTTTCTATTTCTGTTCTATTTTTCTTTGGTTGTGGCGGTGGTGGCGATATGGTGGCGGCGAGGGTTGGCCGAAGATGCCGACGGTGGTGGTGGTAAAGTCTGGCGATGGCGATGTTTGGCTGAGACAGTGGTTGGTCTGGTGTGGGTCGGGTTTTTCGGGTTTTGCCGGCGTCGAACGCCGGTGATTGTGGTGGGTTGTGGTTAGGATGGCTGTGGTTGTTTCAGGGAATTGCCGGGGTGCGGGCTGGAGGTTATGGTTTAGGGAGGTTACGGTTTAGGCGAGGCCGGGATTCGGTCGGTTTAGAGTTAGGGTGATCGAGATGGTTGTCGTGTCGCTGATGGTTGTTGGTAGGGCGGGGGCGACCATGATGTTGAAGGGTGAGGGTGCTGGCGATGGTAGGGGGAACAACGTCGGGTCGTGGCTGGATGGTTGAGCTAGGTTAGGGTTTGGGTTAGGGATTGGAATTTGGAATTAGTGAATTGTATTAAGTCGTGGTTGGAAGATGACGTGTCCGTGTGTGGACACGAAGATGGTGAAAATGTAATTTGTAAAAGAATTAACCTATTGGAAAGACACCCAGGGTCGGACCCGAGGCCGTCACGGCTGACACGGAAGGGATGGACACCGACACGAGGCACGTACATGTTGTGAAAATATTTGTGGAACAATTTGGAGGATGATAAAAATAAATTGGAAGAGTACCTGCCTATTTATAGGATGTGGAAATTCCCAATAAGATAAGGTTTAGGATATTTAAACCCAATTTGGATATTTCCATATTTAGTTTAAAAGCGATCAAATCAAAATCCAAATCCAAATCCAAATCTATTTTAAATTAATTTAAATTCTCTTAGTTTAAAATCAAATCAATAAATCAAATTTCAATTATTTAGCTATTTAAATAAATACATACATTCAAATCAAGATTTAAATCTCTACAATAATTTCAAAATATATTTTCCAAAAATAATAATAATAATAATCTCGAAAATTAAATTAATATTTAAAATAAACCAATAAATAATTACAAATATATATGTATGCACAAATAATGTTTTCATAATTATGTTTTTCTAGTTTACAATAAAAATATTAATTATTTTTAATAATTGCATAAATGAAGGCTTTTAGTAAATAAAATAACAACTTGGTATTGATAGTAAAATAATTACTGCATAGATTATTTTGAAACTATAAAATAATAAATAAAATATTTTTCTAAAATATGTACGCTCGCACATATTCGCACTCGTCGAGCAAAAATAAAATTTCGTGCGCGACGTAAAATACGACTACGCGACGTACAATACAAAATTTTAAATCCGTACAAATATAAAATAAAAAAATAAAAAAATATAGTATAAATTTAGGGATTTTACATCCTACCCAACTTAAAAGAATTTTGTCCTTGAAATTAAGAATTAGTAGGGGGTGAGAGGACACAAGGGGGTATCAATGGGGATCCAACGATGACAATGTTTTCACAAAATCACGTCGTAAGAAATCGCAATCTAGTTCATTGAAAGATAATACGGTATGGTCACGTGGGTCGCGAGTTAAGGCACGAATAAGAGATTGATTAGGTTCATGCCTAAATCAAGTGACTTGGAAGGTTCATGATAGTGAATATAGGGCCAAGAAAAGGACGAGTGGTTTAGGGTAAAGATATAGCAACATTGAGTGAGAATGGTCATAAGAGATAGGATAGCTAGGGGAACCTCTAGTATAACGCTTTCGTCCTCTTAAAATAGGTGAGGGCGATGCAATATAGAGTTCGAAGGAAGCGTTTATCGAATACGAATACGTAATTCAAGGACGACCGAAAAATTTCAAAAGAAGTTGCCAAGGCAGTCGCGGATGGGACTCTAAAGGACAAGTTTAGCTATGTCCCCATCCACGTAGAATAATAGACAAAAGCGAACGAATGTGCACTTGGTTGATCATACCATTATGCACCGGTTCTGATAGACAATATGTTAGTGGGGTACCTCCATTAACATATATGTCACGAACAAGCTTGGTAAAAGGCTAAGCTTGCAAAAACTAGGCTACATTAGCATCATTAGTCTAGATAGTAAAAATATAGGCACGATAATAGATGAATAAAAACAAAATATGAATAGTCTAAGAGTCATAAGGATCTAGGTCTTGTTTATTTCTATACCATTATTCTACGATTTTATTGACCAAGGCTTGGTTGACCAAATGGGTTAACTTCCTCTAGTCGCTATGGTATAGATAATACCATTTGTATTTCCTTAATGGTCAAGGGTGTGTCAAGTCGTGGGGTATTCTACCCAACTTAAAAGAATTAAGCTAAGGGTGTTTGGGACATCTAACTAGTAGGGTCAATCTCTAGCAAGCACGAAGGGAAGATAAGAATAGGGATGGAAGGAAGCAAGCAAGATGTAATTGATGAGTCAAACGGTAGATAAAATCAAGGAAAGAGGTCAAGTATATGGATGAGATCCTAGACTTCTAATCCTATACGCAGGCTTGCTTGGTACGGTAAAGTAACCAAACAATTTATCTTGACCTGCATGGGCCACCACAAAAATATGTAACGCCCCACTCCCAAAATACGTAGGACTAGGAACGTAGACATGCCAGCTGTATTCATACGAAGTATACTCCAATATATGGAAGCCTCGTATAAGTACATAAGCTGTAAAATGCAGTAAACCATAACTAAACTCATCCACACAGAATAAAAGAATAAAAGATCATATAATGAGAATGAATTTGTCTTGATACAATATGTTGGGCGGAGACAAATCCACTACCAACAAGTAAAGGAAAAATACATGAGAAAGAATAACTTTGGCGAGCAAAGCGAAGACGATCCAAGTACAATCATCCTCGAAGAATAGCGATGAGCACAACTAGAGCTAGAGCACCTGCGAAAGACAATAGCACATACCTGGCAAGACAACCAGGTCCTCAGAGGGACGTAACAAGACACATAATATCATGCCATATAAACTGAATAAATATTTCTCAAATAGATATATAATAGGGTACCTAACTGTACTATATTGAATATGCAATAAAGAAAAAACTTTTGACGCATGGGCCGGCTCAGTCAGGAATCAGGACCGTACCTCCCACTGGAGATAACCGGCTATCAGGACCGTACCTCCCACTGGAGATAACCGGCTTATCAGGGCACTGCATATATAACCCATACATTAAAGAGTTGTTCTTCCCACCCAATGCCTACCATATTGTATCCATAATAGTAAACCTCTATAACCGCTAAGTCAAACTAGCATGCAACCTCTATTAGCGGTTATTCCTATCGCACGGCTTATACGCACCGGTGGCCAGCCAGTCACGCATGTCCGTGTTCTACATGCGACACACAACTTCGTGATACCACGTGTCAAGGCCATGAATGCAACACACAAGGTGGTCCCTTAAATCTTGGTTTAATGTGTAAAAAAAATAATACATAGCAGGAACAATAAATGAACAGTAAGTTCTAACAGGTTATGCTATGTATCACAGTTTATTTTGCATAAAAAAATAATAATAATACATGAAATATAAGCTAAAATAATTAAACAGCAATGGCAAGGTGTCTTGTCTGGTAGGGCGCCTGGTGTGCTGCGATAATCAAGCTGGCATGAACCGTGACTTCGGTGCAACAACTATGTAAGGTGACCTCGAATGGTGGCACGGACAGTTCCATTGGGTCCAGAAGGGTCAAATTGGTTAGGTTGGACATAAGGTAGTCTAGAATTGGCGAGGAAATATGAAGGATGGGATTGGTCTCAAACAGGAGAATAAGTCAAAAGGAAATGATAATAATATATATTCTATTTTTAGAAAACTATTTGTAATACTTAAAAATATTTTGCTAGTAAAATATTTTTAGATAATTCTTAAAAATTTAGGAGAACTATTTTAGAACAAAACCATAATTTGTATATCAAAATGACTTATCATAAATTAATAACCCTTAGGGATTAGAAAGTACTTCCTAACTATATAGTAAAAATTTTCTATGGTTGAAAATATTTGTAGTGCTAAGACTAACTCACATGAATAAGGATGCCACTATCTAGTAATAATATTTATTTTTGGCAATTGCTTAGTTTGTATTTATTTATAAAATATTTTGATGATACTATACTATAGAGTAGATACCCCAAGTGATAAAATAATAATTTTACTGATAACATTAAAAATAAATTTAAACATAATAACACTAATAATAATAATAATGAAAATAATAATAATAATAATAATAGGAAATCAGATAATAATAAAAATAAAAATAAAAACAAAGATAAACACAAAACACAAAACAATCGAAAAAAAACCATTGAAACAAAAGTTAACATCAACCAGAAGTTGATGTTCTCTCGAGAACAACCAAGCAATAAATTAAAAAAAAGTCAAAGAAAGAGAGAGGGAGAGAGTGGAAGAGAGTTGGGAACGAAGATCGTCGGTCGATCAGTCGGGCTGGGAAGCGGAGGAGCGACGACGGCTGAGAGCGAGGAGGAAGGGCGGGGTCGGCGTGACGGAGGGGCGACCGGCGGACAGCCGCGGAAGTGTGGCGAAGGGAAAGAGGCGCGATGGGGTGAGGGGTTCGAGCGGAGGGCGAGACCAGCGCGGAGGGGACCGATGGCTCGGTGCGCGGAGGCTTGCGTGGTGCTCCGACAACGCGAGCGGCGGATGGCTCCGCTCGCAGAGGCGGAGCGGGCGGCTAGGGCAAGTGGTCGGAGGAAGAGGAGCGGTCGGGAGGGAGCCAGAGGTGGCGGACCCAGAGTCGAGCGCTCCAGCGCTGCGAGACCATCGTCGGTGACGGCCGGAGGCGCAGAGGAGTAAAGGATTTCGGTCGGGGTTCCACGGCAAGGGCGGTCGGAGGACTTCGACAAGGTTCAGAGACGGAGCAGGCGGAGGGTTAGGGAATCGACGCTGCGCGTCTACGGAGGAGGCGGACGCGCCCGCGTCGACACGGAGGAGCTCAAGGCTGACGGGAGGAGCACGGTAGCTCCGGCCGGCGGAGATCAGGTGAGGTTGTGTGTTTCTATTTCTGTTCTGGTTTTCTTTGGTTGTGGCGGTGGTGGCGATATGGTGGCGGCGAGGGTTGGCCGGAGATGCCGACGGTGGTGGTGGTAAAGTCTGGCGGTGGCGATGTTTGGCTGAGACATTGGTTGGTCTGGTGTGGGTCGGGTTTTTCGGGTTTTGTCGGCATCAAATGCCGGTGATTGTGGTGGGTTGTGGTTAGGATGGCTGTGGTTGTTTCAGGAAATTATCGGGGTACGGGCTGTAGGTTATGGTTTAGGGAGGTTATGGTTTAGGAGAGGCCGGGATTCGGTCGGTTTAGAGTTAGGGTGATCGAGATGGTTGTCGTGTCGCTGATGGTTGTTGGTAGGGCGGGGGCGACCATGATGTTGGCGGGTGAGGGTGCTGGCGATGGTAGGGGGAACAACGTCGGGTCGTGGCTGGATGGTTGAGCTAGGTTAGGGTTTGGGTTAGGGATTGGAATTTGGAATTAGTGAATTGTATTGCGTCGTGGTTGGAAGATGACGTGTCCGTGTGTGGACACGAAGATGGTGAAAATATAATTTGTAAAAGAATTAACCTATTGGAAAGACACCCGGGGTCGGACCCGAGGCCGTCACGGCTGACACGGAAGGGATGGACACCGACACGAGGCACGTACATGTTGTGAAAATATTTGTAGAACAATTTGGAGGATGATAAAAATAAATTGGAAGAGTACCTGCCTATTTATAGGATGTGGAAATTCCCAATAAGATAAGGTTTAGGATATTTAAACCCAATTTGGATATTTCCATATTTAGTTTAAAAGCAATCAAATCAAAATCAAAATCCAAATCCAAATCTATTTTAAATCAAATTAAATTCTCTTAGTTTAAAATCAAATCAATAAATCAAATTTTAATTATTTAGCTATTTAAATAAATACATACATTCAAATCAAGATTTAAATCTCTACAATAATTTCAAAATATATTTTCCAAAAATACTAATAATAATAATCTCGAAAATTATATTAATATTTAAAATAAACCAATAAATAATTACAAATATATATGTATGCACAAATAATGTTTTCATAATTATGTTTTTCTAGTTTACAATAAAAATATTAATTATTTTTAATAATTGCATAAATGAAGGCTTTTAGTAAATAAAATAACAACTTGGTATTGATAGTAAAATAATTATTGCATAGATTATTTTGAAACTATAAAATAATAAATAAAATATTTTTCTAAAATATGTATGCTCACACATATTCGCACTCGTCGAGCAAAAATAAAATTTTGTACGCGACGTAAAATACGACTACGCGACGTACAATACAAAATTTTAAATCCGTACAAATATTAAATAAAAAAATAAAAAAATATAGTAGAAATTTAGGGGTTTTACACTTGGTTTATTAATAAATTCGTTCAGGTTTTACTATGTTGGGTTGCAGTCTTGGGTCGGGGGATCAAAGTGTCATTCAGTGTGTACTTAATTTGTTACATTGATACTTAGGGTTTTATTCAGTGGGTTGGGCTGAACAGCATTGGTTTAAGTGTTTTTGGGCCTATTGGTAATTGTGGATATGTTTTATTCAGTTTATTAAAAAAATATTCTAAGATTGTGGACCACAATTAGTAGATAGTTTCTCCTTGGGTTTTAAATGATAGATCAATTCTCTTGGTAGGAAAACAGATTGAATTGTCAAAAAGCACCTTAGAGGAATTTAGGGATCCTTAGAATTTTGTCTAAATTCCTTTTCCCTATTTTTAAGTGATTTGGAAGACATTGTTCTCGGGAAGAAGGCAAGTACTTGTATCTCAATTAGATTACACATTACATGCATTCAATTAGATTACACATTACATGAATATTCATATTTCACATGTTTTCATGTTGCTGTTTCACTTGCTTGTATGTCATCGTGCCATGTCGGGAAGGGAATGTAAACTCCCTAAAATTTTCTTGTCTTTTATGTACACATATATATTTATATTTTAACTATTTTGTTATTTAATTAAATCAAATTTTTACTAAATTATGGCATTATACAGATTATGAGTAGTAAGAAATTGTTACATATATGTATGTATAGAGTAGGTAATTCATATAAGATTATTTATTGAATATTTTAGAAAATATTTTCTTGATTTTTAGATTTTATTTGAATTTATTTGGACATATATACATGCATGTATATACATATAAACATATATGTGGATAATCTACATATAGTGTTATATATATATATATATATATATATATATATATATATTATATTTATATATATATATATATATATATATATATATATATATATATATATATATATATATTGGAATAATATTGGAATAAATATATACCTTATACTTATATATCTAGCTTGGAATTTTAGAAACTAATTATATAAATTTGTAGTAGGCATATAGTGATATTTATGTGTATAGGAATAAAGCTATATATATATAGCTTATACCGCGTGGCGCATAATGAGGCATCCGTGTAGCAAACTCAGTGCACGGTCGTCGTGCGACGGATCGGGGACTCGTCCCCATTCGCCCACGGGTATAAGCGACAAGCCGACCACGCGGCCCGTCGTACGGCACTGCTGAGGACGACGAGAAGATGTCCGTCATAAACGATCGCAGGCTCGATCGTAAGGGCATCGGCAATCGTCTCCAATATGCGCATCATGCGCATAGAACGGGAGGTTGGGCGAAATCGGTAGTCGCAGTCAGCAAGGAATTAGTGGCCATCGTACGGGAGGTCACCCTTAGTCGTCGAGGGCGTCTCTTCGGCGACGTTGGCAAAGCGAGGTATTGAGTAACTGCCGTCAAAAGACGGTGTGCTGCCGAGTGGAGCTCTAGAGTGCACGGGGTGCGTGTGCATGGCGATGATGACAAGGCCAACGGACAACGTCCGCACTCCAAAAGTCGTTCCATACGATAGGCCAAGAATCGTGTGCGTGGGACACACGATTATCCTAACCCGCAAGCGTTGGAAAATATATATATATATATATATATATATATATATATATAAATTTATAAAAAAATATAAAAATAATAATTATAATCTTTCAAAATCTCAGAGATGGTTAACATCTCGAAAGACGTTATTCCATTAAAACCCGACCCCTACACCTGTGAATACTTCGGGAACAAGAGATTTGATTCAATCAAATCTTGCACTCGAGATTTTCCTAATCTTTTCCATGTCCAAACCTATCAGGATTCTCTATGAATTCAACCTAAACTAGCCTCCAAATCATGTTAGAAATAGGTTTAAATTCATTCGTTAAGGGAAGATTTAAACCAAGTATAAATACGAGACAACCCGAACTTACGACCGAAAACTCCCTTCATGAACACTTCGCAAACCCTAAGCCTTCAACCCAGAGCAGCCTCGCATGCCTCACGCACATCACCAACCACCTGCCACCGTCGCTGGATCGTCGGAGTCGCCACAACACCGACGACCAACTCCCAAACAGGGAAACCTTGTTCCAGAGAGCCCGACCCAGGTACCATGTTCGTAGCTCTGTTTCTTTGCACACGCTTCGTTAAACTTCAATCTATAAACTAGTATAGATAGCCTATGCAACCCTCTTCGAATCCCTTCAAAGGAATTTTGATATAATCTATTGCATCGACGTAGAACTCGACGCAAAGCCGGGTCAAAAACTGTTAGAAAAATAGAACATTGGGTCTGACCAAACCCCGACTTGGAAGACAAATCTCAGTCAAACCATCGATAAATTTGAAAAACTACCTGAACAAATCTGTAGATAATCTATCCGTGAGTAAAACCTAATTTATAGATTGTGATTTTATTACGTATACAGGAAGTTATTCGACTATAAAAATTAAAGAAAAATCAGTTCTTAAACTAAAATTTTCACAAACTTTTTTTCGATACGGCGTGCGCCTTGACAAACTGGGTGACGTGGTCGCAACCCATAATCATCGAAAGGTGCGTACGGATGTTGTCGACGTGTGGGAATTGACGGAACTCGATTTCGTTGCGTGTGCGTGACAAAATCAGTACATATCCGTCATGATACCCCCGTATCGACCTTTGCAAACTTGGCTATAACTTCATGTACATTCATTGTATCGAGACAAAATTTGTACCAGCAGGACCGTATCATTTTTCTTGTCCTATGTGTCATGTTTGGTCCGATTCTGAAAAGGTCGACCGGAACGCCTATTTGGTGGACCCGCAACCCGATCCAACGGGCGAAATTGTGCACGACCCGCTAGAATCCAACTTTGGAAATACGGTTGGGTTCATCTCCTCAAAATGGATCCATAGACATATAGATTGACGACTTTAGAGACCATAGATACTGGTACACATTTTGGTACAAAATGGGTCCAACAGCGGACATCGTTTTGTCCTGAAATTATGATTTTGACCATGTTCCAGAATTGGACATTTGGACAGGCATTTTCTACATATATCTTTTATACCAGGAACGTTCTTGATATTTGTTTCAGCATCCGGAGCCGTTCGTGGATTTTGAGATTCATTGCTGACGTACTTGATTGTTGGATTGCTATTCCCGCACCGCCAGGCAAGATACCTTGCCACCTTACTCTGTGATTTACCTTATCTTATTTTCGATTATTTATATTTAGCATTACTTATGTATTGTTAGTTTTATATCACTATGCTTCGAAGTCACACTTGGGTGCAAACGACTATATCGGTCGTTTTACTTATTTTGTTTTATTCTTTTGTATTGACTTAGCCTAGTGACCACCCATTGATGATGAGGTATTGGTATATCTCATATGGCCTTGACACATGCTTTATCACATGTTATGAGTCACATGTAGGATACATACTCGCGTAGTCAGCTGGCCACCGATACGTTTGAAGCGTGCACAGATAGGAGTAACTGCCAATAGAATTGCATGCTAGTAGACTTGGTGGTTACTAAAGGTTCATATTAGTCATAGAGATGACGGTACTAGAGGTTCATATTAGGCATTAGGTGGGGAGGACAATACCCGATGTATGGACTTCTATTACACTTTCCCTTGTAACCCGGAAGCTTCGCTAGAGATACGGGTATGCTTACCCCCTCAGGTTGGCCACTGACGTTCTTAAACGTCATGCGCTTGGTCACTGGTGCCCAACAGGGGACTATATCGGATCCTATTATCAGCCAGGGCTCATGCATTGAAGGATTGTATCTCAACTGCATGTTCACAGTAGAATGGTTAGGAACCCTATTGCATGCATCACTTTATTTTCTATTATATATTACAGTTTATACAGCATGGTATTTTCTTGTATCTTATTACGTCCCTCCGAGGACCTTGTTATCTCTCCAGGGTTAGACAATTGTACGGAGCAGCATTGGATCCTTTCTACATCGATGACAAGGCATCTCCTGCTGATTTTTAGTTTATTTATACATTAATACATTCATGGTCATCTTATATCTCTTTTCTTTCTATTTTACAGAGGTTCAACTCCGATCGTTTGAGACTATTTTTTATAGCTGTTTGGAGTGGGTATGTCCACCCGGCTATCTCTTTGATACACTTATTTATTCTGGATTCTTATATCTTCTGTGTTTAGCTGTAAAGAGATTAGATTATTATATTCTGGCCTGTGATTATTTTATGCATACAGCTTATGTACGTATACGAGGATTTCATATATTGAAGTATTCTTCGTATATGTGCAGCTGACATGTCTACGTACTTGGTCCTAAGTATTTTAGGACTAGGGTGTTACATATTTTTGTGGTGGCCCATGCAAGTCAAAAAATATTGTTGGGCATGACTGTGCCCAACAAGTCTGCATATAGGAATAGAAATAGTATCTCATCCAGAACTACTGCCTCATTTGACTTCCAATCTTTTCGAACTTTCTTTGCTTACTTGAATTGCCTCATATCAAATCGTCCTAACATCATCCTATTTTATTCGTGCCAACAGTATGAATCTAAGAAGCGGACGTACTTCTGCCTTGGCCCTCACATCTGGTGAAGCGGCTACCCCGGAAGGACAGAATCCTTCGATGACCCCGGTGACACCGTACCAGCCAGGACTGTCTCAGCCTACTACGACTCCGATGATGGTGCACCCAGAGATCGAAGCACCCCCAGTCAGCCAGGCTGGGAAGACCACTACCGTACCACTAGAAGGGAATGTACCATTACTACAACCACTACCATTCCCTCAGCAGTTTCTACCATATCGGGCCCCCAGATGCCTCCACCACCGACTGATAGGAGCCCTACTTCCCAGTTCATGTATGCCATAATGCAAGGTCAGTGGCAGCAGACTGAACTGATAAGACAGACTATGATGGCAGCATTGGCTATTCCTCCACCTCCATTCCCGATACCAGCACCAGCACCGGCTCTACATCCTTATGAAGGCTCTTTTAAGAACTTCACATACATGAACCCCAAGCCCTTCAGAGGTGCAGAGAAGCCACTATAGGTGTCTGTATAGCTTATTAGTACCGAAAAACTACTGAAGGAATCCTAGTTGCCAGCTCATGATTGGATGACAGCAGTAGACCTACTACTAGAAGATAATGCTCACCACTGGTGGAAGGTAGAAGAAAGGTGATTAGGCATTGGGATCACCTGGAAGCAGTTTTATGATCTTTTTTATGAGAGATTCTTCTCCATTCATGTTTGAGACGGTCTATACAACCAGTTCCTTCATCTGAAGCAAGGAAACATGTTAGTTGATGAGTATGACTCAGAGTTCAATCGCCAGAGTAGATTTGCTGTAGGATTGATCCCGACAAAGTTGGAGAAGGCGTGGAGATTCCATCAGGGACTTTCACTAGAGCTCAAGTCTTATACGACTACGCAGTTTTGAGTCTCCCATTCAGTTGTCTTGGAGGAAGCTCATGCTCATGAGCTTCTTCGCAAGGAGCAACAACAGAGACCAGGACGCCATACCTTAGCATTTACACCAGCCCGAGCTACTCAAGGTGGACCTATCAGGAGGTCCACAGGACAGTACTAGCAGAGGACTACGCCCTACCAGAAGCCTACTTGTAACTTTTATGAAAAGCAAGGTCATATCAGGAATGACAGTCAACTTCGCCTGAGATTATGTATTAGATGTGGATTAGGACAACACTTGGCTAGAGATTGCCTCCAGTAGCAGGCACTAGTACATGCACATCATGTCTTGAGGCCTACAGCTTCAGCACCTCGCCAACCATTACCTTCCCAAGGTGTACAGTACAAAAAGGCTAGAGCTCAGGACTCCAGTCAGTGTTACGACATGCCTTCTTGCTATCAGTAGAGAATATGGAAATAATAAGAGAAATCATAGCAGGTATGATTTTAATTGTTATATTTCTGGTTATCATGATTTTTGACACAAGATCCATGCATCATGAGTTTAGCCAAAGTCGAAGAAAATTAGACAGTAGGATGATTGTGTAAGCACGAACACCGGACACGGCTTAGATTCTTAAACCTTGAACTACTTGTGTTTTCATTCAATCATAAATCCTGCATACTTATATTTTGATTAACTTGACTAATGCCGCAATTATAGCCTAGTTTTTGCAAGCTTATCCTTTATCGAGCTTGTTTACGGCATGTGTTTATTGGGGACACCCACTAACATAATGTCTAACTAGAATCAGTGTATTATAGTCTGATCAACCTTAGTACACTTGGTTCTCTCTTCATTCGATTATCCTATATGGATTGGGATATAGATGACTCTAGGATCTCATCCTCATATGCTTTGACAACCTATTTTGAATTATTAAATCGTCTCTGGAACCCCGTATTCGTATTCGATCCCCTATCCCTGGAATGCTTCTTGTTTTTTGCCTTTACTGATTTTGGAAAGACAGATGCTCGTATTAAGGGAAGAGAGACCCATAATGTCCCCCTCAATTCGTCATACCATCTATAGCCATGAAAGCTATACTTATATTATCATTTACTTCTGTTTGAAATTGAAGTACGGTCTTCAAACTTGATTCATGTCTACCGTATCATATTTTCTATTACATCGTAGTATTCTTCCATAATCAAAATTTGAGGTACGATATCCCGACTTGAATCGTTCTAACTTTATTAAACCATAGACCTATGACTTCGTTAACTTTTGGAGATGAATTACGGAAGGATACAGATTGTAAAGCCTTTTTATATTGTAGGTGTACTAGTATTGTCGATTTATTGGCATAAAGTAGTTCCCACGAGGATGATGAATTAGTGCCTCATGAACACCCACTTTCTATTTATATCATTTGATGTCCCCTACCATGACATCGATATTTAGAGCACGAGACCAGCTGTTAACCTCCAACAAAGTTCATATGCAGGACCTAGACGAGTCCACATTCATATAGACATAACATGTCCTATTCAAACATGTCCCCTTATACTCTGTTTCTATGATGCGACTTTCGGGTCAAGAAGGCCAACCATAACCCTTACCATAATACCGATGTACTTTCCGACTTCGAATAGAGACACAATCTGAACTCAAGGTTTTTGCCTAATATAAGTTTATGATCCACTCGAAGCCCACTATGCACAGGTCGCTAGTGTGCCATTCAATTGAGCCCCATGTATATTGGAATAAATATATACCTTATACTTATTTATCTAGCTTGGATTTTTAGAAACTAATTATAGAAATTTGTAGCAGGCATATAGTGATATATGTGTATATAGGAATAAAGCTATATATATACAATTATAAAAAACATATATAAATAATAATTATAATCTTTCAAAATCTCAGAGATGGTTAACATCACGTAAGACATTATTCCATTAAAATTCGACCCCTACACCTGTGAATACTTTGGAAACAAGAGATTTGATTCAATCAAATCTTGCACTCGAGATTTTCCTAATCTTTCCCATGTCCAAACCTATCAGGATTCTCTACGAATTTAACCTAAACTAGCCTCCAAAACCTATTTGAAATAGGTTTAAATTCATTCGTTAAGGGAAGATTTAAACCAAGTATAAATACGAGATAACCCGAAGTTACGACCCAAGACTCCTTTCGTAAACACTTCGCAAACCCTAAGCCTTCAACCCAGAGCAGCCTCGCGTCCCTCACACGCATCACCGACCACCTGCCACCGTCGCTGGATCGTCGGAGTCACTGTGGCACCGACGGCCGACTCCCAAACAGGGAAGCCTTGTTAAAGAGAGCCCGACCTAGGTACCATGTTCATAGCTCTGTTTCTTCACGCACGCTTCGTTAAACATCGATCTATAAACTAGTATAGATAGCCTATGTAACCCTCTTTGAATCCCTTTAAAGGGATTTAGATATAACCCATTGCATCGACGTAGAACTCGACGCAAAGTTGGATCAAAAATTGTTAAGAAAACAGAACATTGGGTCTGACCAAACCCCGACTTGGAAGACAGATCTCTGTCGAACCATCGACAACTTTGAAAAACTACCTGAATAAATCTGTAAACAACCTTACGTGAGTAAAACCTAATTTATAGGTTGTGACTTTATTACGTATACAGGAAGTTATTCAATAGTAAAAATCAGAGAAAAATTAGTTCTTAAACTAAAATTTTCAGAAACTTTTCCCGATACGGCATGCGCCCTGACAAACCGGACGACGTTGTCGCAACCCATAAGCATTAAAAGGCACATATGGATGTTGTCGACGTGTGGAAACTGACGAAACTCAATTTTGTTGCATGTGTACGACGAAATCAGTGCGTATCCATCAAGATACCCCTGTATCGACCATTTGAAAACTTGGCCATAACTTCATGTACGTCCGTCGTATCGAGATGAAACTTGCCAGCAGGACCGTGTCATTTTTCTGGTCCTGTGTGCCAAGTTTGGTACGATTCTGAGAAGGTCGACTGAAACGCCTATTTGGCGGCCCGCGACCCGATCCAACGGGCAAAATAATGTACGGTCCACCGGAATCCAACTTTGGACATACGGTTGGGTTCGTCTCCTCAAACCGGATCAGAAGACATATAGTTTAAAGACTTTAGGGACCATAGATGTCACTCCCCGTTCCCGAAATACGTATTTTTATACATGTACAGCTCATGTGTATTTATTTAGTATTTATCATGTATTATTCTGTATTTAAATTCTTTTAAATTTTCATGTTAATTAATTATCTGCTCTTTAAATTCCATGTTAATCTATTTCCTGCAATTTTATTTCTGTATTTTATTACCTGCTTTTACCTCCTTATGTTGCTTTCGGGTTTGGCCTTGGATGACTCCCCTTAAACCCGGCCCATTAGCTCCCACCTACCACCATCTTCCTATTTAAAGCTTCCATCTCTTTCTCTCTCCTCATTACTTCATTCTCACCATTACTTCTTCTTCTTCCTCTTATTACTCTTCACCACCTACCAACAGCAGGAGAAGGCAAGTGCAATCTTGCTTCTTGCTTGGAGAACCATTTTTATGGTTCATTTCCCTTCCTCTCATGATCCTGAGAGAGATTAGTTCTTAGCATTTTTTATTTCTCCAGCTGGTTTTCTCTAGATCTAAGTTATAGTATTTCGACTGTTCATGGGTTCTTGGTCCACCAATATTAGCGTGTATTTCTGGCACTGGAACAGGGCTCCATAGGACTTGGAGTTTGGGAGATGTTTCACGCACACGTTCTTACGTGCTCGCGTAAACATCAGCCCAGTCACGCACACGTCTTTACGTGTCTGCATGTATTTTTAGTCACGCTCGTGTTCTTACATGTTAGCGTGTATTTTTAGTCACGCTAACGTTCCCATGAGCGTGCGTGTATTTTTAGTCACGCTCGCATTTGAGTGTGTGAATTATTTGTCACGCTCGCGTTGTCTGCGTGTATTTGAGTCACGCTCCTATCTTTGTACTGCGTGCGTGACTTTTTACGCTCATGTCCCTGAGCTTGCGTGCGTGACTTTTCGCGATCACATTGTGCGTGACTTTTGGCGTGCGTGACTTTTCACCCTCACGCTGCGCATGCGTGCGTGAATTATTTGTCACGCTCATACGCTCACGTTGCCAGCACGTATCACTTCTCACGCATCACTTGTCGCACCCACTGATCACGCTCACACTTACCAGAGTATACTACTTTTTACGCTCGCTCCTTCATGCCAGACTTGGCGTACTTTTTACGCATACGATTCTTGCATAATTTTTGGACTTAGCTTAGACTTGTTAGCATGACTTCTTGACCTGGGTGTTTTTAATTGTCTTATAATTATTCATTTAATGATGGCATGATAATTCTTCTATTATATCCTTAATTGTCTTATAATTATTCATTTAATGATGGCATGATAATTCTTCTATTATATCCTTACGCCTTTTTGCATGAACTTGATAAATCATGACACGTTAATATTGTAAATATGGATTGTTATGTAGAATGTGTCATGTGTCTTGATTAATCCATGGATACCCAGTATGACTAGAACTTAATTCTGAGGAGTTATGGACCCGACCCCATGTAATATTGATGACTTTCATGCCTTGTCACCATTGATAACGATTATGACATGGACTAAATAATTGATCATGCGTTCCTAGTTGGAACTAAGAGACTGGCTAGTCGTCTTATTGAATGAAATGAATGAGACACGTTCATGTAATGAACTATTATACTCGATTAGCCGATCCCGAATATTGGCATACAGGCACATGCAGGCTTCAAAGTAATTATTTATTATTTAATTATTTATTTATCTATTTTACAAAAACAGCATGTGTACTTTATGGTCAAGGCATGATTACTCCGTGGTTAGACATGATTGTTGCATCACGCTATGTAAAACCTACAACCTAGCCGTACGGGTATTGTTGTAGAGTTGCGCATATCGTACCTCGTACGAAAGTACTCATTTGAACGACCATGATCCACGGCATGGAACTTCACTCAACGTAGAGGCTATTAAGTTAAATAAAATAATGATGGCATGGAGAGAATGGATTCCCGAGTTCTTACATGGCAGCCCCCTTGGGACTATTAAGTGCCCGACGGGCCGGCTGGTTCCCACAGATACGGTAAAACTGTCACACGGGCAGGGGAACGGTATCTGCTTATATTATTGTACATGCTATAACAGCGGGCGTCCCGCTGGGACTCGTCTAACTACATGATTGGTGCACATGATTGATTGGATAGACTAGCCTTGCTTGCACATAGTAAGAACTGAGGAATCCCTATATTACATAATTCCAGGATAACTTGGGACTCATAATAGCAAGCCGTAGTAGTTGATTGGCCGTTCAAGATGATTTGTTTGTGTACTGTACCTACTCTGTTACCTAACTGGGATGATCAGAATGTCAGGACATGACGGGCCAACTTCTGTCCTTGTTTGGTTGGGAGGTTGGTTCGAAGTGTCGTGATGTTATGTGAATCCTAGTGGAAAGTAGAGATCTATTATTATATTCTCTTACTTACTGGTTTAGTCCTTCATATCGTCCTTCCTTGTGGTACTTGCTATTAGAGGTCTAACCTCTCTGGTTTTGTATGGCCAGATTTAGAGCCGGTTTCCGAGGATCCAGCGTACTTCTACCTCCAAGATGGTCAACACTAGAGGCATAATTGCAGGAGGACTCGAGTGGGTTCCTTACTTCACCACTCGTTTTGTTATTTACCTTTATACTTAGCCGTTTGGCACCGACATGTTAGTCGGATTGTCTTGTACTTACTTTTACATGATTGTAATTAAGTCAGACTGCAGCTGATAACAATTGTGTATACTTACTATATCATCTGGCTATATTTTGTAAAGCCAGATCTCAAGAACATTTTGACTGAGCGTTTGGGACGCCTTACTGCTTTATCTTACATGTTCTCTATTACTGTTTCCTTGTTTGAATGATTGAGACAATAGATGTGAAATGACCATAGTAAGACCTTTATGTAGTATGCACCCCCTCGTCTGGTTAGACAGCATTGATCGTATTATACGGTATTCATCTACCCGTAATACGTAGCTGGCTGAGTCATTCCCCCGCTCTCCAGTATTCTGGTTCTGGGGCGTGACAATAGATACTGGCATACATTTCAGTGCAAAATGGGTCCAACGGTGGACATCGTTTTGACTCGAAATAACGATTTTGCCTATGTTCCCGAATTAGACTTTTGGACAGGCATTTCCTAGATATATCTTTTACACCAGGAACGTTCTTGATGTGCATCCGAAGCCGTTTGTGTATTTTGAAATTCATTGCTGACGTACTTGATTGTTGGATTGCTATTCCCATACCGCCAGACAAGAACCTTTTCTACCTTACTTTGTGATTTACCTTATCTTATTTTTAGTTATTTATATTCAGCATTACTTATCTATTGTTAGTATTATATCACTGTTCGTCCATGTCACACTTGGGTGCAAATGACTATATCGGTCATTTTACTTGTTTTGTTTTATTCTCTTGTATTGACTTAGCCTGGTGACCACCGATACGTCTGAAGCGTACGACAGATAGGAGTAACTGCCAATAGAATTGCATGCTAGTAAACTTGGCAGTTACTAGATGTTCATATTAGTCATGGAGATGACGATACTAGGCATTGGATTGGGAGGACAATATCCGACGTATGGGCTTTTATTACACTTTTCCTTGTAACTCGAAAGCTCCGCTAGAGATACGGGTACGCTTACCCCCCCACGTTAGCCACTGACGTTCTTAAATGTTATGCGCTTGGTCACTGGTGCCCAACAGGGGACTATACCGGATCCTATTATCAGCCATGTCTTATGCGTCGAAGGATTGTATCTCAACTGCATGTTCATAGTAGAATGGTTAGGAACCCTATTGCATGCATAACTTTATTTTCTATTATACATCACAGTTTATACGGCATAGTGTTTTCTTGTATCTTGTTACGTCCCTTTGAGGACCTGGTTATCTCTCCAGGGTTAGACGATTTCTCGTAGAAGTACGGAGCCGTATTGGATCCTTCCTACATCGATGACGAGGCATCTTCTGCTGAATTTTAGTTTATTTATACATTGAGACATTCATGGACATCTTATATCTCTTTTCTTTCTATTTTCAGAGGTTGGACACCAATCGTTTGAGACTATTTTTTATAGTTGTTTGGAGTGGATATGTCCACCCGGCTATCTCTTTAATACACTTATTTATTCTAGATTCTTATATCTTCTGTGTTGAGCTGTGATGAGATTAGATTATTATATTCTGGTCTGTGATTATTTTATGTATACAGCTTATGTACGTATATGTGCAGCTGGCATGTCTACGTTCTTGGTCCTAAGTATTTTAGGATTGGCTTGTTACAGGGAAGAACATTATAAAGCATGTAGTCACCTAAGCTTAGACATATGCTTGATTGTTAGTATAGAGTACATGATATACCTTATACCTATACATGGCTGCTAGTATATCATTGTACAATATGTTGGGAGAAGACAAATCCACTACCAACTGTTTAAAAGTGAGGAATACATGAACAATGGAAGCATTTGATAACGAAGTGAAGGATGATCCAAGAGCAATCATCTTCGAAGGGATATTTAAGATCACGACCTTGGCTAGAAAACCTGCAAAAAAGACAATAGCACACCTGGAGAGATCACGAGCTCCTCAGAGGGACGTAACAAGATACATAATATCATGTCATATAAATTGAATATAAACTGCTCAATAATAAGTCAAATCGGATTATAACATGGTCTAATACTCCATCCATGAACTAGCGTACCATCCCTCCAACCAAACAAGGACAGAAGATGGCACCATAATCCATGATGAAGTATATTCCCATGCCATGCATCCAATATGGTATTCGGACCACAACAAGGTTCAATACCTTCTCCTCGAAGCAGTGAGCCACACCTACAACCAAACAAGGATAAGATGTGGCAAACTAGTCCGCGATAAGTTACTGTTCCAAGCCACGGTCAGATACAAGTACCCAAACCAAGAGTACTCATACCTAACGGATAAGGTAGCCTAACCAATCTAAGTGAATGCAGTTTTAAGATTGTCCACTAACGCAAGGGCCATGGCTAAAATAGGATCGGCATGGTCCCCCGTTGGGGCACCAGAGGCCTAGGAAGAGAATAACATTTCACAGAACGTCAGTGTCTGTCAGTATCTATGGATAATCTCACACTGTATCTCCAGCAGAGCTTCCGGATCACAAAATGTAAGTGTATAGTAGCCCAGACGATAAGGAATTGTCCTTTCCGCCCCATGCCTACTATGTTGTATCAACAACACATAACCTCTATTAACCGCTAAGTCAAACTAATCATGCAACACTATTAGTGGTTAATACTATCGCATGACATATACGTACTGGTGGCCAGCCAGTCACGCATGTCCGAGTTTTATATACGACTCGCAACTCTGTGGTACAAATGTGTCAAGGCATATGAATGCAACACACAAAGGATAGTCCCTTAAATCTAAGTTCAATATGTATGAAAATAGTACATAGCCGAAAGTAGAACTGAACAGTAAAATTCTATCTAATTATGCCATGTATCACAGTTTATTTTCTAGAAAGTAAATAATATAAATGCATAAAATATAAGCAAAAATAAATATACAGCAAATGGTAAGGAATCTTGCCTGAGGGTGGTGCGAGAAGTAGCAAAATCCAACAGTCAGAATCATCATCAATGAAGTCAAAATCCATAAACGTCCTCGGATGCTGAAATAAACACCATGAACATTTCCAGAATAAGGAAAATAGCAAGAATAGACTACCCATAAGTCTAATTCTGGATACAGAGGCAAAATTATAATTTTGGATCAAAACTATGTCCGCCGTTAGATCCATTTTGCACCGAAAAGCGTATCAGTACCTACGGTCTCTAAAGTCGTCAAACTACATGTCTAAGGGTCCGATTTGAGGAGATGAACCCAACTATATATCAAAAGTTGGATTCCGAAGGACCGTACACAATTTCGCTCGTTGGATCGGATAGCGGGCCCACCAAAAAGGTGTTTCGGTCGACTTTCTCAGAATCAGACCAAACTTGACACACAGGACCAAAAAAAACAATTTGGTTATGCAGGCGCAAGTTTTGTCTCAATAGGACGAACGTGCACAAAGTTATGGCCTACTTTGTAAAGTATCGATACAGGGGTATCTTGACGGATACGTACTGATTTTGTCGCACATACACAACGAAATCGAGTTCCGTCAGTTCCCACACGTCGACAACATCCATACGCGTCTTTTGATGCTTTTGGGATGCGAACATGTCGCCCGGTTTGTTAGGACGCATGCCGTATCGGATATTTTCTTAAAATTTTCTACTGTTTCAAAACCATTTTTCTCGATATTTAGAAACTATTTTCTTAGCACGCATTACATGAATTCATATTGTTTTCAAAAATGTTTGACAGGTTGCCAATAATTTGCCTTCAAACAAGGGCACCGGGCCAGGTTTAGAAACTATTTTTGAAACAGTTTTTCCATCGACTTCTCGTCGATTTTGCGGACAGGTTTTCTTCACTACTTTCAAAAATTATATCGGGATCTCCTAGTGGGTCATATAGGATCTATATAGGAGTTTACGGAGTAGAAATCTGAGGAGTACACAAGAAGAAAGATGGACTCGAAGTGGGTACCTTGGCTGTTGTAAAGGGCGGGCTGCTGCTGCTCTGTTATGCGCTGCCTCGCGCATGGCCGGCCTCTGGCGGTGTCCATGTCGCTGCAGGCGGCGCGCACGCGTCAGGTTGGTCGCCTGGGATGTCCAGGCAGGGCACAAGTCGACCACGGGGTCTGGGTTTGGGTTTAGATGATAGAAGCCTATTTCCTCTCTCTCCCATGTATATATATACTCTGTTTACACAGAGCCTAGGGGGTTCGCGAGCTTGGGCATCTTTGCTGCTCGCGAGATATTGCCCAATATCTTGCGAGTTTTACCTTTAAAAAAACTATATATATAACAATTTTAATATATATAAAGTAACTTGCAATAATTCTATTAAAATTCTATAAAAATTCTAAAATTAGAATAATTAGTCTAACCAAAATGAATTTATTATTATTATTATTATTATATATATAATATATATATATATATATTAAGTAAACCCCCTCAATTTATTATTGGCGGCTCAAAAACTGCAGACAAACACCGTATACAAGGCACAAAATACCGAAGCCTATACAGATATACCACAAAAGGAGGGAGGAGGGAAATCGAAACAATCGCCAGGGGCTAGGGGGTGAGCACCGACAGAATGCTCTTGAACTGTGGGAATACAGGGTGCTCCGCTTACGGCATTGGCGGGCAACTTACCGTAAGAGCTGGTCTGCCGAGTATAGGTGACCTTCGTATCTCGCCTTGTTGTGATTCTTTCAAATGATCCAAGTAGTGGCCGTTGCGACGATTTGGTGGCCATGGGAGGCAGAACCCCAGGAAGTCAGTAGATCGTGGAAGCATCCACCGCTCTGCTCAATGCTGAATAGCTGGTTAAAGGTTGTCCAAGTCCTGTCTGGCAGCGTCCCCTGGCGGAAGTTGTGATCGATAGTCTCCGTTTGACGCTCAGAACAGCGGGAGCAAGCTGATGCCAAGCTAATCCCGATAGTGTTAAGGATGTCATCTGTCGGCAGTTTTTTTCGGATGACTCTCCACAAGAGGAAGGACCACTTCTTAGGAATACAGGAATGCCAATAGTGTGCTATGGGGAGGTATGGCCGACCGGCGCCCTGGATAGCGATTCTCGTCGACCTCACCGAGAATGCCCCCGTCACCTCGAGGGACCAACTCAACGCATCCTCCTCGCCACTGATACGTAACCCTCTCTGGCTGATGCCATCTGCCACATCGTTACGGGACCACTCACGAACCTAGTCCCAGTTCCAGTCGTCGGTAGAGGGGTTCCACAGGTCTCTGATCCTACAATCTCTCGGGGTCTCCGTAAGACTCGGGATCAAGCTGTCTCCTATCCATCTCTCAAGGAATGGTTTCGAGTCGCCCGTTCCCAGCTGGAGTCTCATCGTTGGCTCGACAAGGTCGCGGTTGGTAAGGATGCGACGCTAAGCCGCTGAGGATCTGTAGTTGGATATGGCCACAGAGGGGTATATGTGTTTGAAGTATCTGGCTTTCATAAACCTGCTCCATAAGTTGTTGCTCGTACGGAGTTTCCACCAAAGTTTCATCGAAAATGCTTTAACAATGTGAGTGAGTTTGGAGAATCCAAATCCCCCTTTACCTGTCGGGTGAGCCATAGAATCCCAGCCAGCCCAGTGATGCTTATCCTGGCCGTTGCTATGCCCCCAGAAGAAATTACAAAATATCTGTTCGATCGAAGAGAGAACCTTAATGGGCGCCTAGCACGCAACTAGGATATGGATGGGGATGGAGGATGGCACGTGATTGATGAGGATAATCTTGCCACCCGGGGATAAGGTGGCATTGTGCCAACCTTCCAGTTTCTTCCTGATTCTAGTGATTAAGTCCTCGAAAATGTCGCTGTTGGATTTCTCGTACACTAAAGGGCAACCGAGATAGTTGAAAGGGGCTTGGCAACTGAAAAGGAAGTTAAGTTGGAGAGGTTGTTGGCGTGCTCTCTATTGGTGTTGTGGTGGGCGTAGATAACGCTCTTAGAATAATTGATTTTCTGGCCTGAGCATCTAGAGTATCTCATCAGTGTATTGTGAACCACTGCCACCGTACCTTCATTCCCGGAAAAGAAGATGAGAAGGTCGTCTGCGAATGCCAGATGGGTGATGATAGGGCAGCCGCTAGAAGTATGATAGTGCTGGAAGTTAGGGGTGTTGACCATATTGTTGAGGTTCCTACTCATAGCGTCAGCTGCTATGACGAAGACGGTGGAGGAGCGTGGGTCTCCTTGTCTCACCCCGCGATAGGATTTAAAAAATCCATTAGCGTGGCCATTGATGACCGTCGAGAACCACGAGTTGCTGATGGATCTCCAGACGATATTGGTCCAAGTTTCTAAAAATTCGAAAGCTCTGAAAATCCAGATCATGAATTGCCAATCCAGTCTGTCATAGGCTTTCTCTATATCGATTTTGATGGCAATGTTGCCTCCCCTTACCGAAAATTTCATGCAGGTGATAAACTCTTGGGACAACATAATATTGTCCTGGATGTTCCTCCCGCGAACAAACCCTCTTTGCTCCTCCGAAGTTATCTTGGGAAGAATACCCGCCATTCTGGTCGCAATGACCTTGGATATGATCTTGTTGGTGAAGTTACAAAGAATGATAGGTCGAAAGTCACGGAAGGACTTCGGGTTGTCTTTTTTGGGGATTAGGATCAGGTTGGCACTAGAAATGGCTTTAGGGTATATAGCACCTTCGAAGAAAGCGATCGCCGCTTCGGTGATGTCTTGCTTGATAATATCCCAGCATGTGCGGAAGAATACCCCCGAAAACTCGTCCGAGCCTGGAGCACTGTGCTCGTTCAGAGCCCACACTACATCTTTAACTTCATGGACAAAGGAAGGGCGGTTCAACTAGGCATTGTCGGTGTCGTTAATGAGGAGGGGGATTTGGTCTAGGAATGATCTATCTTTGTGAACCGTCTCTTTCGAGAATAGTTTGGAATAGAAATCCGTAGCGGCCTCATGGATGCTCTTTTGGTCGGTGATGATGTTCCCATTGTCATCAGTTGTCCTGTGAATCGAGAGCTTCTGTCTGCGCCCGTTAAAGCATGCATGAAAGTACTTAGAGTTTTTGTCCCCCTCGCTGTCCTATTTCAATCTTGCTTTCTATTTCCAAAAATCGGTCTCTACTTTGATCCTGAATTTAAGCATAGCCTTGGTGAGGCTGAGGGCTCTCCGAGCCGCTAGGGAGCAATCCGTGACGATCAGGGGTTTCGGTGTGGGTGACGTCGTCCTCGGCGATGCGAACGGCTTGAAAGATATCTCCGTAGGCGAGCTTGCTCCAAACGGACAAGGCTTTTATGGTGGCTTTAAGCTTATTGCTTACCCGAACTAGGGGATTGGGGGATTCCTCGCGATTTCATGCTTCCGCAATGATGCCCAAGAAGTAGGGGTGCCCGGTCCTGAAGTTGAGGAACTAGAAGTTCTTTTTGGATGAGTTAGTCTTGTTTTTTATCTCAACCAACATGGGGGTATGGTCAGATTCTGTGGAGTTGAGGTAGGACAGATTGCTGGTGATACCCATTCCGTGCCAGAAAGAGTTCGTGAGGGCCCTGTCTAGCCTAGAGGATTAACGACGGTCACCATCCTGCATGTTGTACCAGGTGAATGTATTGCCAGTGAACTGGAGAGTGGTTAAGTGGGCATTGAAGATGAAGTTGTTGACGTCAAGCATGGCCAGAACGGGAGAGGGGCGGCCTCCGGTTTTCTCCGTGCTGCAGGTGATCGCATTGAAGTCCCCAATGCAAAGCCAAGGGGTGTTGGTGTGGAGGTGATGGATGTCAAGGAGGTCATCCCAGAGTTGTTTCCTCTCCGCAACATCGCAGCTGCCATGGACCTCTGAAAGGATGGCACGATTGGAAAGTCTTGGATGATCGAACCAACAGGAGAGGGCCTGTCGGGAGTCCTGGATGACTCCTAATTTGACGTCCTTCGTGCAGAGGATCCAAATGTCATGTCTGCCAGCTATGGCCATGGGAAGGCCTAGTTGCAGTTGGATGGATTTTAATCTTTAGGAAGGGATTTTGGGTTCGAAAATGATGAGGATATCTATCTTGTAGATTTTCTGCAGATTGGTTATTCTCCTTAACGTCAGTTTGTTCGCCAGACCGCAGATATTCCAGGATAGGATGTTAAGCATTAAGGATGTTGTGGGGGGGGGGGATTTGTTCCGCTTGGCGACGGATCTGGTTTGGATGGTAGTGGTTACAGTGGGTCCGTGGTTTGCACTAGCCTCATTCGAGGTAGAAGGTCCTGCTTCCGTTGGGGGGGTGATCGTTACTTGACTGTTCCTGCGGGGTCAGTTGCTGATTAATCGATTCTTCGGCAGAGTCCAGGATAGGATTCTCTGGTGGGATGATTATGGAGTCACTGGTGCTCCCTGTCAGAAGACCAATTTGTTGAAGAGGGACACCCGCGGCAAGGACCTGGAGCCCTCTTCGAACTAGGTCTGGCCCTAGAATAGCTAGGGCCTCTACCACGGGTTATTCGATGGTGAGCTGTTGGTTAGCTTCGGTGATGTCGGTGAACTGTTCTTCGCCTTCCGGATTGGGGAGAATCTCGGTGAGCGTGCGGTCGGCTGGGGGAGAGGCTGTTTCCTCTGGGTCTTCCGTATCCTCCAAATCAAAAGCATCAAATTGGTTGGATAGGGTGAGAGCTTGGGTGCTGTGGGGGATCAATGTTGTGCTGGAAGATTCGCTTCTGTCAGACGAGGCACCTCCGGAGCCGAATCGAGTGTGCAAATTTGGGCGGGGTAGGAGAGGTGGCATAGGTGTCCTCTCCTCAGTTGGCTCGCTGTCTTTTCTGGATGGTTTCTTCTTTAATTTTGGATGAAGTCGGTGGCAGTGCTTTGGGAGATGACCTCTCAATTGGCAGTGGTTACAGAACATGATGTGGTTATCGTAGAGGATTTGTTAGGTGTGGGTTCGGTTGCCCAGCTCGATATTGATAAAGTTGGGTGGTTCGGTGGTGAGATCGAGTTCCACATATATTTTGGCGTAGTGGGCTTTGGTGAGGTTGCTGGTCTCAGGGGCTGAGGCCACATACGTGCCGAAAGAGTTAGCAATACGCTTGAGAGCTGCTGGGACGAAGCAAATGAGGGACAGATTAGGCAGAGTGATCCAGGCGGCGACTGTCGTTGAGTCTTCTTTAGTGCTAAAGCTAGCTGACCACTTGATGATCTTCATCTGATGGAAATCGATCCTACACGTGCCTTTGGACCAGACTGTCTTATGGTCTAACACGGATGAGAGGTGAAGAAGAATGTGTTTGGGATCAAGGGGAGCTACACGGTAATCTGCAGTAGTCTTCAGCTGGCTATCGTCTCTTGTACCCTAGGGAGCTTGGGACATCCAGATAAAAATTTGAGGATGATAGAGTGGGGGAATGAATTCCCTAGTGCGGATATCTCCATGTCGGTGAATGGAACCGAGGGCACCGGTGACTCCTGAGAGTACCCAATGTCTGGGAGATTGATGTCTGGGACGAGATGCGCCTTGGCTGGCGCCAGATCTGGGCGTAGCTTGGCTGCGAAGGTCGACGGAGGGAGGGCGACCGAGGAAGGGGCCAGGGAAGAGCTACTGGAAGGAAGGGTGTAGTCGAGGTGAGGATCAGCTCGGAACGGTGGGTATTGTCTGAGGAGGCAGCCTGGAGGATACAGTTCGGGTGGGGGATGGCCGGTGGGACTTCCCTAGAGTGGGACTCGCCCCGCTAGCAGAGGAGGGCACCACAGACGGACCATTGGCAACTGAAGGAGGGAGAGGGTGAGAGTCTGGGGCGACCCCTGCAGGATCCCATGGCTCGGACAAGCAGATGACGAGAAGGTTGGGATCCCGGGGGCGGTCTGCTATAATCAAAGATGCAATGGAAGGAATAACCGAGGGTACAAGAGGGAGGCCGGGGGCCTCCGAGGGAATAATAGAAGGAACAGGAGGGGGGCCGGGGGTCTCAGATGGGATACCCGGGGCAGGGGGGCCTACGTTGGGGAAGGCTGGAGGAATGTGGAGGTTGAGGGCCTGGATGGGTTGAGAGGGAGGTATGATAGAATGGTCGTAAAGCGCAGAGGATGAGGCGAGAGGAAGATCGGAGAAGGGGGAGGCGAAGGGCATGGAGGATGGGCCGAGAGGGTGGTTGGCGTAGAGGGAGTACTGCACGTGGAGGTCGGGCGTAGAGTAGATGGGTCCGCCTGAAGGAGCGGAGGATAGGGGCTGGGAATACGCGGTGAGGGGATCAGGCGCGTAAAAGTCGCAGAGTGAACCAGGTGCGTAAAATTCAATGTTAGGGGGGTCCCACCAGACTGCTGGGCATAAAAGCCATAGACTGCACCTGGCGCGAAGAGATCATGGAGGAAGCGGGCCCCACTTGAGGGATGGACGTAAAATCCATTAACTATGCCTGCCGCGTAGTGATCATTGGGGGAGTGGGACCTACCAGAAAAATCCGTGCTTGAGGGAGTGCTACGTGCAGCGGGCATTAAATAAGGGTGGCCCACCATATTCATTAGGTATATTGAATCTTTCACGTGGTGCCAGAGGGGAAGGCGTCCCATGCCTGCACCGTAGCTGGGCGGCTCTCCCGAGGAAAAGGTAGCTCCGTTCGAATTTTGAACCGAAGAGGAAATGGGCAAGTGGGCGGTGGGAAGCTAGTGAGGAGGATGGGAGCTGCGGATGAACGCAGGAGCTGGTTGACCTGCCAAAGTAGACGCTGGAATAACGAACGAGTACGCGGGTGAAGGGGCGATGGAAACGCGAGCTGGCGGATAGCTGCAATAAACAGAGCTGGGGGCTGTGAGGGGGAGGAGTTGAGAACTGGGGTGGGTGGCCTGAGGGGCGGACGCCGGGGGGTGGAAAGAGGGCTGGGTGAAGGGAGAACAGAAGGGGAGAGGGGGGAGGGGCTGGATGAAGGGAAAATGTGTAGCTCCCCTTCCCGGAAAATTTTGAAATATTTTTAATTTATTTATTTAATTTAAATGGGGGATTTTACGATTTTTATAAATAATTATTTCGTTAATTATTACGGTAGATGATTTTTAATCATGATTAAATTTGGAGTACAATGCGACTAGGAATCATGGCACGGATAGTGCAGTGGCGTATTTTGACTAGTGTATTAGCCCTGGTAGGGAAGGCCGAGCCACAGTGATGCCCTAACTAGAAAAACCAGGCCAAGTTGTGACTTAACCCTTACCAAAGATTTTATTTATTTATTAATTATATTATTGTGTTTTAGGGAACCCGGTTGAACCGAATCTGTCCAGATTGGGCCCAAATCAAATCCAAGCCCATTTAAGCATGCAATGGGACCAAATACGGCCTTGTAGGCATATTTGGTAAATACAAATATTTTTGTATATATATATTAGGAAATTGGCAATTATTTTCTAAATAATTGTTATATGTACATTATAGGAATTATTATTATTAAATAATGTTTTACAAATTTTGTATGATCTTCTGAAGCCAGATAAGTCGGGTGCATGACTATATCCACAAATAATGACTACCAGTCTATTATTATTTGTTATTAGGATTTTTATTTTCATTAATACTACTTTGCTGTTGTTAATTGTTAACGAATTGTATTTATTAAATCATTTATTATATAAATGATATATATTTGATATATATATATATATATATATATATATATATATATATATATATCTATATATATATATTTTTTTTGATATATATATATATATATATATATATATATATATCAAATATATATATATATATATATATATATATATATATATATTAAACTATATCTAAAACTATCAAAAATATATTTTTGATATATATATATATATTTTTGATATATATATATATATATATATATATATATATATATATATATATATATATAATATGTATAGTTTTAGATATATAGAGTAAATTAATATATTATATATATGTGTATTTGTGTGTATGTATATAAATATATACATAATAGCTAACAAAACAATTAGCAAATCCCAGCCGAACCCAGCCAGGCAAGCAAGCCCAGCTGAACACAGCTCGAGCCTGGCCCACCCCTCTAAAACAGAACACCTCCAAACCGACTTCACCTGTAGCCCATTGAAACCCCCTGCTTGAACCTTCCCCAACCCGACCCACGTGAATCCGAAGCCAGCAACCGCGTATAAAATAGAGGGAGTGGAGTTCGTAACTTAAACCCTAACTCGAAGTTTCGAACTCGCGCACAATGCCGCGCACCCCTCCCCCACGCGCGCACGCGCCGCCGAGGGTCGCCGCCGACCTGTCGTAGCCGCCGGACAGCACGAGCGTGGAGACCTAGACGGAACACAGCAACAGCAGTTACAACAATAAAGGCAAATTCAAGACGAGATTTCTCCCTCCACGCTCGTCCGTTTCACGAACGGATTTCTCTGGTATTTAGTCAACCTATACGAGTCTACATCCCTTCAATTATTTTTTATTCTAAAGTTCTAGGTTGTTCGATAATCCGACACGAAGTTGTCGAAAAATTTGTCCAAAACAGGACAGGCAACCCCTCTCGAACCCCAACATGGAAGCCAGTTTACAACCTATACATTAGTGTTTTCGAGAATCTAACTTGACACAATTGTAGACAACCTAAACGAGATTAAAACCCAACTGGTAGTTCTTATTTTCAGGAAATATGCATGAAGTTATTCGGTTCCGAAGTTTGGCAAAAAACTATTTTTAAAATATTCAAAAACTAGAAAAACCTTCGATACGACGTGCGTCCCGCCAATCCGGGCGACGTGGTCGCGAACCGAAAGCATCGAAAGGTGTGTAATGGCATTGCGGACGTGTGGGCTTTGACGGAATTCAAATTGGTCGCGTGTGCGCGACAAATTTGATTCGTATCCGTCGAAATTTACCGTATCGGCCCCTGTACAAATTTCCTAATTATTTCGTGCATGCTCGTCAGATCGAGATGAAACTTACGCCAACAGGACCGTATCGTTTTTCTGGTCCTGTATGCCAAGTTTGGTCCGATTCTGAGACAGTTGATTGGATTGCCGTTTTGTGGGCCCCACGGTCCGACTCAACGGGTGATTTTGTGCATGGCCCGCCGGAATCCAACTTTGGACATACAGTTGTGTTTATATCGTAAAACCGGACCTGTTGACATATAGTTTGACGACTTTAGAGACCATTGAACCTAGCACGATTTTCGGTACAAAGTTGGTCCAACGGCGGACATCATTTTTGCCCAAAATTACCGTTTTACCCCTGTATCCAGAATTGGACTTAAGGACAGGCAATCCTAGCTAATTTGACTATTCTAAGAATGTTGGCGATGTCTATTTCAGCTTTCGGAGACATTTGTGGATTTTGGACTTTATGGCGTACAGTTGACGGTATCTTATTGGTTCTTCGTGCTACCCCCAGGCAAGTATACCGTGCCTCCCTCTACAGTTTATTTACATGCATATTTCTATTATTATATAGTTTTACTAGTTGGTTATTACTTGTGACTTGTATATCGTGCATGCTAGTATAGCTATAGTCCTTGTACATGGTTAGCCTTGTAGTTTATATTGGATTGGTTCTCTCGTGTATCGTGATAGGGTCGTGTCGTGTCTTCACCTGTATCTTGACTGAGTCATGTCTGCAAGTATGTGTCAGTGAACTGCTATTCTTTTGTCTTTTCCATAACCTGTGATTCCACACACGGGGCGAGGGTTGTCCTTTGCACCTGCGAGTCCACATATAGGGCGACGGTGATTTGTCTTGAAACTGACCCGCGAGTCCACATTCGGGGCGAGGGTTGGTATTCCATTAATCTTCTAGCAGTTTATTTATGCATACTTGATCCCGTATTCATGTTCATAGTTACCTGTCAGTAGCCACATGTCAGTTTCCTGTCTAGTTCCTATTTATATCCTGTATATATTATTACATGATTAAACTGTTAGATAGGCATATTTTATGTATCTTGCTAGTCCTCTGAGGACCTGATGATCTCTTCAGATTTAGCGATTGTATGGAGTTAGTTAGCAGAGCAGGATGGTTGAGGATTGCGATGAATGATGCAGGTATTTGCTTGTGATATTCTTCATTATCCTCTCGTGCCTTATATTCAGTACCATGATATACTCTGCTTATTTATAGACTCATATCATTCTTGGAGTCTAATCGAACAATATGCTAATGGGCTGCAGACCATGATCCATACTTGTTCATTCTTGTTTATATGATTCATGTGGATTGAGATATAGTTTAGATTAGATATTATACCAGGAAATTGACAGCTTATACGTAATCGAGTCGGGCTGGAGTCCGCTCGATACGTAGCTGGCTTGCTCACGAGCTCGCGTCCGAAAATCGGGTACGGGTCATAACAAGTTTTTGTGGTGGCCCATGCAGTCAGAGCATATCGTACCGGTTACGTAACTGTACTGGTACGAGCCTGCGATAATGACTAAAAATGTTAGAAATCTCAATCCACTATGCCTTGAAAATTCTCTTAGAAATTCTCTACGTCCTTGAAAACTCCAAATTTGCTCTCGATTATACTTTCTTTCTTTCCGTACTATTGATTCTCGTCCCTTTTATTTTGAGGTGACAAACGATCGTACTGTCTAGAATCTAACAGAAATTCTTTAGTTATAGTATAATATTGCTTGACTATTGAATACTTGGTTGTTTATAGATATGAGGGATTATAGATGTCGTATGCCCTAGATATCTGCCGGTAGAATTATTAGCAACTAGTTAGAAGATCACAAGACTTCAGTGACCGTGTTTTGAGGAGTAGTACGACCAAAGATGGGTAGAAGTCCTCAAGTGTTCGGGGTTATAAAGTGACTAGAGAAGGTTATAAAATATTTTTAGAGAAATTAGATTTGAGGAGATCAAGGTGATAGTAGACTTTAATTTTTAAGGAATAGTTATGAATTTGAATTTCGATGACGAAATTATTTTTAAGGTGGGTAGATTTGTAGCTCCCCTTCCCAAAATTTTTTGAAATATTTTTAATTTATTTATTTGATTCAAATGGGAGATTTTACGATTTTTATAAATAATTATTTTGTTAATTATTACGGTAGATAATTTTTAATCATGATTAAATTTGGAGTACAATGCGACTAGGAATCATGGCACGGATAGTGCAGTGTCGTGTTTTGACTAGTGTATTAGCCCTGGTAGGGAAGGTCAAGCCACAGTGATGCCCTAACTAGGAAAATCAGGCCAAGTTGCGACTTAACCCTTACCGAAGATTTTATTTATTTATTAATTATATTATTGTGTTTTAGGGAACCCGGTTGAACCGAATCTGTCCAGATTGGGCCCAAATCAAATCCAAGCCCATGTAAGCATGTAATGGGACCAAATGTAGACATGTTTGGTAAATACAAATATTTTTGTATATATATATTAGGAAATTGGCAATTATTTTCTAAATAATTTTATATGTACATTATAGGAATTATTATTATTAAATAATGTTTTACAAATTTTGTATGATCTTCTGGAGCCAGATAAGTAGGGTGCATGACTATATCCACCAATAATGACTACTAGTCTATTATTATTTGTTATTAGGATTTTTATTATCATTAATACTACTTTGCTGTTGTTAATTGTTAACGAATTGTATTTATTAAATCATTTATTATATATATATATATATATAATATGTGTGTGTATATGTATATATATATGTGTGTGTATATATATATATGTATGTATATATATATATATATACATACATAAAAAAAAAAAAAAAAAAAAAAAAAAAAAAAAAAATATATATATATATGTGTGTGTGTGTGTGTGTGTGAGTGTGTGTGTATGTATATATATGTATGTATATATATATTACATATGTGTGTGTGTGTGTGTATGTATATATATGTATGTATATATATATATATTATATATGTGTACGTATACGTATATATAAATATATACATAAGTGCATGTGTATGTATATATAAAATATATTACATGTATGTGTATAGATATAAATACTCGTATATATGTATAGATATATATTTTTTTTTTATGTATAGATATATATGTATATATATATATATATATATATATATATATATATATATATATATATATATATATATATAAATATATATATATATATATATATATATATATATATATATATATATATATATAGATAGATAGATTTAGATATATAGAGTAAATTAATATATTATATATATGTGTATTTGTGTGTATGTATATAAATATATACATAATAGCTAACAAGACAATTAGCAAATCCCAGCCCAACCCAGCCAGGCAAGCAAGCCCAGCTGAACACAACTCGAGCCCGGCCCACCCTCTAAAACAGAACACGTCCAAACCGACTTCACCTGTAGCCCATTGAAACCCCCTGCTTAAACCTTCCCTAACCCGACACCTATGAATCCGAAGCCAGCAACCGCGTATAAA